>OY987272.1:12913001-13459944 GCA_963920665.1 Straminergon stramineum
GGTCCTTTTGAAGTCACACGTTCCACGTAATCGTGCTCTCTCGCTCCTGCCAAACGCAACCACTGCAGTGTCTTCGTCTTAAGCCCTAAGGGATTGACGGTTTGAAATGAAGCATTTCATTGAACATATTGTGGAAAATATGGCACCAACTTTAATATCATCAGAGTTACACTCAATCGCCCTTACGAGAAACTCTATAATTGCACATTCCTACCGTATCTGGGCATCAAGTTGTGAGAGTGCTAATGGCAGTGCCAGCGCCGTCAGAGGAGGTCAAAACACTACAAGGATTGGACAACAGAGAAGTCCCACATGACCTACACAAAATTGCTAATAAAACCAAGAGACTCCAAGTTCTTTTAGGGGTTAAAATTTTTCTCTACCCCATTGCAACCACTAACGAAGCCTATCTCTGCTATTGCAGAGACAATCCGTACAAATAGCAAACTCGAAACATACTCTCAAAGTAACGAAATCTCCAGGGTAGTCTCGTTCAACTTTTCAACCTCCAATCCATTTCTAACTGCCATTGCCACTCCGTCGTGAAGCTGCCTACTATTACCACTAGAGTCCCCCAAACGACCATATTTCAAGAATTTAGCACTTCTGGAACCTCCTGCAGATCATCAACAACAATCCTAATTTTAAGAGAGCTGTGCCCCTGCCTGTCACAATTTCACACACAACAATGTCGAAGCGTACAAAAGAAGAAAACGGAGCTCACGCGCACCTGGGTGAGCTTCAGATCGGGCACCTCATGCACAGCAGGAGACGGCAGGGCCTCACTTAATTACTCGAGCTCGATAGCAGCCACTTGATAGACCTCCCCTGGACACGCAATTCTTTCCCCGACTTGGAGGAAATTGAGAGTGGAGATGGGATGCTTGAGAAAGGGAAGATGAAGTGCTTGGGAATTTGGGGAGGGCAACGGCTGGCAGGAGCACAGAAGGCCAAACGCTGGAGAATTCCGGCCTTCCAAGCTTTGGACTAAGCCCTGCGGCAACTTTGAGGGACTAAGAGTATGCCACTTGGCTGTGACACGCGGCGGCTTTCGTGCATGCTCACCATGTGGCTTGGGGTATTCAGATATGTGCATCGCTTGGGCAGGGACAGTTTGTTTGGCGTGAGCCAGCGGAGGTCTTTGAGCCTTTCATCACCAGCAGTTGCGACAAAAGTTCTCGTAAGTTAGCATCGCCAGCAGGGAGATTCTGCAAACACTTCAGAAAAGTTGGGTCAGATTGTTTTAGTACCATTTTGACACCAAGGGCCGCAAACAGGTCATTCTAGTGTCATTTTATTCATACTAGGTTGGTATGGAGGTTGACACCAAATTAACTTAATTGCATTTCAATGCACCATCATGGCACCATGTCCACATGCCTTGAAGTTCCTGATGGGGCAGAGTCCTGGAAAAAATTTGAGGCAAACCAACAAGAACCTCAAGTTCTCTCTAACTTCATTGCGCAGTTATTCATTGATATGCTTTGGTTATTTCATGCTTCTAGTAGATTTTTTTATGAAGTATAGTCCAATAATTTGCCTAAGGTAACTACACCTTAACCCTGTAAGGACATTGTGGACCATAATGGTCCAATGGATGACTTCACTATTGAATGTAGAAAAAGAGAATGCACCAATTGGTCTAGTAATCAGATAATTTTGGTGACTATCTTGGTCATGGGGGCTGCATCCTTACAGGGTTAAATTGCACAAATAAGCAATTCAGCATGGTTCCTATTAGTATATCGAAAAACTTTTTGTAGGGACTTGTTGTTAGTCAAAAGGGGATTCTAGATTCTCTTTGAATGCATTTTTGGAGCATTGTATGAATAAACTACAAATTTTTAAAAGTGCTAAAAATAAAAATTTCTAAAACAAACTATAGACTCTCATGAGTTGTATAAGTACATTTTAGGCAAGAATCTTGAGTGTATGGTTTTAGAAAGTAGTCGAAATTAGGTATAGCTACCTTCTAGTTCTCAATATGAATTGGATAATGCGTGGCTAATAGTTCTCCTCATATCCAATATTGAAAAAATCCATCTCAACACAAATAATAGGGACAATTAATGTTTTATTGCAACAAATTCATTTTTTATCCTACCACTCATTGTTTTGTCTTCCAACCAAACCATCACAAGGCTTCTAGTGGCTCAAAGCAAAAGAATCTCCATCATTGCTACTCCAATGAACTATTTGTGGAAGAAAAAATAATGAACCCCTAAATGCCCGAGGCACCAAATTTTGGTGTCACAAATACTTTGAAGTTAAAATAAAACCTAACCAATTTTCTATTTTTAGTATTTAGTATTTTAGAAAAATTCTTTTTGAAGTCCAATTTTAGCATTAAAAATCCAATTTAAAAATTGATTGATTATGATTTCTCTATCCAAGATTTTGTGCAAGGGTGTCCATTGCAATCTTGACTTTCCCTCGTGTTGAGGGCTCTTGGAAATGAGCCTCAAATACACTAGATCTCAGAGAAAAAATCACATTAGATATTCATTTAAAAAAATTGTAGAGTAGATTCATAAATTGGTTGGTTGGTCATGTATGTTAGGCCTTCTATCCTCATATTTTTTGGTGACCAAATTTTTAGATTTGTCATGTAAGTAAAAAGAGGATTGAAAGACTTCATATCACTTTTGCAGTTTTAACACCCTCATGATCAAACATTATAATCTTTCAATCCATAAATGATATTGATGTGTTTTCTTTTTATGTATGATCTCTATTATGTCTAGTTTGAATTTGTATGGTTAGAATTCCTAAAAAATTGATATAACTTATCAAAATGTTGTCCTTTTGTTCAATTTAAAGCAAATTCCTAAAAGCTCAAAAAAGGCCTTGGGCATTTAGGGGTCAAGCAAAGTTGTGGTTCCCAAAAATATTGCAATTTTTTCCATGACAGAAAGAATATTTTTGCAAGGTCGAGCATTTATAGTACATTTCTCATTCCAAAATATTGGTGTGGGCTTGTTTGGCATACTATTAGAGATGTAGTCATTTCATGTGGTAAAGTATGTATTTACTTAACTTGTACAATTCAATAATAATATTATCATTCAACCAATCACAATAGAATTTAGAGTTGCCATCTCCAACAAAAATGAATTGCTTATCATAGCAAAGAGAATCCAAAAGTGGGTCCAAACATTAACTATATACTTATCATCAAAAATTTGTTGAAATTCAAGGTTTTTGGCTTATGAGTGGTAATCCTTTTGTTGAAATGAAGAGTGGGCTACAATAACTACATTGAAACCATTTGAATAACAAGCATTTGAACATGGGATCACGTTACTAGACTACAACTTTAGTTTTGTAGCATCCTATTGGCAATGAAAGGGCATCTAATATTAATACCTCAAATCTTAGTAACAAGATCGAAATTAGGTGATATAGTAACTACACCTAAAAGTGTATGAATAAGCTTTGTGGCATGGTCAATATGCTGTAGAAAATGAACAACAATTTTTGCACATTGATGAAGGATTATGAATCAAAATGCAAGTCGTTCCATAATTTTTAGACACATTGTGAATTAGTTACAAATTTTCAGAGATGCTAAAAGTGTCATGTAGGTAATCCCGGCTTCACAATACTATAAATAGAATATTGTGAAGGTGACAACTTTACAAGTGGTCAGTTTTTAGTATACTTTCTATTGTTTTAACTTCTTCTTTATGACATGTTTTGTTACTATATTTGTAATTTCTTAATGTGCATCAAATGGATTTTGGCATCACCTACACGACACTTTTCAAAATGGCTCTTAACTACACCCAAGACTGTACTTGACAATTGTCCTCATAGTGTGCACCATTTCTGATTATCCTCCCTATTGAGTTTCCCTTCAAAAATAGGGGTCAATTTTGAGGGGTCCATTTTAGGTGTAGTTACCTTATACTAACTTGATTCTTTCCAAGTTAATTTTTATTACAGCCATGTGCATGTGGAAATGACATTTGATTTTTTTAACACAAATAAACAAATTAAGATCAGACACATGGAGTCCAAAGCATAGTATTTGAGTACCATATGCAAAGGTCTTTAGATTTCAAATTTCAATTGCTAGAATTTCTAAAACTGTGGCCTATTTTGAAGTTCTAAAGTTACACGTTGTACAATAATATCTATTCTCTGGTGCATTGAAATCCTCTTTGATTTGCAAAGTGCAAACAACAATATTTGAAATCTGAGCATTCATTTAAAATAAAATATGCTAAACGCCTAAAATGTCTCTATGACGTGTGGTACCTTAGTACCAATTTGATAACAAAGGTGCAAATCAGGGAGCATAAACTGCAAGGACTGTCACCCCCCTACTGAGCAATTATCTTCTTCCTGGGGACTCCCTTGGCATTGTCCATGCCTAGCGGATACACAAGAGGCAACAACGGATGCCTGGCCATCTGCCCTTCTTTCAGATCTTTCCGCCACGCTCGATAACTCCACCCATCCTCTTCTTGCAACTTCCGCCTCAAATGTCGCGATTCGAGAATCCGAGCTCCATCTGCAAAGTAGCTCACTGTCCATGCCAGCCGATCGGGGCCTCTCTCTGGCTGCCCTGGCGCCCAATGCAACGTCCATCCGTGATGAATGCTCCTGCATTGATCCACACTTGTACTATCATCAACCACAGCTATTTGCGATACTTTGAGCACTGAGCATAGTTGCAATTATTAGAATAGTTAGATTCTAATTATTGTTGTTAGCAAATCAATGAGGATTCTAACGCACCAAAGAATGCATTTTTTGGATCCCATATGCATCAGTTGTAAGAGTGTAAGTTTTATTTATAGATGATCTGAAACCAATAACTATTTTGATATTGAGGAGGTTCATTGTGCACCCATTCTCAAAATTCAAGACACTTGCTTGATTTGAGACACATTCAAGTTCTAAAGAGCAGTTCAAAGCCAAAACATGTTGGTGGATGCTGATGAGCATGGCACATTCTTTAGGGAATTGTAGGTGCGAAATTGTGCTTGTCAGGGTTAAAGAGATGGTGGAGCAATAGTCTACACCTCAAATTTGAATACATTTTTCCCCCTTTTTCAACTTTCAAAACATGTAGTAGTTATGAGGTGGAGAATTGGCTGTGTGGGAAAGGTCCAAGTGAGGAATGGACTGTTTTGGTCCTCGACTCTTCTTGAAATATATGATTTAAGGATCACTTGTTAAGACAAAAAATTGAAAAGTGCTGAAAAGAAAGAGATGCCAACTCACACGTCACCAAGAATCATACAGGGGTAGTCTGCCACAGTGTAGCCCCTGCTTTCAAGGCTGGCCATCCCCTGGTTGTTCTGCCAATACGCCAGAGCAAAATCTCGGTGAGAACCTGCATATGATGTTCACAACATGTCATTCAACTATCTAGACACCAGCTTGGGAGTAGTTGCAAGTGCTACTATTGGTTGAAGCAAAAAAAGTGAAACGAAATATAGCAATAATTTGCTTTCACATTAATTCAACATTAATTAAAAACAAAAAGAAAACAAAAAAGTAGAGACCGAAGCCCGATATTCCATGCGAAACCGTCCTTGCGATCGCAGCCAGAAAAAGGACCCGGTCCCAATAATCAATCTAAAATTAGTAAGGAAGGACAATGAAAACTCAACATAAAAGACAAATCCCATACGGGTAGGCGATTGACATAAACGTCGATATATAACCCTGTGATATCCCATACACTTCGGTCTCATCGGAGACATCCCCAAAATAGGAACGATACGGAGAAGATCAGCATGGCCCCTGTGCAAGGACGGGTCCGGAGCAATCCGGTGGAAAGCTGAAGCATTTTAGTACTATTCAGTTTTCGTTTCTTGAAGTACAAGAAAAGTAGAATTCTAAGAATTGGTCTAGGGTTTAGGATGGAGGTTCAGAGAAGATTTTGATGAACCTCAGGCCGGATGCAGAGTTATAAAAGAAAGGAAACACGAATCGATTGAACGACCACGGGACTGTCCTAGTCCAAACGTCAAACAAACCAGGCCTAAGAGATGAGAAGCAGACCTGATGCAAAATGTAGGCTTGAGTCTGTCTTGTCCAGTGAGCGGAGAGGAATCCAGACGGTGAGAAAAGAGTTGGTATCCAGCGGCACCATACTGAGGTCCGAGTGCCAATTCGTTACGCCAAAGCCTGGCATCTTCTGGAATAAGCAGTCCTGGTACAGTCGCACCTGCACCCAGCACCCACTCATTCAGCTTGCGTCTACAATCAGGGACAGGAGTAGTATAGAGGATCTCACCATGAACACCCAGCGTCCTACAGGTATATAACGCGACAAAGTCTTATCAAAGTACAGAGAACCTATAGGGTATTCATAAAAAACAAAAGCCGATGAGAACAACCCCTAGGAAAACCCTTTTTCTTAAATATCTGATTCGACCATACCCGGGACGCCCAGCATAGCCTAGCAAACGTTTCAACCTTGTCTCGAGCCTTAATTGCTCGGCTCCTGTGGGTTTGAAGAGCTCCCGAATTCTGAATCGGGATCTTCGAAATATTAGGCCAAGAGGAAGAAAACTCTACAACCTGTTTGCGTTTCCTCCTCCAGTTCCTCTATGTTACGATTGGCCCTACACTAATTTCATAACTAAGCAACTGATATTCTCGCATTAGAGATCTTGTTCAGATTGACGATAAGACTTCTAGGGTTTAGAGCATAGAGATCCAATGACATCCCATTCTGGCATCCAACACTTAGTTCATAGCTAAGGAACTGATATTCACGTATGAGAGATCTTGGCTCGATTGACAATAGCAATGCTAGGGTTAGGGTTTAGGGTTTTAGGATTTAGGGACAAGAAATTCAAGAACATACCTTTCTAGCGCCCAACAATTCAGCCACCATGGCGACCAAACGAGGATGACAAGCCCACTGCCTGACACGTTCCGATTTCTGATGCAAATTAAAGCTTTGCAAGAACCCCAACTCCTCTGTCCCCTGTCCTCACCAAACCAAACCAAATTCATTTCTCAATCTCCCATCAATCTCAAAAAGCTCACGCACACAACTGTGAACGCTACAAGAGAAATTTCCAAACAGCCCGCCACCTGTTGCCGAATGACAGCCTCAGCTTCGGCGATGGAATGCAAAGAGAAGGGGTCCACACCAGGGCACAGCACCGCCACCCTATGTCGGTACGCGTTCAGCTTCTCCCGCTTCGCAGCCTCGTTCACGGCCACTACCAATGCGGCCATCTCCTCGCCGTCGAACAAGCCTCGCACGCAAACATGACCTTCTCTTTCGAATTGCAACAATTGCGCACTCCCCAAGGTCTGGGTTCTTTTCGCAATCCTCCATTGCTTCACTGGGACTGTCCTCCGCCCTTGATTACTATTCGCTTGACTTGCTATGCCAGTGGGTTTGTGAAAAGAAAACGGGGACAAGACTGAGCGATGGCTTGTTGCTCTTACTATTTCCATGTTGGGAAATCAGCAGCAGCGCAGCATCGAACATTTGAGAGGTTGCTTACAATTGCGAATTCCTCGTCTACGCCATCTGTCTCTGCACTGATAACTCACCGGATGGCTTCCAATGCATTGTGGTTGCAAGCGAGACGGGAAAAAAATTGAATCAGATTGTGAGAGCTCCCCTGACTGGAGTGGTGAGTGGTGACTGGGTGGGCTTTTGCTTCAGCTTTTGGACGGATGAAGTCTTGAATGGACGGACACGGAATGAATGACTGTAAGAAATTCCAGTCATTGGGGCCTGGAGATGAAGAGAGAAAAATACCTCCAATCCCTTTTGGAGGTGTGGCTTGAATTGAACCTTTAACAACCAAATCCACCTTTGAAATTTTGTTTGTTATATTCTGTATCTTTGTAAATGTACATTGTTTATCTCAATTCCATCTAATTTATTATAAACAATGATTCTTTTTTCAAAGATTTAAACATTATTTTGGAAGAATGAAAAGTTATGGAAACAAAACATTACTTTTAACTACTCTATCCATCATCTCAAATGGAGGATTGCTATTACATGAGCCTAGAAGACTATATACCTATGTTATAGGTGTCTACTTTATAAAAAAATTCCATAATTATAGTGTAACTATCTTATAGATACCTATTTTATAGGTGTTTATAATATAAGCACCTTCAATGATTGTAGGATATCTACTTATACATACAATGATTCTCAAAAGTAGAGGACAACCATATAAATTGCTCTAATAAATAGAAAAATGGAATTATGAAGTGAAATTTGGACATGTTGTTCAAAAGGGATTCTACCCTCATGTGTAATTTCACTTAGAACAAATTTTGTTTAGACTTATTATTATTGAATAAAATTTTCATGTAAAACCATTTTTTTATGAAAAGTCAAAAAGCCTTATTTCTTTTTAAAGGGAGAATGTAAATCTTGATTAGAATTAGTATATGTTACAAGTTTCATGAATTTTGGATTTTTATTGATTGAAATTTGACATCAAAATTTGTCTTTCTTATTTTTCACCCCATTAAATGCAAAAAAAGAAAAAGAAAAATTCAAAAGAACATCAAATAAATATATCATAAATATATATTTTTTAAATTTATAGAGTAATAAATATAAAATATAAAATTTTGAAGTCAAATTTCAATCAATAAGTTTTCAATCAATAAAAATCCAAAATTCATAGAACCTGTAACATAGAGTCAAGATGTATAGTCTTCCTATATAAGGAAATAAGCAATTTTCTCTTTTTACAAAAAGTTAATTTTAGCATAGAAATTTCACTCAAATAATAATAGATCTAAACATATTTCGTTCTAAGTGAAATTACACATGAGGGTATAATCCCTTTTGTACAACAATGACATGTCCAAATTTCACTTCATAATTCCAATTTTTCAATTTATGAGAGCAATTTATACAATGGCCCACTACTTTTGGAAATCCATGTATCTTCAAGGCTCAAATGCTCACATTTTCATGCTCACACACTAGTATCATTGATCTAGAATATGAAATTCAATGGACTTTAAAGCTTTAGGGGATTAAGATTCTTGTCATCTTAAGGACACTTTTTTGTAGTGGAACTAGCCTCTGAAAGTTGGGGCTCAAAATGAAATGAAGTCCAATCCTAAGAGTCCTTTATAATAAAGATTTATGAATTGGAGTTAAACCTTAGTATAAATTTCTTAGGACAAATTGAATTTTGTACAATACATTAGGTTTAACTCCTAAATGTATTTGACTATGTTTTCACCAAAAACACTCCAAAACTGCCATTTCTAGTACAAGTACCAAATTTTAGAAAAAATACATTTTTGGACAAATGTAACCATAGGATCTTGTATTATTCTGGTTTGGGAAGATGTGGAAAAAATTTCTAAAATTTCCACCATGTGGATTGCAAGATATCAAACATTTGAAGTGACAAAAAGCCTTTTTTTGGCCTTACAAAAACCCAGGCAAATGCACTTCACAAGGCCATATCATTATGAAAAAATATCCAAAATGATTGTAATTCTTTGGATTCATTCATCAAGTCATGTTGGAATATGCTTGAAAACTTTTAGATCATTTGGAATTGTATAACATATAGGAAAAACTTAGTAAGTAGAAAGAAGTAGAGAGTGATTCAAAATACTAAATTGTTAATCATTTATTTATGGAATTAAAAAATTCCAATCCCAATGGTGGTAATTTTGTAATAAACAATATACTCCTCATGCTTTTATTTTTTTTCAGAAATATTGAAAATTGAGTTAAATAAAGGTCTTCAAAGTTTATTTTAGAGTAGAGTTTCCATTACTACCCACAAACTACCCACAACTAAAACCCTTTATAACTTTCATCTCATAAATCAAAATGGAATGATTCAAAGCTTTCAATGTATATATAAATCTAAAAAAATAATTTCAAAATTTTATTCTTAAGAAAAGGGATTTTTAAAGAATTTTTTTTTGCTGCCCAGGCTACCCACTGAGCAATGAAAACTACATATCATACAATAATTTTTTCACCATGTATTCAAAAGCAATTAAAATTTTCGGGCCTTAAAGCTACTCCTCGGGTACATGTTGTGTGAAAATTTCAAAGAAAAAAATAAAAATTTCATTCATAGTGAGCTGCCCTAAATTGCTATGTTGCCAAAAAACACTGTTTGGTCCTTTAGGGGTTAAGAAGGGAAAGAAGCATGTAAACAATAATTCAATCAAAATGCTTCAAGAAAGTGAAATTATACTAATCCATGTGCATCTTAGGTCACAAATTAGAAGAATTATTGGTAGTTTCATAGATGGAAAAATCAATATTTGCCTCTGTAGTCATGATAAGGAAGAGCTAAGTCACAATATAAAGCAACTTGAGGTCTCATGTCAAAGTCTAAAAGACAGTGGGAATACTTGAATAAGAAAATTGATTCTTTAAATTTATTATTGCATAACCTTTGAAAAAATTTAGATTTTGTGTGACAACAAATGCCAAAATACAAAAAAGTGTGAAGACTATTGATTTTATTCTTAGATAGTTCAATGGAGGAGGGATAATGCAATGCATTGATTACACTAGAATATAGTATTGTTGGCACCTACATTCCTAGGCTTTGACAAGAGATTTATTTTGATGAGTTGATATATCTAGAAAAAAACATTGGAATATTTTACAAAATATTTTGTATCAAGCTTGGATTGGACATAAAATTGAATGTACCAAGAAATTATAAATATAGTTGTTTCAAAGTACAAAAATGATCAATGTGAACTAAAAACATCCAAATGAATGAAGTTTAGCTCAAATGAATGTAAAAATGTTTAAATGCATGAAATTCTCACAATTTCTAAAAAGAAATTAGAATCTTGGATCAAAGATGACTTATAAATAATTGGATGAATTACCAAAATTCACCACAAATAAATTCTCCATTTTGAATTGATGATATCACAAAATTTGGATGAATACTTAATGCTTTATTTATAATCTACATATTTCTCAATGAAACATCTTCATCGTTCTAGCGAAGGTCTCAATAACACCACCTTGAAAAATTGAAACCCAAATCCTTGACTTATCATGTCTTGAAATTAGTTTAGCTTGATAGAAAAGAGTAAGGTAACTAGACCTAATTGGGTCCCTTTTTTAAAACCACCTGCCATAGATTCTTGCCTAAAATATTCTACCACTATTTATGAGAGTCTAGGGTTGCATTTGAGTATGGTTACCTATTTTCAACAATGTCTTTAAAGCTTCATAGTTAATTCATTCAATGTCCAAAAGAAGAAAATCTTAAATATTCTTTGACCTCTAACAAGATCCAACCACTATATTATTTTAATCATTTTGGAGAAGGAAACAATTGTTTCTTCAATACTCATGTGATACTTGGTCATATCTATATCAAAACTAGGTGATACCTAGGTAAAATTTGTCTATTGATCTTCAAATATAGTAATAGTTTGTTTATTTTGACCCCCCAAAATGAACATTTCCTTCACCAAAAATAGACAACATCTTTTAATTGGCGAAAAATTATGCATAAAAAAAGCACTGGATCCAACCAAAATAAATTAGAAGACCTAATTCCAGGAACACTGCTCAGTTCCCTTATTTGGACGGACTGAATTAGGGTGTAGACGTGTAGTTCCCTTACGGGTCAAATCAAGCCACACGACGCTCGTCGTGCTCCTGAACAGAGAATGTACGAAATGGGATGATCGATGAATCAAGTGCCGCCTCAGTGCTCCCTACTACAGGTTTCAAATTCCATCACTCACCACTGTGTCAGCAGAAATTGCACACCACTTTCAGACAGTCCCACTCCATCACAGTAATCATCAAGATACACGATCACGAAAATGCATCAACTCCTAGCCCTGCCGTTGCAATTTTGAAATTCCAAGTAGGTGTAGTCTGTAGTATTTCGGTAAGCAACTGTAACGAGACTCAAAGTAGTCTTTTTGCTCAGGAGATCTGCCTTGCGAAAGCTTCAGGGTGACGGACTTCGCAGGAGAGACTGTGGAGTTGTTGGGTTGCTAAGCTCGTCCTATTCTTTGCCCACTGGGGATTGAATTGTTATTAGTTCAACTCTACAATTGTCAGATTGCGAGATTCCTGTTCTGTGGTATGTTTTTTGGATCGGATCCGAGTGGTCTTGTCTTTGATTCGATCTGCTGTAGGGTAGTACTGTAGGTGTCCGTTGCGATCTTGTTGGCTATTAGGCTTCAATGATTTTCTGTTGTGGTTTCTTAATTCAGATGTGGCTGGAGAGGCCGATGATTGGGATCATGAACCGGCGGAGAACACGAGTCTGATCCACTTGGGAATTTTGAAGTTTGGGGGGCTTTCGGGCGCTGAAGTGGTTAGCGCGAGTAGAATGGCTATGGCTGTGACGACTATGGTGGTTTTGCTCTTGCCTGTGGTGATGTTAATGGAGGTGTTGCCAGCGGCGGCTCAAGCAGCTCCAGGGTCGCCACCCCCAGTCCCCGAGCCCATTACGTGTAGTCTTCCCAACACGTCCATGATTTCGCCCAACTATTGCAATGCCTACGACGATGAGCGCATGAGCACGCAGACGCAATCCTGCGAAGGGTTCTTGACAGACTCTGAGGCTGCTCCGAGTAAGGATTGTTGCACGGGTCTGAACAGTGTCGCCTATAATCGCACTGCTTGCATCTGCAAGTTCACGTTCTACCCACCTGCTCAGCACGACGCGGCGCGGCAACTGGATCTGCCGAGGTTGTGTGGGATGGTGACTAATCTTTGCGGTCAGTGTCCCACGTTTCTTGTTTCTCGATCGGATGGAACAGCTCCAATAGGTATGTACCTCTGTTGTGATTTTCAACTTCTTGATCGTGTTTCAGATCTTGATTTCGTAAAGACACTTCCAGTGCCCAGAATGGTAATGCTTACGGAGATGCTTAATATTGCATATGACCTAATTCTCTTCTGCACTCGATGTGAATTGAATTTGAATTCGTTTTGTTGTTGCCTAGAAGAAACGGAACCCAACATAGAGTTTAGAGTTGCATTGAATTAGCCATGAATCGTCAAAGTTACCATGATGCCATTTCCAAAGCTAGGCAGTAGATCACGCGTATTTTGATCTTCTTAAGTCCTTGTTCTAAGTCTTGCGAGGTTTCAAATGCCATGAATGAAACCTTAGAATTTGTCAGTTTATGGCTGCTATCTTGAGTGGCATTGAGTGAAATTATAAAGCATAGGTTAGGGTTTAAGGGAGGTTTTAAGGTTTAGGGACATCTTCCTTACGGGCAGGTTCCTATCAGAGCTTTCATCAGTTTTCAGATTCTACATTAGTCCTCTTTTACGTTTGTTATTTCAAGTAAGTCAAAATGTTAAGTGGATTTACTCGTAAGCAATATGTAGGTAATACCCGAGAAAAACGTGCAAGAATACGGTGGCATTCTTTATACATGAAGATTTTTCTGTAATTTCATTTTAGGCAAGACCTGTTGCTGCACGATTGAAGTTTCTTTTCTTTCTGTTATGTCATCTTTTTGTAAATTGTCTGCTGATCATCCTTGTTGGAACGTGAAGCTGATGCACCATTCTCAGAGGGAAAATCTACAGCATCCACAGTGGGTGCAATTTCACTGGCGGTCGTGTTTGGAGTACTTTTGGTGGTCGGCATTGCTGCATTCATCATCATGCTCATCAAGAGACGGAAAGCCAAGAAGAATCCTCCCGAAGCTTTTGAAGCTCGTCCGCCTGGAGGAGCATTTTAATACCACATGGCTGATGATACTCTCGATGTCATTGAAGTAAGGGGAATCAGTTTAGGTGCGAGCCTTTGGTACCCAAAATAGAGGCAATTCCGTATCAAGATTGATCAACTGTACGCAGGGGTAAGTAGTTGGAGACAAGATACAAGGTTCAGAATTGTGCGCGACCAAATTCAGAACGAAACATTGAAATTTTGCAGGAGAAATTGCAAGCTCTGACGCTCTAGTGACTCTCAGAGGGTGATTTGTGCACATGTAAGCCATTGTTCAGGGCACTGATTGTTCCTCACTTAATTTTGAAGTAGCGGGACGCTCTCCACAAGGGAGAATGCTTCCTTTTACGTGAAGACTCTGTAACGATTCAGGTCCAATTTTGCCTAGTGCAGCGTACTATGGCTCGTATGTTGCAGAGATGAATCTCATCCACAACCATTTGATAGTGTGGACTAGATAATGCTTGAGTATCAGGAGGCTTAAGAGGTTTGTCAAACATAATGCCTAGCCATTCTATTTAATGAATATTAATGTACAATTCCCTCCAATAAGTCTTGCAACCCCACTATGAAGCCCTTGAAATTTTTCTTTTGGACTCCATTTTAAAAAATACTCTATCAAAACTATCCTATTGAATCTATTGCTTTATGGAACCTTAACCGACATCTGAAATTTCAATGTTAAAAAATAGGAACTCCATTTTTGGTGAATTATTTTATTTGTTTTTCATGGCTTTACATAACAAGTAATTGAAAAATATATGTGATGATTTTTTAAGATTTGATTGTACAGGTATTTAGGAAATATCATGGTTTGCATCTTTCATGTTACAAAGACTCACACTAAGTAGGTAAAATTTTCGTCTAGGTGATTTTGCAATTTTCTTTCATAAATATATAAAGCAAAGAGAAACAAGCCCCTTTATAGAAAAAAAATTTAACAAATATTACCAAGTAGGGTATCAATAGAAAGCTCTAGTACTATGGAAGCCTACTATAACTTGAATTTTACATTATTTTTTGTTCATCAACAACTACTTTGCATCAAAGTGGTACATACACTACCATTGAATACTACCACCTTGAGCTACCATCACAACTTCCATTCAATTTGACATTGTCGAAATTAACTTTTGGATACTTTCTTAAGGTATATCCTCCCAAGTCAAATTCACTAATGTCCACATTTGTTTGCTTATAGAACTCCTAACAACACCACATACACAATATTCTAGACAAGCATCAATCTTTTCTCACAAAACTTCTAGGCAATGTCTATAAGCAACAATCACTAGAAGCATGCATGTAGTAATGTTGATCCTCTCAACTCCAAAGTCGGTTGACATCTACTATGTGTGATCTCCTACAACGAAATTTTTAAGTGTAGCATTGTACCTTTGAACTCAACTGAGTGTTTTCATAATCAACCACCTCTCACAAAAAGAGATATTTTTTAAAAAGTGAAATGAGTTACAACAAGGTACATAACTCACCTTGTCCAAGGCAAAAAATCTCAGTCAAATATCTAAATTTACCTACCAAGAGTATGTTTTGCAATCAACTGCTTGGTAGAGAGTTAGAGAGTTAGACATGGGGTTGCAAGACTTATTGGAGGGCACTTTACATATCTATGCTTTGGGGGTGATCTCAAGACTTAGAATGAGGAAAAACAGCATGGATTATAATTCTCTTCTGACTAGCCAATGAAAGAGTGTCATGGGTTGCTATGAACACCAGACTTGGCAGTATGGATCAATTACTGCCATACAGATTCAGTAGGCAAGAGGATCAGTGGTTTCCTGTATTAGGGGAGTGTTAGGCAGTGTGTCAACCCTACAATACTCAGTAGCAAGTTGGCCGTGCAGTTGTTCCAAGAAGCTCTTGCAAACATAGCTTTGACTATCACCAATGTCTATGAACTTTATACGCAAGCATTGCTGCTGCTGATTATTGGAGATTCTTGATTACTTAGTGGGTAGGAGCCATTGATTGATTGCACACGAAGATGATGAGTTCACTAACTGTACATTAAACTTCAGTTAACTCTAGCGTCAGTAGTCAGTACTGTCCATCCACATGATGGTGTCGAACATTCCAATACTTGAGAACTTTTGTGTGTTTTACTTCTTTAGACCAGTTTGCTAAATTCATACGCATGTAGGTTCTTGGAAATTGAGTCTGCGGTGCAGTGTGACTGAAAACTACCCCAACTGTGCTATGTGATTTAGGCTGCCAATCATTGGTAGTCACATTCTGGAAGCACACACTTTGACCAACATGTTGAGTACTACGGACTGAATTCTTGTTCACACCTGCTAGACCAGCAACGAGGGCGACGCCAAAGGAAATTTGCTTGTGCGTACGCAACCTTTTAGAACGACACTTTTCAAATGGTGAAACATACTCACGGTCCTTTAGAGGTTAGTATGGTTGCCTGCTCGACAGTATTATTAGCAGTCATTAAGGTAGTCTGCTCTTATAGCGACCACTTAAGAGCTGATGGCCTATTCGGGAAAGCGAAACGCCTTGAAACAATTTTCAGTAAAATTTTAGTAGGAAAAAAAATGGAATTGGCATTCAGCACAAATCGTTTTGGACCTTCGTGGAATTAGTTACTAGTTTTTGAAGTTTGAAACGCAATGGTCACTAAAAGCGATTACTCACTAAAATGTACACTCTTGGTACAGTGAAGAAAGCAAGATGTGGCTCTATGGCATGATCCCTTATAGAGCATGGTTGATTTTCGAGCAGACTACCTTATTTTGAATGTGTGACAAGTGCATGTGCTACAATTGATCAATGATGTTGTGGCATGGGTGCAAAATCATTTAGAATGTACCTTTAAACAAGAAGGTCAAATTAAACAAGATTTTGCGTATTGGTGCAGGCACAGGCTATTCTTGGTAATCTTTGAAATGTAACGAGATGTTGGGCGCTTCAACACATAGGGAATTTCTAAGCAAAAAATGTCCCACTAACAAGCAAAGTATTCCAAGTTTCATCAATGCTTAATCTAAAAGCATTTACCAAGTAGTGAGTGCTTGTTTTTACTGCAAATAGTGTGAGCTAGAACTAATGCCACATCAGGCTGGAGCAATCAGGTGTGCAATACAGAAACGTATAATTTCAAATGTCAATTTTGCCATATTAGTCAGAATTCTCAACATTCGCACATTCAAAGTAGGTTCCTTGAAACTTACATGTACACTATCCCACTAATTCCTCGAAAGAGACATCCACTGATTTTGATTTCCCCCCCGCCCCTCGAAACAGGCGGTCATGGCTGCAAAAATCTGAGAACAGTTGATCTGCGCCGGGAGTCCCCTGAAACAGAAAACAGTGAGCTGTTGATTAAGATTGGAAGAGGGAATATACTGTATTGAACTGAGGAACACTGTTGGTGAGGTTTCGAAGACTGCAGGAGTTCGCTTATCGATGAGATTAGAAGTTTCGGTTGGATAACATGTTGTTGGGCAGTCTGGTGTACGCCTGGAGGGGTCGCGGCGCACAACGCAGGTTTGTTTATTCTTTCTCTTTCCTCTTTTCTGAGTTTTTGGAGGGCAGCAGCCTTGGGTACTTTAACTTCTCGCCTGATAGTAAGTGTAGCTTGCAAGTTTCTGGAGAATCTGCAAGGCGATTGTTTTTAAATGAAGCATTTAATTTGTAATCGGACCTAAGATAAACCTGCAGTGGGGAAATTTCTGGTCTTCACATTTGCCTCGGACTTTTGTTGTCGAGTTATTGGATGACGCGAGTTTGAACCCTGGAGAACCGTAATCTCTACTTCATCTGCTGTCTAATTACTTTGTCACCCTTTTTCTTACAACAGAGCTGAATGCGATGGCTCTTGGTTGCCGGGTTTTGAAAGATGATCTCTGGTCTGTGTTGGGGCGATTGTGTGAGGCGCAATGGGTTTAGAACAATGTTTGGGGAGAACTTGAGAGCCGTGAGTGATCCAGTGTAATTTGTGAGAGAACTTGCAAAAATTAAGAACTTCAGGACTTTTTTGTGTAAGTGAAATCTTTTAAAGCACATGTACCTCCTTTTGTTTTGTTTTTATTTGTTTTAAATCATTAGAAAACTCCGATCCTCACTATCGAGTCAAGAGTTTGTTGGTGCTGAAATAAGCTTTAACTTAGTTCGAGTGTCTCCGTCGGTGAGATGTTGGATTTCTGAAATTACAGACCATATTTTTTTTAATCTCTTTCTGGCTGCAGGTGTGAATTCGAAAATCTCTCATCATCCGATCCGAAGCTACATATACCGTATCATGAAAGCAGTAAAAAATTAAGGGCAAGTTGCTTGTGCAGTGTGAATGCAATGTGATTGTACCTGAGATTGCGTGCCTGTGCCACATTTTACTTGCCACGACTGAACCTTTGGGAAGAATCCAAATAAGGTACCTTAAAGGACAGACTGGTGACTGTGGAAGTACTCCCTTTTGGAACCGTGTGACATCATCTACTTTATAAAATCCAAAACTATTCATTGGAAGTCATACTACTGTAGAAGACGGCCTAGACTTTTCTCACAAAATTCCCAGGATGAATAGTCGCAGCTCTGTCCTACATAGAGAGATTCTTTGTCATCCATCAAACACAAAATGTCCGTGTCAACATTTAAGGGTTAAGAAATTCTTTATTGTGCATGGAAAATGTTGCTAGTAAAACTTTGATGATGCTAACTTAAAAGATGGAACTCATAACATTTCATGTTCCGAAAATTTAAACTCTTATACCTTTTGTGACACCTCACTAGAGAATAGTACTCTTCTTGACAACTCTCAAGTTGACACCTTAGAAAGCGTGATCCTTAAGCATTTAGTAAGTGCCACTTAAGCTAATCAATCCTAAACAACCTCCTTTTGATACTGATCAAACAATTTATGAATGAATGATACCTAATTATTATGAACATTTGGATATATTTTAGACAAAAATGAATGAGAATAGATTTAAATGGATGAAAGATTGCATAGTATTAGATGAAGTAGATAAAAATTGGATGAAAACACACTATTTTAGATACTATGAAAATAATGTCGACCACATTGAATTGATTGAATTTAATATATAGTGAGCTACTATATTAATGAGCCTCACAAATTGGCAAATTTCCTAAATTAATGCAAGCCAGTGTTATTATTCCTTCTATTCAGATGTAAGTGTCCCTAGTTTTGTTGAAAATGTTATGTACCAGTTTCATTGGTCATATTGTAAAAACATAATTCAGGAAGGTTTTAAAGATTATATCACTGGAATCAATGAAGAACATTACAAGTGTCCTTTGCAACCTAAATAGAATTGAACACAAGAAAGCCTTTATATGACCTACTCAAAACAACCTTAAAAAAGTAGGAGAATCAAGTGGACACTCATTTTGGGACAAGTCACTGTTTTTTTCATGCATGATTTTTTGCCACTTGGCTACAGCCAAAAGGTGTTGACTATTTCTTGTAAAGGAAATTTCCATTTTGGAGATTCAAAATAGCCAGATTATTGTTGTATTTTCATAACAATAGCCAAATTTTACCCAAGTATCACCTAATTTTCATATGGATATCACCAAGTATCACATGAGTAGTGAAGAAACTACTGGCTCTTTCTCCAAAATGAAAAAATAAATGGTCGGACAGAGAGAGTGTTATGGAGTGCACTAATTAATTGAATTAACATACTGTAAGTGGACATCATATGAGTCTCAAGCTCACAGCATAACTTCGCTCTCGACGCAGGCAAGGAGGCCAAAGCTTCGACTGGTCAGTTCCCCTTAAACTTTCAAAACCCATTCTAACTTTCCAAATGAATCCAGCTCTCCAAAGAATCTATGTCACTTAATTTGCCTGCCAGCTACTAATTAAGATCTCAGTTCAAAACACAGTTTGAATGCAGACATCATTCCAAATCACGCTGAAAATCATCAACCTCGGTAGAAATGGAGATTTATGTGCTCAATGCAAATGAACAGTTACAAATGACTTGCAGCTTCTGCTTTGCTAATGATGTCAATCATCAACCAAATCAGTAAATCTGGGAACAACAACTTAGGTAATTCATCTTATGGAGTCTCTCAAGAATGCGAGTAAGCTTAGACACATATTAATCATTCTTAACACATCAAATTGCGAACTGTTTGATAAAAAGAAAATCCTACACATTCTTTCCAAAATTGTACAACTTCAAAACAAGAGAGCCGAGAGGCATGGATTATAACTCCCTCACAATCTTGGCAAACGTGCGTCGACCAGTCAACTTAGCATTATAGCTCTTTATCTTTGTCACTTTGTCCATGGAAAACACTAAAAGTGTTGAATGAGCTGTCGCCCCAAGGGTGGTGGTCGAAGAAGGTTCAAGCAATGGACTGCCAGCACGAATTCAAGAGCTTAAAAAAACTGTTTCTGGGATGACGGTGGCAGCTTCTCCTGGGAAACAAGGGTGAAAGTGATGTGCACGATTCGCAAACTCAAGGAATCTGATCCAACTCAAGCAAAGGGGGGTCCGAACTCAAGCCACGCATATGATCCCGAAACCAAGTTATCAATTGTGTGCGTTCTGCTTCCTCTTGATTGCATGTAGATTCACTTTGCCGTGCAACTAATAAATTGCTGCTGCTGGCTTCCCTTAAGAGTCTCATTCTTACTGAAATCAAGCCCCCCTCCCAACACGGCGCCTCCTTCGCCTCCGCCGCTCATTTTTCTTGTTTGATCATGCTAGAGGTCTACCCTAGTAGTATAAAATCAACAACATGCTCCTCACTTTACACAGCCTCATTTCAGGGTCTCCTGCATGAAGTCACTTCAAGCTCAGGAATACTTTGCAAAGTGATCCATCCTTTGCTTTGCTTCGTTTTTACAGTCCTTCCTCTCACTTGGATTGAGAGAGCAGTAATTTCAAATCTCGTTGGAGGAAAATTTCTGGCACTGGATAGTGAACTTTGCCACCTTCGAGAGGACTGTTCTCTGAGACTGGGTTATGTGACAGTCACTGCACTTTGGTACCTTGAAAGAGCTAGCTTGGATTGAGGGATTCGTAAAACAGTTCAAATCTAGCTGGAGCAAGGAGACTTCCGAGTGAATAGTGAACCCTGTCAAGTGTCAATTTTGCCAACTTTGAGCGAATTGTTCTCGGAGTAATCGTGGGCTTTTTGACAGTCCTTGTACTTTGATTCCAAGAGCTTGGATTCGGAGTTTAGGAAGTTCGAATTCGGGAAAGGAGGCTTTGGAGTGAAAAGTGAGCTTTGCCAACTTTTCCAGTGGAAAATCTTGCCAAAAGCTCTGTGAGAGAATTGTTGAGCAGCATGGGCCTCAAGGCGTGGGATGGTGTGCTGCTGTGTGCACTTGTTCTCCTTCAGCTTGTGTGTGCTTGTCAGTGTTTGAATGGGGCACCGTGGCGCCCTGGCATGCATCAAGGTGATCGAAAGCAGGAGCTACCCAAACGTGCTCTCTTGGCTACTGACACCAATGTAAGAAATCTTCGCGCCCAGGAATTCTTCACCCTCGAGCATCAACTCTTGGATACCAATTCAATTGTCCTGGAAAATGAATATTTTGCATGTGTGATTGTATCATGTCTTAGGTAGCTCAAATCTGGAGATTGCTTGTGGTAAATTTGTAGTACATGCTGAGTTGCACAGAGACAGAATATGTTATTTTCCTAGAGACAATTTTTTTTCCAGAATTGAGTTACCTAGCAAAGAAAAGAATACAATCTTGGGTGACCCAATGGTCAAGAAATTGGAAAATTCGCATGGAAAGTGAGGAATGTCTGCTTGTAGATCATACGGCCTCATTGGGGAATGCCATAGTTCACGATTTCAGAGCCCCCAAATCTGACGTTTGTTTCAAAATTGGACCTCATATATGCGATTCTGAGCCCGGAAGTCTTGTCTCAAAATTACATACTCCGCCCTTCCTAGAAACTTCAAATTTCATTGCCCAAATCGCATTCATTCCATTGCTAAAACTTAAGAACGGTCGAATATTCTAGTTTCCAGTTTTTAGACTGCATTGTTGCAAACCAGTTTACAGCTTTGTCTTTTCGTCTTCATCATCTGTGTTTCTGAGGTGTAATCCCTCAGATGAAATTGAAAAGCCTTCAAGTTGTCGCAGAGCTATATAGCGAGAGAGTCCTTCAACGCCCGTTCCGTTGTCAAGAGTGCAAGTCTTGAACTCTAATGACACTTCTTGCTAAGGTTACCACAGGAGAAATCCAAAAATGTCCATCTATGGAACTTTTGAAGAATTCCATAGTCAATGTCCAGTGACTAGAGAATATATATATAATACTCTACAATACGATAGGAATAGAATTTGGACACAAAAGGACATATGCTCCGTATCCATATTGAATTTTACCTGTGTACGAATAGAGTCCAATTCCGGGTCCAATTCATTAAATTGGCCTTCTTCGGAGCTCCAAAAATTGCGTCCTTCCAATGCTCGGCGATAGGAACTATCGAGATCTGATGTTCCCGACAGGGTGCCAATCTCTACTAATTTCACCATTTCAACGTTGAATTCTTGGCAGTACTTACCCCAAATTAAACCAGGGGAATACCCACTATCTCACAGAACAAGTCTGCACTAGAATGCTGCGTACTTTGCAGTGGATCCCCTCGGTGCATTTCGGAATTCGACAACTATTTTTGGAAGATAGAACTAATTTCAATTGGCTATTGCATGTATTTATTTGTTGTCAGGTGCTGCGGTCCTCCCTGGTGCACAGAGACAGCGGCAGCAACGCCACAGCCAGTGAGAGATTCCTGGAGGCCGTGAAACGAAGCCAGGCCCGCGTCACCCAGCTGCAGAAGAACCTGCAACGCCGAGTTCAAGTGCAGGCAGCCACGAACTTGGAGAGCCCCGTGTCGCCGGGAGGCGGGGAGTATCTGATGCAATTCGCGGTGGGCACACCGCCGCAGCAGTTCATCGCCATAGTGGACACCGGGAGTGACCTGTGCTGGGTGCAGTGCTCCCCTTGCACGCGCTGTTTCCAGCAACCCGACGCGTTGTTCAACCCCACTGCGTCTTCCACGTACTCGCAGACTCCCTGCACCAACGCTCTCTGCCAGGTACGTTAGTTCCCACTTTCATGAAACCTATCATAGCTCCAAGATATCCACAATGGTCTAGCTTTGAAACTACGGTCTGCCATTTCGCAAGGAATTGAAAGACATGTATTCCCAACAGGAAATGGCTATAGTCAAAACATTTTGTAGGTATTGATCCGTTTTTTCATGGTCTTTAGGAAAGAGCTAAGCTCGACTGATCTCTGCTAAGCTAACCACGCTCAATCGTGATCTTGTTGCAAAACTAATCCACTCAAATCTGTGTCTGGAGTGTGTACGCACATTGCGGACATGAGAGCATAGATTCAACTTTGGATATACCAATTTTCATCAACTCTTTGTATACTTTTAAATATATTAGATGGTACCCAAAAGACATATAATTATATCAGGAGAGAATTGGATGACTCTCGGGGTACTTATTAGACTCATATTTGTACTTATTAGTACTAAACTTAAAGTCTTATGATTTCTTGCTTGGATTGATATTTGGATAAGAGATTTTAAGAGTTCTTAGAAGATATAGAACTATTAAAATATGATGATAATATCATTCAAAAAATTGATTGATTGATAAGTCCATAATAAGAAAACTTATCTATAAAGCCTAGAGGAAGGGGAAGGGGAAGGCATCTAATTTTTACAACTTTATAATTGCATAATTATTAATACAATATGAGAGGTATTCAAAAAATTATGATTCATTATAGTAAATTACGATAGTAAATATTCTTAAATCTAAGTGAGAATTAATTTTAATCAACTTTGAAGGTTACATTTATCCTAGAAATTATCATACAAGTATTATGTTCACTCATATGATACATTCATCATTGATATAATGTTTATCATATGCGTATCGTATGTTTATGATAAGTTCAAAATTCATCCCTAAATGATTTATTAATCCCATTCCTCCATGCATATCATCAAAAAACTCTTCTTTAATTCGCAAATAACATTCCACATAAATTACAAGGAAAATTTAATAATAGAAACTGTGTTCAAATTATGCATATTTAGATCCTTTTAGGAAGAGTCCGTTTGTTCTTCAAACTTGGTTTCTTTTTCATCTTCAGGAGAGAGGATCACTGATAATTTAGTGAAGGGAATCCTACCCTACCAAACCAATTACACCTCCACAAACTCTTACAACCTTCAATCACTCTAACCAAGCACTGGATTTACAGAAGGCAAGAGATCGACATGAAGATTCACTTGAAAGAGGAAAACATAATGTGCACTTGAAATTACTGTCCGTTTTCCAAACCTCCAGGCACTTGAAAGTTCCTAGTCTTCCGAGCTTTGTGCACTTGTATGTCCATTCAATTTTACCATTACGAAATCGATCCGCGATCGCAATGCATGCGACCGGACTTCGATTAATCAGTGCTTAATTATTCTTGGCGTTCCATTCATTGCCAGGATCTTCCTCAAAAAACATGCAGCCGGAGCAACACTTGCACCTACAGCTACGCCTATGGCGACCAATCCACCACGCAGGGCGAATTGGCCTTCGAGACTGTCACCCTGGATTCTTCCGTTCCCGACATCGCCATCGGCTGCGGTCGCAACAACCAAGGCACCTTCACCGGCGCAGACGGGCTTGTAGGTTTAGGCCAAGGCCCCCTCTCTTTCCCTTCCCAAATCAGCCCATCCATTGCCAACATCTTCTCCTACTGCTTAGTGCAGCAGGTCGCTTCCAACTCCGGCAGCAGCCCCATCATCTTCGGAAGCTCTGCAGCGAATGCGAATGTGAAGTACACCCCTTTGGTGATCAATCCCGTAAACCCCACTTTCTATTACGTCCAGGTGACGGGCATCACCATCGGCGGCCGCGCGGTTACGATCCCAAGCTCCGCGTTTCGGATTACCAGCGGCGGCAGCGGCGGCGTCATTCTGGACTCGGGAACGACGATCACGTCATGGGTGTCCGCTGCGTTCAATCCCATTCTCGCGGCGTTTCGGCGGCAGATTTCGTACCGTGAAGTGTCGGCGAGACCGTACAGTCTCAGTCTGTGTTATGACGTTTCTGGAGTGGCGCAGAACAGCTTGACGTTCCCGGATATGGTGGTAGGGTTGGCGAATAACGTCCAGTTTGAGATTCCGGCGGAGAATTTGTGGGTGTTTGTGGACAATTCCGGGAGCACGGTTTGTTTGGCGATGGGGGCGTCGCAGGGGTTGTCGATCATTGGAAACATTCAGCAGCAGAATGTGCTCATTGTGTACGATGGGGTGAATCAGCAAGTGGGGTTTCAACCTACGCAGTGCAATACGTTGTGATCAGACTCATGATCACTTGTAGCTGCATGGAAGCAGGCTAGTTCAATTACCTTTGTAGATCGGGGATGCTGCATGTCTTCAGTCGTGGATAGTGCATTGCATGTCTACGCTGTTTAAGATGACATCCATCATGGAATAAAGGACTGACTGGTTTCTGAAATAATCTAAAACGATCACTGGGATAATGTCAAACTTGGAACTGACATTTCCATTCGAGATAAGTGCTGTACACAGTCTCGCACCTTCCAGAAAGGAAATGAAACATTGGAAGAATCATGATTGGTGCTCTTCAAAGGCCTCGAGAAGGACCAGATTCCTCTAGTTCGTGCTTTCAACGAACTAGCTGCACCCAATTCATTCAGCACTAGAGATCAAGAATGTGACACAAAATAAGGTTGCATGCCGAACGATATATGCTCAGTAGATACTAAAACTCGTCAGGGGCGTGATCCTCTCCTATTCAAACCTGAACAACAAAGCATCTTTTTATGGCAATTGCAAAACGCAACAATGGACTTGGGTTGAATACATTCAGTACAACTTATTACGAAGTAGTACAAGCATGACTTGGCTAATTAATGTTTATAACCATTGAACTCAAGCAAATATGGAGGTATACAAACAATAATAGTACTGTGGACTTCTCGTGGTAAGCGTTCCGAGCAACCACCCACTTTGAGATTTCATGGACTTGAAACTTATCCGTTACAAAGAGATAAAACCTCATCACAACAGACAGCTCCAGTGATCCCTGTACCACTCCATACACATCTGTCAAAAAACTCTTCTACTTATTCTCAAAATTGGTGCTGCCAATAGTATCCTCGACGTTTATATACAATGTCATCCGATCTTGCTCAGATGCTTTGCTGGAGCAGCAAAGCATACGTAATCTTCTCTTGAAAATGGTATGGACTAGGCGCTGTCGAATACGTCGGAGCAGGCGGCGACCGAATGAGGGAGCCCAGACACATGCTTTGGATCTCGCAAGCGCTGGAATTCACAACGTTGGCTGGCGCTGCCAGTGTAGATGAGTCTTCAAACCAATTCCATCCCTGCTCTGCACTCTGCACGGAGTTTAGGGTTTCCGAATTGGTCTGCACCCCGGCTGTGGAGATGTCGCAGATTGAGTGGAGGAGCATAAACGTTTGGGGTTGCGAGACGGCGGCGTCGACTTCGTCGGGACCACTGCAACTGAACGGTGATGAAATCTCTGAGAAGAAAAGCAAGTGATCTGAAGGGCGGCGTCTCGGAAACCCTGACAGTTTCAGAATGTCAAGCCAATTAGTGTGAGTGGAGTGGAGCAGTAGCAGATATGGCTTCCAGCAATAATATGGCCTCCTCCACAAATTTCATCTTGACTCTCTCGTCCAGTCCTGGTGGTGCCGTGGGTCTCATAGAAGAAACTGCAGAGAAGTGTCACGAAAGTTGAGCAGGTCTGGCCTACCGTAGTGGTAGAAGGCGGCATCCACCGCGCGCGCAGCTTCGGCTTCCGACTTGGAGTTCCCGAAATCTTGCTTGGTTCTGTGCTTGGGTGGCTTCATCTCAGCTAGCCACGTCCTGCGGTGGGTCGGTGTCGGACTCTATTGAATCTCCTTGCGTGGGAAAGGGGATTCCATCGGGACCTGTCTTCTACGAATGGTGAATGTGACACCTGCAGGAATTGGTTGAATGCTGTTCGCCGTCGTTTCCCTGGTCGGGAAGTGGGGAGGGTTCTTCTATTGAAAAGGTCTACCAGGTCCCATGGCAGTTGCCGTGATCACTTTGAGCAATTACACTTGACAGGAGTGGGACCGTCTGTTGATGGAGATGGTGCAACACCTCCGCATCGCCCAGATCATCGTTTGGGTCAGCTTGCCAAGTCAGTGCCTCGTCCTTTGCTACGAATCGTCAAAGTTCCCAGGGCCATGAACTGCAGAACTCGATTGCCTCCAAATTTCTGAATCAGTGAATGGAATCGTGGCGTATGCGCTGACTGTACGGATTTGGAAACGTCTTCGACTTCCTGCTGCGTGGTCTAGATTCTCCTGCACCTGAGGGATGACATCTAGTGCCAAGCGTGCAGTGTCGATGGCCACAGCCATGGCCATGCAAGAGAGGTAAGGTAAAACAGCCCATTGCGGTCAGAATTGCTGATGTACCATGTCAGAGGGTTTGGAAAATTGTGGAGACATTTTTCCTAGATAGCTAAACTGAGCCAAATGAGAGAACAAACTAAATTGAGAACTTTGCACCCACCAGAAATTTGGAATATTTTTTAAAAGCAACTTATCCTCATCCACCCATAACGGGCAGTAGGTGGGGCTATAAGTGTCACTCAATGTCCTATTAAAGTCACTGAAGTTTCCTATTACCATTGACATTGGTGTCCAATGAGAAATAACACCATGCCCAATACCCCAAATTTAAACGGTTGTCAGTTTGAAATGGGGCCCATAATAGACAACAAATAGTCCTTTTTCACCCACCTTTTTCACACATCATAGCCCTAAATGACTCCTAAACAAATCATAACTATTTTTAATACCGTTTTGAGGAATTCAATGTCAAAATCTAACAACCTAACGGCTTTTGCGTCACATGACAGCTTGGGACTGAGAGGGCAAGCTTGGTGCCAAGCAGGGAAGCACTTGAATCGGATCCGTGTCAGGGGTGATCATTCATCATTGCATGGCAAAGGATTCACCTCCATAGGAGCCTCCCCCATTGGGGATTTTGATTTCTCGTCAAGTCGCATTTCTCATGAAGGTGAGCAACATGCTCGTCTTTCTTCTAAGCCTTCTCTTCTGTTCAAATTTTTTGCATGATTTTGGCTATTCGATTTCACTTTTGAAGTCTACAGATAATTGTTCTTGCAATGTGGTTTCGAGAATTTTTTAAATGCAGAGTGTGATCCTACTATAGTTTGATGGTTTCAAGCTTGGTAGTTTGATCA
The DNA here is from genome assembly GCA_963920665.1 of Straminergon stramineum. NCBI lineage: Eukaryota > Viridiplantae > Streptophyta > Bryopsida > Hypnales > Calliergonaceae > Straminergon > Straminergon stramineum. The sequence goes on from OY987272.1 coordinate 12,940,956, forward strand.
ATTAGATGTTGAGATGTAGAAGTCGAGGTGGTAAGCAAGGTAGTATTGAGGTGGTATCGATCGATGGCAAACTGCATCTTGTTGCTGTTGGATAGGCTTGCAATCCATCGATGAAAATTCAAAAATTATCAATCAATTTGCAGGATCCCACCTCATTGAAAATTTCAACTAGTGGCAAGCATCAAGATATGAACTATGGGGCACTATGTCTAATCTATATCACAGGCATTGAAGTTTGATTTTCTTAGATGTGCACATTCTACTTGATTGTTATGTTGGTTACCATTGTTCAACAAGAAGCATGCTTCATTGTTGAACTTGTGTTGTGTGTGTGCAATTGGCAAAAATGAAATGGTGGTGTACTTTGGTGAGTTGCTCATTGATTTTGTGCGAAGAGAGCCTGGCACTTGAACTAGCTAATGCATCCATGAGAGAGAGTTGCTCTGCTAAGTGATGAGAAGTGTGGTAGACTCACCATGCTTAAATATGCACAAATTGACTTTGGACACACCAACTGTGGTCTCTGTCTTTTTGGAATCTTGGCCTGTGGGAGAAGTTTCTCTCATTGATGCTCTAGCATATGAGAAAGCGCTTGGAGGTGGACCTGCGAATGTGGTCGTTGGAGTTGAGATTTATAAGGACCTAATCCAGCTTCTATATGTATCTTTGTAACAATGGCAATTTGTGTATTCATACACTTGGTTGGCTTTAAATTAGCAAGTGGAGTGGGCAAAATGTCTAATGGTTACTAATCTTTGATTGGAGTTGGGTTAATGCTACAATCAGGATGACATTGTCCGTGTGGTGGAATTCCCTAGATTCACATCCAAAGAGGTGACTGGCCAGAATCAAGTGAAGGCCTCCATGCAACAGAAGATTCACCAAAACATCGCCAATGAGGTGCATTTCCTCTGTCGCTTTTGTCCCAATCATTCGATATATATGTGCATTCCATTGAATTGTCAGTCTGGAAAGTGGAAGCAACACTAACGAATGTTGTGGCTTGGTCAGTATCCAGATTTAGAGCCTCTTTCGGACAAAATGTTGCCGAAGAAGTCACTATTGATAGTTGCCAAGTGGTGAGCTCCATGGGTCTTGGTGTTGATGTGCGGAATTTAGGGTTTGGACAAAGGAGTGACGTTGGTTCTGTCAAGGAATGGAATTGATTATGAAACTATGCACGTCTTCCATGAGTTGTTGCCTATGCAACATCCCACGTTTCGATTCCAAGGTTGTTGTGCAGTAAGTAGCTAAATTAGGGCAAAGTCTGCATCTCTTTGTGTTGGCTTGTGTTTTGTCAACTAACTTGATGATTGTGGTGTGGTGTGGTTGGGCCAACTAGAACCATATCAACTTGGTGGTTGTGAACAATGTGCCATTGTTCTTCAACGTGCGGGATGGCCCTTACATGCCCATGCTCTGGCTTTTACACCAATGTACGGGGAATGTGTGAGAGTTTTAGGGTTTCTTTATTTTCGGATTTGTATGTATATGTATGTTTGTTTGAGGGCTGAGGGGTATGTAGTGGTTGGTTGTGGAGTGAACTGATTTGTAGTCTTGTGTGTTTGAAGATCCAAGAATCATGAAGAAGTTCTGTTTGGACCAAGGAGCTATTAAGTTCGTTCTAGCGGGTGCCAATATCATGTACCCAAGGCTGACATCTATAGGCGGTGAATTGGACACAGAGGTGGCGATGGATTCACTTGTGGTGAGCTTTACATTTCCTTTGAGGTGAATGGAGGATTTGATTGAGTGCACAATAAAGAGTTTAGCTTTATTTTGGAGTAGCTGGACAGAATCGTTGGATTCAAGTGGTCTTGGGACTAATTGGCATCTAGAGTGAGCGGTCATGGTGGTGGTTTTCACAAGCAATTATGGCCAAAGGCAAGGATCATGCTCTAGCGATTGGGTACATGAAGATGTCCACCAATGACATGTAAGGTTTTTGGCACTAGTTGTTTGTGCTTGAGTTTGTTAGTGTAGTGCAATCCCTTCGACAGAGGTCTACAACCTCCCACTTTAAATGAAAGACAGAGAAAAATTTGATCACAATAGATTCGGCTCTTGTGCTTATAGCTTTGTGGTGATCTCCCTATGAAAGCACACTCCTATTGATCAACAATGACTCAAGTAGTATCCTCCACCTTATGCTTGAAAATCAACATGACAGACATTCAATTTGTTGTGAGTGATTGCAGGCCACGGGACTTGGAGGATCACTAAGAGGAAGCTCCTGGGGAATAACAACAGACAGGAAGAGGGTGTTTACAAACATTAATAAATGTACGACAAGGAGGACTTCAAATTGTTACCTTTGACAGAAGTTGTCCAATGAGGATGCAACCACTAGCAACTTCTTGCGAAGTTTTGCCAACCCTGACAATTTCACCACAAATCCCATACCCTTTTATCATCAATGACTGAGGTGAATGATTGTTGAGCATTGCATGAATATTTATGAATTGATCAAATGTTATCTTCAAGCTTCTATAATGCACTACGGATCTATTAGCTTGATTACTTAGCCTTTACAACCAACACATATGGAAACTATGAGGATCGCAAGGGAAGGAGGGTGCTTGTTGTCATATGACCCGAATCTTTGATTGCCTTTGTGGCCTTCACTAGAAGTTGCTAAAGCTAGGATTAAGAGTATTTGGCATTAAGCCGATATCATCAAGGTGGGGATTTGAAGGTTATTGTTAGCAATGTATTCTTGTGTATCACATTCTTAAGTTCTTAAGTAGTTGCCATTTCACTATAACAAAACATGGTAAAAAAAACTCGTAGTCAAAATGGACTACGGTTCTTTATGCCACGTTTTTGTGCAGGCCCACTATGCGTTCAGCCAATGGTTTTTTGCAATTTCCCACTGGAATTTTTGGAATTCTGAGGCGTGTAATAAACCATTGGTATATTGCAAGCCTCAAAATTCTAAAAATTGCAGTGGGAAAATGCAAAAGAAGCTAACAGATCACTATGCGTGCATTGTCATGTCCCTATCTCCTTGGGGTGCCCGAAGTGCCTTAGTGAGCAAGTGGGACCTTGGGGGTGACTTCCCAAGCCTTGCAATAGGCTAAGAAGGGAGAAATGAGAGACTCCCGAGCAAACAGGGCGTACTAGCGCCTTGGTTATGAAGTTCATAGTATCATGTCATACATGCTTGAAAAGCTCTTGAGAATACGCTTCTAACTGTCCAAAGAACGCATGATTTGGACTAGTAGGCTAGAAGTTATAACCGTTGAAAGTTGGGGGTGTCCTAGTGGCGCCGGGACACTCAAAGGCTAAGTGTGAGGGGTTCTTAAGGAATCACTCAACCAAACATGGCATGTAGCATATCATTAGAAAGCTACAAAGACAGGGAACCTAGAATGCCAAGCATTACGAGGTTCTAAGCCATGAGCCAAAAGTTATGGCCAAGAGAAGGGCCGTGGTGAAGGCGTGACGCCACTCCCGATGAACCTGAATCTTTGGAGGGCCATAATTTTGTGAGAACTTGTCTAAATGGGACAAGTGAGCAGTCCATCGACATCTACTCATCACGTAGATATCCTAAATGGACTCGCATGTGGGATTTGAAGCCTTGACAACAAAGTTACGCCGTTTGGATGTTCGGGAGTCCAAACGAGTAGGAACTTAGGGATTTCAGTTAGAAACGAGTGGTCTTCCAAAACCCAAGGGGGGTTTGGGAAGTCCCTTTGACCCACAAGGGGGGGGGGCTACCGAAGACTATAGAGAGTACTATAGGAGGGGTTGGTCTCCCTCCTCACTCCCTCTTGGAGCCTTGGTGAGTCCCGGTGACACATAGGTGATGATGTAACTTCACCACCAACTTCAAGGCTCCTTGGGACACTTGTGTGTGTGTCTCGGGACACCGGTTGGTTGGAGTCCCACTCCTTGCTAGGCCTTTGGTCATGTGTCCCGAGTTGTGAGTCCCAGTTAGTGTTGGTGTGAGAGTAGCAAATGCACAACGGGCCTAATATGAAGTGGGATGACAACCAAAGGCAGTTAGGACCCTAGTGAATAGTGCCACAATGAGTCCTAGCATAATAAGATAGAAGTTCCGCTCCATGTCACCAAGTGACATGAGTGGTGTGTATACTAGAAGTCCCGGGCACTAGGATTTAGCAATGGGAATTGGAAATGGGAACCAATGTTGTGAATGCGTGGCATGTGCAATCTTAGTTAGTTGAGCCTAAGTGATACTAGTATTGAAGCGTGGTGAGCCTTGAAAGCTGTGAAGGGCTCTTGAAGTCTGGTTGGAGCTGTAAGGTGTTACTAGGGCTGCAACATGTATGCACAAAAATGTGGCAAAAAGAATCCTAGTTGATTTTGACTACAATTTTTTTTACCATGTTTTGTTATAGTGTTTACAACTATAGCAATTGTTGAAGACAAGAATTATGGTCTAATTTTATTTTTAGAATCCCAACCCATGGAGTGATATCTGAATAATTTGCATAGAAAAAAAATTCACTTTTGCATAATAGTGACCTAGTCTGGGCATCTGACAAGGTGAGCATCAATAATATCTATCAGGATGTCTTCCTTGAAATGACTTTCTTACTAATTGCATAACAATTTTATGCCTTTGAATTTGGATTTTTATTAGTTTTGACTAGTGTTTTGTCATTTGAAGCAAATGAATGCTAATTTCCTATTCAATTACTGTTTATCAAAGAAAGTTTGATTTTTACACTCTAACATATACTCCTTGGCAAGCACATTGATATGTGTTATTTCAAGTAGACTATTAATTTATAATCTTGGACATATTGGGTATGATTATAAATTTCATTGCTTTACTCTAATTTGTTATTCAATGAGTTGTTTATATGTAAACATTGTATCCCAATGATGTATGCTTTCTAAAAAATATAATACTAGATGTGAACTTTGAATATTTCATTAACTTATAGCAATCACAAAATTGGGGTCATCCAAATTTTTGCATACTTTTGCATTATATGAACAACCATGTGGACTAAACAAAATGTCAAGAGATTAAGTATTTTCACAGTTTAGTACAATTCGAATTGTACCTATATAGAACCTAACTAAACCTCAAAACTCCCATATTCCATGATGAATGGAGACCTCATGTCAAAGCTTCACTTACAACGTTGAAATTAAAATGATTGCATAAGACATCATCACAAACTTCATAAGAATCCTTGATAAGTGAAGAGTTTGGCTCCTCTATACAAAGTTATAAACTAACCTGACTGATTTGTTTGAGTAGGCCCCTCTTTCATTCCTAATTGATTGAGAACTTCTTGCATTAGGGGAATTGTTGCATTTGCAGTAGAAGTTTGGACATGGATGTTGTCACTGTTGCAATTTGATTCTTGCTCTGTGGAGGGGAGTTGAACAATTGTGCCCCTTCTAATATATGGCCCTCCTCTTGCCTCTGGCCATTTCCAAGTTCCATATGTCCAAGGTAGATGTTGGATTGGAGGAAAAATAGGAAGAGGAGTTCCATATGCCTTTGTTTTGCCTTCAATCTCTAAATTGCTATTTTTTTATTAAACTTGCATTGTTGAAGTTGGTAACTACAATAGAGAGCCACATGCACATTTACAATAACATGTTCTCTTATGCTCTTGTGTAACTTCTCCCCTGCCTCCTTCACTGTTTTGTTTGACCATTGTTCTTTGAATGTTTTGGATGTAGCTCTTTTTGCTTGCTTCCTTAGCGTGGAGGCCTCTAATTGCACCTTCTCTACTTTCTTCTTCATCTTGGTGAATTCTCTCTCTTTCTTTTTCTTCCTTTGAGCTTCTTCAATTGCTTTGGTTTTCTTTTCTAGTACAGTTGCTACAGTCTCTACATGTTGTGTGCTTGTCAAGATATGAAAAGTAAAATAGTCAATTTTTACTTCAGCTATATTTTTCCTTGTCTTGATCACTTTTTGAGGCAATCTTAGGAATCTAGAAAAGTGCCTTTCACTAGTATCTATTGGAGCTTCCACATGATTTGCACTTCCATCTTGAATATAGACTTCATCTTCTAAATCTACATAGTAATGAACCACATGTCCTTGAGAGCAAGGTACATCTTCATCCATAATCTCTTGGATTTGCACATCTAGAGGTTTGTCTACATACCCTTCACTTGGTCCCATTTTTTTGTTTACTCTGAATGGATCTAGTGGCCAAATTCTAGTAGTTGCAAAACTAGATTTTTTTATTTGACAGTGTCATTGCCTTTTGTAAACCTAAACTAATCCATTGGGCCAAGTCTTCCTTCCTTACATTATGTCCCCTATTTTGTATATTCCAGATGTCTCTGTAAGCCTTGAAGGTTGTCTTGAAGGGCTTAAAAATGGACACATCAAGTGGTTGAAGAGAATGGCTAATGTGTGAAGGTAAGGAGATCAAATCCAATCCAAGTGCCTCTGCCTTTTGAATGACTTCTAAGGTTACATGGGAGTTGTATCCATCTAAAACCATCAAATGCCTTTGAATTGGGCTCATGTTTCCTTTCTTTCTAACATTAACTAGAAAATGATCCATCCACTTGGAGAAAAGGAAGGAGGTCATCCATGCATTGGGTTGCATGGCCATGGTAGCATCTAACTCATATAGGCTAACATAATCTCTCATCCTATGCATTCTTTTAAAAATGTATAAGTTAGGAATCGTTTCTCCTCCTACATTTATGGTTGATAAGACTGTGATAGACTCTCTTTGATTAGCCATCAATGAATGAACTGTTTTGGTTCCTCTTTTTGCAATTATTCTACTTCCTCCTCTACTTGCTTGGGCACCACTCTCATTTGCATTCCAGATTTGGTTTGGAGAGTAGTTGTGATTTTCATATATAGTGGCTTGTGAGTGCCAAATTACCTACCCTTGGTAATTCGCGAATACAACTAAGTTATGGGTTTCGGCTGAGTGACTCGTATTTTTGAGTGTATAAGCATGGTCCATCGTGCCTTCCAAGCAATGGATCTTTTTACTAAGTGCCTAAGTGACCCCAAATTGTAAGATTCACTTAAACTACTTCCAAAGTTTGGACCTACTATACCGGATGGAGGGCTTGCTCGATGATTTGGATGGAACCTACACCAGGATAGAACTATCCCAGGGAACCCTACAGTTCATCTCGTGCCATTTCTAAAAACGTAAGACTCGACCCTATCCGACCTTCCTAGCCAAAGTTATGGGTGGATGAAGTTTGATTGCTACTCTGTTCCTCAAACTTCATCCATCTATTACACCTAATTCCCCAATTCAGAAGGATCCAAAATTTTGAGGGATGGTTCACAAGAATTGATCCTACCCAAATCTGGAGGTGGACTTTGATTGGGGACTTCTACTGAATTTTCATCTAAGCCTTATCCAAACTTCATGCGTTAATTTCTCCTAACCTATAACTCAAAATTGGCTTTTCTCTTTGGCCCTAAACCCTAATTGGGGGCCTCTTCCTAATGTATTTAATTCTTTGTCAAACTTGGAGTCTAGCTATTCTTCATCCAATTTGACTCTAAACTTCATCCGGCTATAACTTTCTCAATTTTCACTTTCACCCGATTTGGGCGTGCCTTAGGGTTTTGGAAAGCTGCGGCCTCCTTCTTTATGCTTATGTCCCTCGAAATGACCTGACCTACAGTCCTAAGGGTTTGACCTAGGGGTAGGCCTTGGCCAAGCTACCAACTTCCAATTAAAGATCTAAGGAAGGGTTGGAAAGGGTTAACTCATACCTCGGAACTTGAGTCATTGATCATGCCCACTAGAAGCTCTACCTCCTCTATCATGAACTCCCGTGCCATAAGACAACAAACCACCGTTCTAATCATAAAATAAATTGGTACAAAGATTTCATTGTTGATTTCTTTCTCCTATTTCTTTTCTTTCTTCCCACACTCTGAGGTGGCCCAACTATCCTTGCTCCTACCTACCAAGCTAACTTAAAGGATGTGTTCTACCATCTCCCAAGATTGAGCTACTTCTTACATCCTATACTTACGTCTCACACTTAATCTCATGGTGATTACCTACTTCTAATCTAAAGGCCTAAGTAAGTCTTGAGGATTTCACCCTATCCTACCTACCTTTCTCCTCCTCCTTCAAGTTGGCTCCCCCTTGTCATTTCGCCTCATTCTTCCAACCTTTTGCCATCTTCACCACCGCCCTCCTCTGCTTGCTTTTGTTATTGTAGTGAGAGTTATGGGTGACGGGGAGTTGGATTCCCCACTCCACGAGTTGGTTTAGTGTCAATGTGGTCTATTGTCGGTCTCTTTTGCCCTTGACCTGACCTCTTTCTTTCTAATTGGACTCCCCTTCTCAATTGGACTCCCTTTTCTATCGGATCCCCTTTCCTATCTCCTTTTTAATTACAAGCCCCCCTATTCCTTTTAATTATGGGACCTTCCTAGCCTCTTGACTTTTGGACTGTATTCTTTCTTTCTCACTAGACTCCCCTTTCCCACTGGACTCTCCTTTCTCCTCTAGCTCCCCTCTCCGCTGCACTCCCTTTCCCGTTTCTTTTTTAAGTATGGGACCCTCTACTCCTTAATTACAGACCCTCCGCTCCTTTTAATTATAGGACCCTCTCGACCTACTTGACTTCTGGACTGTACTCTTTCTTTCTAATTAGACTCCCCTTCCCCACTAGACTCCCCTCTCCGCTGGACTCCCTTCTTTGTCCCCTTTTTAATTACAGGACCCCATGTTCCTTTTAATTATGAACCCTCCTGGCCTTCTTGATTGCTGGACTGTATTCTTTCTTTCTAATTAGGCTCCTCTTTTCCATTGGTGGGTTGGGTTGGACATTGTGTGTGTCTTGTCCTAGTCTACATGTTGTGCTAACTCCTAAAGGCTTGGGGAAGTCATGCCTGAAGCTTGCATGGGGTGACTTCAACTTGTGGGGGCAAGGGCCATCTTCCTATTCTCTCCTCGTTATCCTATATATTCATCTAGACCTGTAGTTCCTAACTTTTGGGAATCTAAACCTTGGTTTGTTCCCGATGCATTTTGGGAACTAAACCTTGTGGGGAGAGGGACCACGTGGTCTCACGGTTCTCTCATGAGGTGGTTTTAACACACTACTAAGACATTTTACCCCAAGGGGTTCAAAGCTTCGCCGTTGTTTCCCCTTTTAACACATCACTAAGATTTTTTATTCTAAGGGGGTTCAAAGCTTCGCCGTCGTTCCCCTTTTTAACACACCACTAGGACTTCTTTATCCCACGGGGGTTTAAAATTTTGCCATACAAGCGGAACCGACTATCCCCACACCCTCATGTCTCTCACCAAGGACTACCACGTCAGTGTTAGAAACAAAGACAAAAGAAGAGAAAGGGACCTTTGACACTCAAGGGGGTAGCGACACGAGTTAGTAACATAAATGATTTGGACTAAAGGCCCTCCAAAGCGGCATCACCAATCATATGGAGGGTTGCTTTAGGGTTAGTACACGACAAGCAAGGAGAGTGCCCCAAAGGGGCTTTCAAGGATAAGCACATACAACTTTTAGTAATGTGGTAAATTAGCAAGCTCCCAAGCTCATACTTGGAAGAATTAGTATAATGCTCACTCAAAAAGCAAGGGACCCACAAAGACCTTGTAAGCTCGAACAACAACAACAATGGCCAGAAGTGCCCAAAAAACATCGTTGCAAGGCTTGTGGCTAAAATTCCACAATTTCCAATATAAATTGGACTCAACGGACCCAATTACATAAAAAGGGGGTTGTGAGAGAGGAGAAGAGGTGCCCTTTTATACTCTTTCCCAAGCACCCACTTCTCCTTGTTCATCTAAGCTAACCTTATCTTCTTGGATTTTCATCTAAAACTCAAGGTTTTTATATTATGATGGCCCACTAAGCTAACTTTTGGAGATTAACTCCGAATTGCAAATGGATTGTGTTGTTGGCTTTAGAAGGCCATTTTTAGTCCTATGAAACCCCCTCCCCCTTTTCTATCTTCAAAATCACAATGAAACCTAGCGCCAACTTAACGCAAAAACTAGGGAAAATCCCAACTTTGGGGGGTTGACTTTTCTAGCAAAAGTAACTAGCCTAAGCTCCTAATTAGATACGGGGGAATGAGAAAAGACCTATCTTGGGCCCCATTCCACTTTCGTATGTTTCTGCTTTGTTGGTTAAACACGCTGTGAACTTTAAATTCTAATAATTGTCAAGGAATGCTGTAGGTTCGGATACTTTTAACTATTGGAATGTCATGAAACTTGTCAAGGCATCTTATTAACATAAATGAAGATATGCTAATTGTTAGTGGGAATTTACCGCCACTTAGGGATTTTCCATGAATTTCTAAGAATTTCCCATCGTAGATTTGAGTAGTTGGCCATCCGGAAAGACATCTTCTAACTATCAAAAAATTCCGAAACTTTTCGTGGAACCTCCCATGGGATCCTACAACACATGTGTAGGCTCATATTTTTACTCTATACATTGGTTTAAGGGGGACAAAATCCACCCCCTCGTTTAATTATCGATGGCTAGGGAATCTTCCACACCAGGGGGAATCTTGGCAAATGGACTTTGCTGTTGGTTCCCAGGCATGAGTTTAATCCCAGACTACCCTACTTGGACCTTGGATTCCTCCACGGTCCCACCTTGGAATCTTCAATATCTGCAAGCCAACAAATTGGGGTTCTGCTACTATTCAGTGGAATGGGGAAACTAGAACCTATCTCCGGGTATTGTCCTATATGCCTCACCAAGGTTCTCTCAACCAATTCTAGCCTACAGATGTCCTTTCCATATGGGGTTTTGAGCCTGGTACCCCCATCACTCCTAATTGACCAATTTGTCACAATTAATTGGGTTCTAACTTGCTCCAAGTATACCATTGGTAAATGGATTTGGTCTTCCTTGAACCATCTCAGCCACCTTCTCTCTAAGATCTTTGGTTGTTAGTGGAAGAGCCCAATCTAAGATGTTGTCTAAATAATCCAATAGGGCTAGTTCTTCAGGTTTGAGTGTACCTTGTTTGCCTCTCTTTCTTGATGTCCTTTTTCCATCAATATGATTGTGAACCATTATATTGGTTCACTATTTTAAAATCCAAAAATATAAACATTAGGTATGAATTTAGAAATCTGGGAGTGTTAGTACTCCGGATTAAGCCATAACCATCAATAAGGGAGTTTTCTGCTAAATAGCAATGGAAACTTCATGAGGTTAGGGCAAGATGCTAGAAAATGCAATTAGGAGAAAATTAGGGGAAATTCTAGGAAAAAAATGGGAAGTTCAAACTAAAAAGAGGTTAAGCAAGATTTGGTAGAATAACCAAACTAGGCTAACAGTAAAATGATGAGAAAATGAAAACAAAAAATGAAAAAATGAAAATGAAAATGAAAACAAAAGACTAGAAGCAGGAAATGAAACTAAAAGTAAATTAAAAACCACAAAAATAATAAATAATAAAAACCACAAAAGAAGTTAGTTAGACTAAAACTATGACTAAAACTATGACTAAAACACTAGTGTAGTGAGTAAAACACTAAAATAGTGTTAGAAACACTAAAATAGTGTTAGAAACACTAAAATAGGATTTTCCAGTAAGTTAGAGGGTTTTACAATAATTTAGGGGGTGGAACACTAAAATAGCGCAATTTACACTAAATTAGCGTATATATAGTAACCTAGCGCGATTTGCACTTATTTGGCGCATTTTGCACTAAATTAGTGGATTAACAGTGAATTAGGGTAGGATGAAAGTAGTTTAAAAAATTAATTAGTTAGAAAGTTAGATATAGGCAAAATTAGGGTTTGGAACTCTCTCTCTCTCAACTCTCTCAACTTTTGTGTGAATTTGGGATGTGTGTGTTTTGAGAGGAAGGTTGTGAATTGTGAGCCTTTGAAGCATGAATTGCAAAATTGTAGGGTAGGGGAAGATTATGACAATTTGTCGAGTAGGTTTCACCAATTTTTTTGAAAGAAAATGGGTGAAAAATGAAGGGGTGTGAGGTCAGATGGTAAAGTGCTTCAGAAGGGGAAAAAAATGTGAATTGAGATTGGAGGGTCAACTTCGAGGGGTGATTGTGGGAGCGTGAAGAATCAAATGAAGCTGAAATTTGGAGGTATGGAGCGCATTGAAGTTAGTTTTCCGAAAAAATATGGTTTGCCCAATTCGGAGCCAAAATGTGACGGTGGTAGACAATTTTGTGCGGGGAGGTTGGCTGCCACAACAATGGAGGATTGCCGACTTTGGCGGGCAATGGCGGGAGAATGACATGGTGGAATCAGCTGAAATTTGGAGGGCTGGTGCGCCTTGAAGTTGGCTTTCCGAAAAGTCTAAGATCAACCCATCTGGAGCAAGGACAAGAAAATGGCAGCTGTTTTTGTGGAAGAGGGTCTGTTGCCCCTTGGAGGAGGCACAATTTGAGGTTTTTTTGTGTAATCCTTCACAATTTAATTGAATCATTGCAATTTTAATTGCACCTTGCTAAGAAGATGTTGTAAGTGTAATGGTTGTTGAGTGAGGATGGTTGGTGTGATTGCAATTGCATGAATGTGAATCCCAATTTTTAGGGTTTGGGTGAGATGTGATGTACTGTGATTAGTACTTAGAATCACATTTAGGTCATTTTGAGCCCCAAATGGCACATTTGAGGTAGATTTTGGCATACAAAATGGTTACAATTTATTGGAGTGCTTAATTGGATGATAGTAGGTTGTTAAGGGGTGTATTTGGTGATGTGAGATGGGCTACCCCCTTCTTACTTAGAATTACTTAAGTTAAATTCACCCAAAAATCTCATTGTTGGAGTCCATTGCTTGGAAGGCAATCTAGGTAGGTGTCTCATACACTCCCCACCTGCCAACTCTAGGGGGTTCTTTCACCTTGCGGTGGAAAAGCCTCATAATGATTCACCAAGCTTGTTCTAGGTATTTTGTAAAAATCACTAATTTGTTGGATTTTGTGACCATCCTCTACTATTAGGATTACTAATTGGAGGGCTTCATTTGTCCAAGACCCCCTTCCTTCTCCATTTGCACTTTTAGAGGCATTTTTTCTTTTGGGTAGTGGCATCTTATGAAGTACATCTACCAAAGGCTTCATGAAAAAAGATGGGATGATTACCTTTGATTGCCTTGACACTTGCCTTGTTTTGTATGTAGGATGGACTATGTGGGTTCCTTCTCCCTTCCTCCAAAATGCCTTGGCATTTTTTCCTCCTCCTTCTAGATTGAATTTGCCCTTCTTGAACTGATCTTGTTGCTCATTGCCATCACTACTTGGGAGCTCCTAGAATGAAGGTATTTTTCTCATACCTTTCTTTGCTTTCTTAATGGTCTTCTTTTTTAAGGCAGCTCTTGCTTGAACTTTTCTCTTTCTGCAAAGGTCACTCCCATTGTCTCCACTCTAGTTGCTAAGTTCTTCACTCGTGCAATCTTCACCTCCATTGTTACTATCATCTTCACTTCTCCAGCTCTTGTTGTATGACTTGTCACTCCCACTACTGTCTCTACTTGAATTATTGTTTCCATTGGAATGACTTAACTTCTCAAAGCAAGCTCTTGGTAATAATCCTTCTTTTTTTCTCCCACATTTGGTTTTGTGTTGCATCTTCACATCTTCTCCATCCTCTTGGTACTCTAATTGATGAAACTTTTGGTTGTGTTGTTGCATTGATCTTGTGGTTCCACTACTGTGATATGTGGCTGCACTGTTGCAACCTGTGGATGTAACATGTAGCTACATTATTCACTACTGCCTTCTTCTAAGCCATCTAGTTTTCCACTCCTCCATTGTTGTTTGCCCCTAAACTCTAAATTTTTGTTTCCACTCATATTTAGATCTTGTTCACTATTAGTTTCACATTGTGGCCATTTATCAACCCTATTGTTGAAGCATGCTAGCAATGGCTTTAGGTTGCAAGGCTGACCTCCTATAGGAACATCTTCTCTTGAACTATAATGAATTCTTAGATGACTAGATGTTGTAGAATCTACCTTGATTTTTGGTCCACAAATTGTATGTTGTTCCTTGCCTCCACCAAGAACTCAAACTCCCTTCTCGTATACATGGCTTAAATCTGGAACACCAAAAATTGAAGTTAACAAGTCTTCATACTCCTCCTCAAGATTTCCTTGGCGCTCTCCTTCCTCCTATGAATCATGACTATTGGTGTTGGAGCTATAATATTCATCTTCATCATTAGCCCTTTCATAGAGATCCTTTTGCAACAACTTCTCCATATCTTCGCTACTGGAAGTGGACATTGTAATCCCTTGACCAAAATTCCACTCAAAGATTGCACTTTTTTCTCACAAGAATGTACTCAGTGTCATAAAATGTTCACTTCCACATTGCTAAACCACAAAGACTATGCCACAATTGCTCTGCTTGACACTTGTGGAATTCTAATTTGGTTTTTTTGTAGCCTCAAAGCGCCATTTTAATATCCCAATTATTGTGTCCCAACACCTAATGTGGTTACATTGAAAACTATATAAGGCCTTAATTTCAATATACAACCGTCATTTTACCTCCATAATCAGATCTTCCCTTTATCCATATCCACCATAAAGAAGTTGTATTAGAAACTTGTTTTTATTCAATTCAGTTTTGTTTTTTCTCAAAATGATAAGTTCTTTTTTGACTAATCTCTAACCGGATTGGAGCCATCTTCTAGGTGCCTAGCATGGGCGATTTGATCGGAATGGATTGTTTTACCTTAGCATGAGATGGAAGTGAGGGTCCACTTACTGCAAGATCCCTACAACTTCGCAAATGATCACATGGTCTGCCAAGTCACTGATATTACAAGTGCAGAAAGAATTGAGTGAGGTAGAAGGAGTTCAATGAGGAAGGGGGGCAAGAGCATGAAGGTGAGGAGAAGAAGAGCATACAATCATCTTCCTAGTTCCAAAGTTGAGCCCCAAGGTGTCTCGTTTAAAGCTGTAACAACAATCGAGGTCAGGGATGATTTTCGCAATTCATGCACAGACCACCCTATCTTGCCAGCGGGACTAGGAGGGGTGGGGAGGGGGGAAGAGCATTTGTTCTTTAGAGGCTATAAGCTACTATAGTTTATACCCTTCATTGTTGGGTATAAGAGCTACATCCATTGAGATGAGATTTTTATCATACTGTATGACTTTTTGATGCAATTTCAAAGTGGTCAGTCTACTTCCACTATTAGCAACAAGTAGTCAACAAGTTTTTTCTCTTGATCGATGTCTGCATATGTTTAGCCAAGTCATGCTTCACCCTGCTTGCTAGTAAATTCTCCCAGTGTATTGGAGTGTAACTTCCAGCTAGGGTTAGAATTAGAAACAAGATCAGGTCCACAACGACTTTTAGTATCTACGTATTGGAAACCATTCTTTTGAATGCAAACTTCTCATTCAATTTATCTCTAGCGTTCATAGAATTCGGTTCAATTACTTCAGTAGAGGAATCTAATCTTTTTCGAAGACTCAAAAGAGCACCAAATATAATTCTTTTAGTTTTTTTATTCCAATATGAAAGACAATTGATTGCAGCACTCATTTCAAACAAAAAAGGCGGTAACATGATTGTCCACTTGATTGTTGGATTTGCTCAAGTTGAACTAGTCTGTTGAAATTATATGGCGTGAAACTACCTTGAGAATATAGTGATCTCAAACTATGTTGGTAAGTTGTATTTTTCAGGTGATCTTGTAGTGAAATGAAAGAATTAGAAGGTGTTGCATGGTTGAACTTCACTACTCAATTGTTAAGTAACCCACTCACCAAAACCAATAATATAACTCACTATGCCTTCTCATTAGTAATTTGCTTTGATCTTGGAATGAAATCAAAGGCAGAGTGGACGATGGAAGATTGGAACGTGGCACCACGTCGCTTGTAAGAATCAATTTGCCCTACATTCAAGTGAAAGTCCAAAAATTCTTCAGAATAGTCTTGAGAACAAACCAATCTTTCAAAGCTGCGAAAGGCATGCCATTCAAGTTCCCTCCAGCAACTTAGCAACATTCAATTGCGGATTCTTCTCTAGTTAGAACATGAGATGAGGTCAGATTTTGACCTGGAGGATCTGATGTTTACAGGATTTCAATTTTCAAGCCCTTTAGGATGATTGTTGATCTTTCAACGGGCCAAAAACCCTACGCAATTGGTTCTACATTTTGTAGGAGATCTCTGCCTCTTAGGAGCGAGTCAAGGAAAGCAAAGACTTCGGGCATTGTGCAATCAATGAATACAAATCTTTTGATATGTTGATGAATTAACGTAGACATGTATTTGTATCCGGGTTTGGCAAAAATACTTCTAAAAAATGAATGTTGTGATTTGGGATATCAATATTTTTTTAATTGTAAGGGGGAGAAACACACCTTTTCATTTCTAAGTGTCTACCAAATTGTATTTGCAAACTTTAATTAATTATTTGGTAGGGAATGTCCTCCTAATGATGAAGTAGTATAATACACTTAGCCCCCAAAAGACAAACTTTTCTAAACTTCACATTATATGTTCCCATTGGGCAACAATATATAAATGAAACTTTATAGGTTTCTTATTTCAAGATATAGTCACATGTCTTCTATTAACCATAAACATTTCATATTTTTTTGTGGAAAGTTGAAATTATTGTAAAGTTTTTGGAAAAAATTATGGTAAAATTTTTTATGTCAAATACAAATGTATGCTAAGAAAACATCTAAAATTATTTATATAATAAATTATAAAATCATGTTGCAAATCAAGTCACCTTGTCATACCTTGTCATGTTGCATTCTTTAGTCTTAAATTTGAAGAAGCTCATTTTTACAACTTATATGTAGATTAAGAAGTTAGAACTTGCTATAATATACCACTTTGTGATTCTAGGATTAGACATACTTTGATGTAGAAAATTAAAAACACAACCCAATGAACGCATATCCAATACCATTATTAAGAATGCACTCAAGCAACTCCCCTAAAAATAATTGGATGAAACATTGTCTTTTTTAGTCCAAAAGTGAAATCCTATAAGTCATTCAAAGACTCCAAAACAATCACTCCAACATCTTAAGGTAATATGTGTTGTCAATACAAGTGATAGAAATTAGATGAGAGATGCTATTTGTATCACTTTTATAAAAGAGATTTTTAGATGACATGGAAAGCTATGGAAAGATCATTTAGAATTCAAAGTACAATATATTTTTTACTTAAAAATCTTTGTATGAATCTTCTAAGTAGGCAATTCCAAAGTGAGAAGTTATAGACTTCGAAAATGGAGGCACTATTTTCTTTTGGTTTTGAAACCAATGGTTATGTGGCCTTTCTTTAAAGAAAGTGGTTTTTATGTTTTTATTAAAACATATAGCCTTCAAGGGCTACAGCTAGACTAACACGACTCAACATCCAAGGCAACCCGACTTGTTTTAAAGAAAGTTTTGAGTTTCTTGGCTCCTTCATTTCGGGGGGCTCGAATTTAAAGAGACCAGTTTTGAGTATGCAATTTTTGTATGTAATAGCTCTATACAATAGATGAAATGAGGTTTTGAAATCATTGTGGTATATATGTGCAAGGCCATGATTACAATTTGGCATTTTTATACACAATTACTCTCTTTTGTTTATAGGCTTGAAGTTGCCCATTTTTTTGAGGCAATTGAGTATTAAATTTCCTAAAAAAACCATGAGATGGAGGCACCCATTTCCAACACTATACTCCAAAACAATCTTGAAAGTATATAGATATAGGAAATCCAAAATGTAGAGGTTACTTGCATGAATACAAAAATGATTTAGAGGACACTAAGTATTTGGACTTCACCATTTATATAATATTCATACAAATTTAGAAAATTATCAATTTAATAAGAAAATCATGATATTCAATTGCCAATATCTTCAAAATAATTTCATATGTTGTACCACGGTTCCACCTCAAAGTATGCCGATTGCTTAATATGATGGGAATGGTTGCTATAGTCATTGCCTTTTGAGTACTTTTTTGTTTTCTCTCAAGATTTTTTTTAATGCAAAACAAGTTCAATTGTCTTTTTTTAATTTTAAACTCAAAACTCTGATAATTATGGACAAAAATTGTTGTAGAAATATAGGTCAAACTATTGCCAAATGTTATAAAATTTAATATCTAGAGAAAGTGCTAATGGTTTCATCATTAATATTTTCTTACAACTTAATTGAAGCTACAATAAAGTTCAATCATGGAAATCTTCAAATGTAAGAAAATAAAGTTATATTTTTTGTAATTTTTTTGAAGTTGAATCTTCAAATTGATTTGAAACAAATCAATAAAATATCTATATCCAAATTTGACTATAGAGATAACTTATAATATTAATATTTAACATTTTTTTATTCAAATTTGAAAAGGAAATGGAACTTGCATTGTATAACTTATTTTCATGGTTGTTCGGCCGAACAACTCGACAACACGACGAACATGACGTCCAACACGTCTAATAGACCCCCTTGTCCGTCTAATAAAGTCAACTTTAAGGTTGACTTTCAAATAAAACACTTTCTATTTCCAATCTTGACATATTTGAGTTTCATTTTATTGAAGTGTCTCAATTTAATAATCACTTATTACATTCCTAATTATGGATCATAAATAAAATGAGATTTCAAATTATCTCTGCTGTTAGGATAAGGCTTTATTCGTCAAAATTGTCATGTATGCACGACACTCGTCTTGTACGACACACGACATCAGACGGACAACTCGACACCCAACCCCAAAATATGTTCGATAGAACAACCCTGCTTATTTTGTTTTATGCATCCTTTGTTTCTTTAAGTATTTATTCATCTTTTTTACATTCAATCTAACTCTCAAATATGAACTATTGCAACTTGGAGAAAATATCCAATGCTTCTTTATCAAGTAAATATCTATTTTAGAGGTTTTTTAATGTGAAAATGCCAAATTCACAAATGTTCTAAGAATATTTTGACTTAAACACCTAAAGAATTAAGGAATCCTCTTTGGATTTTTGAAAACTTGGGAAGGCTCTATTGACTTCATATTCTAAAATATTTGTATGAAGTCTCTAAGATAGCTCTTAATCATTATACTCTACATGTAAAACCTTACTTCATGTTATTCAATTAAATTTGGCAAAAGTTATAAAGATTACAAATTTTTTTTCTTAAATGATTAATTAACTCTACATGATTAGATAGATTAATACCTATATAAAAACCTTGGATCGTGGTGTTTGCACTAGCAAATGAGAGGAAGTTATCAGGATTTATGTTTTGAAGGAAATAAATAAAAGCCATATAGAAAAATGATATTGTTGCTTTCTAAACTCAATTTTACATTTTGTAGACTAAAAAAAATAATGTACTCTATGATTTGTTTTACAGAACATTCTCACCTTTGAGATTTACAATTCTCAATTTCATGTCAAAGCCATTAGTGATTAGTTTTTTCTTTCATCATGTACCACTTTCTACCTAATGATTCCTTTGTAGTTGGATATGAATTTTTCTTGGATATATTTTTTATCCTATATTTGCAAACCATTTTCCAAATTTTTGACTAAAATGAAAAAGTTACATGACTTGGTATTTATTCTAACATTTTTTAAAGACAAAACTTCAACTTCAGAGGGCTAGAGAAAGTTAACCATCTCTTTTTGAAGTTTATGATTTAAAAGTAGAAATCCCTTAAGAATAGGTGAATATCCTAAGTTTCTAAAATTGTAAAGAACAAAATTACAATAAAATGCAACTTAGAATAATAATTTAATGATTCCTTTCAAATAATTGTTGTAAGATATGATCCACAAACCATACTATATGGTTAGGTCAACTACTATACTAACCAATATTTTTCAATAAACTTTGAAATCAAGAATTTAAATTCCTTGTGAAATAAATTATAGATTAAAATTTTGTATTTTACTAATTTTTTTATTCTTTTAGTTTTAAATATGTATTTCTATTATATTAAACTTAAAAATTTATATTTTGAGGTCAAACATACTTTCCCCTTGGGACTAGAATATTTGAAAAGGAAAATAAACTAAAAGAATATTGTACAAATTAATGTAAGAAAACTAATGCAACAATCTACAAACATTTATATGGATGAAAAAAAAAGATTCTATTTATTTAGCACATGTTTGTATCATTTTTTGTAAGAATTTTTTACTTATTAATTTTGCTAATATAGTCTACTAGGGATTAACTAAATGCTCAAATTTTTCCTCTTGAGTTACAGCTTTTACACCAAAAATAAATTGTTTGAAGTATAAATTAAGAAGACTTGTTCAAGACTTTCCTTTGAAATTCCATCCTCAATTAAAATTGGAAACTAGAGTACAAAGAAGGGGGGAGACACAAATTCCAAACTTAATCTAGGTCTCAAAAGGATCTAAAGTGATTATAATGTATAAGGCCTTGACCTACCCCCTACCATTCATGACATTAGGAGCAAAAGGTGTCAATTAATCCTTAAAGGACCATATTTAGTGCAAAAATGGTCGACCATCCTTTAAATTGTGTTCAAATATCAATCTTATATTTTTAGTCCATAATATTATGGATTATCTGTCACTATCAAGGAATTCAATTTGTTTCATGAAAATTATAATTTTTATTATTCTATATCAATTTTTTTTAAATTATTATCATAACCAAAAAATCTAATTAATTTGAATTTTTTTCAAGAGATAAAACTAACTATGAGATTGGTTTGAAAATTTATCAATTCAGTATTTTGTATTTTACACCCAAGACACATGTGCTAATAACTTTGAAGTTAAATGACACTATTGAGCTAAATTTCCACTTTTATATAATTGATTTATTAGATTTTGATATTTTCACTTGAGAAAAAATATATTTTCTAGAAATGTTCATTTTTCCAAGAATTTTTGATGGAAAAAGAAAATTATATCAATTAGAATATGTATTAGAATAATTTAAAATCTTTTTGAAGAATTGAAAATTAGAATGAACATATTTAATTTTAAAAACCTTGTAAATAGAAGTAAATTTGAATGAAACACACAATATTGTGTAATTTTGATTCTAACTCATAGAGATTTAAATTATAATAATTCTCTAAATTTTGGATTTTTTCATGGAATAGAAAAAATATCATCAAGCTTTATTTTCTTGGTTTAAATCAAATACTAGAAAGGGATACTTTTGAAAGTTACAATCAAATTTGACCAAGGCACTTCCACTTTGGGGATGCTTGAACCTTTTGAAGCTAAAGCTTGAGGGATTGTCAAAGATTTATTTCATTAAAAAAAAAGAGTCACTTGATGGCTTAAAACCAATCATAAAATGACATTTTGGGCATTTTGACAAATATTACTTAATTTAAGTCAAATCTAATAATCACATAGGGTAGTTGTTCTAGTCATTTCCAAAAGTTTTTACACATTTAGATGCTTTAGCTAGAGTAGAGTCATTGTATCTTTAGTGATTTTTATTCCAATGAAGGAGCGGACTTCTATGCAGCTAGAATTGACCTAAACTTGCATAAAGGACAACCAAATTGAAATTTTACATGGAAGTATTCAATAATTGCTAGAGGAGAAGAAAATTTTTTAGCCATCATGATTTTGGAAGGAGACTTGTGAAAAGAAGGTGACACCATTTTCAGACTTTTGGAATACTATTTTCAACTTAGGACTCAAAGTTTTTGGTTGCTTTTAGTTTGACCACAAGTCAAAAACTACTCCTGTTGTAAAATGAAATTTTCCATACTCAAAAATTCATTTCTTATTCCAACAAAAGTTTGCGCTAACTCTCAGACCTGCAGTCGTCGAAAGGTGTATGCGTATTTTTGTACTTATACGGTAGGAATATACATACATACATACATACACGTACATTTGCCAAGTTCGTGGGCGAGGTCGACAGCTGAACCAGGCAGGAACCAAATTAACTTAGTGCTGCGATTACGTGAGAGACGCCGGATTAGTGCTAATTGCGTATTGCGCTTGTGCATCTGCTCATGTTTTCCGTGCCGGTGCCTTGTGCATAGTGGAGTATCGTAGGTCTCTTTGTAGAAAGACGGCGGAGAGCTGTGGTACATTTTGTCTTTCAGGAGCGAGGAGTGAATTAGGTTAGTTGTGGCGATCTGCTTGCTCGGCTGTTGCATTTCTCGAGAAGAAGAAAAGGATTTAGTTATGAGCTGAATTTGATTGGTAGAGTGAGCTTAGTTTTGGTTGATGGTAGAGGTGGGATAAATTTGCAATGGACGGCTTAATGGTGACGGATCATCAGGTGAAGCAGTTTGTGAGAATTTTCTTCTCTGGATCATGGAGGCGGAGAAACTGAGGTGCGGATTTTGCGCGGGAGTTTCGAAACGCAGGAAAGGGTCGTTTATGTGCGATTTTGAATGTAGTTGTCGTGTTCGCATGTATGGAGGTTTGCGACTGTTGCTGAGTTTTGGAATTCTGTTTACGCAGGGGGAGAGAGTGCAATGGTGTGTAATTGCGAAGAATTAGAGGGTGAGTTTTTATCTTTTTTTCTCGTTTTTAGGATGCAAGCGGAGAATCTGAGATTCGGATTTTTGACAGGGAGTTTCTAAATGCCACGAAGGTCGTCTACGTGCGGTTTTGATTGAAGTTATGGTGTTGATATCGATTCTTGATACAGTAACTGAGTTTTTTGAATTCCCCATACGCAGGGGATATAAATGACTGCTCTGCATTTTGTTGTGAGAATCGTGGAAGGAATGGAAGCTTCGACACGTCGACACGTCATCAGTTTGCCGGAGTTGGATGTTGAAATGAATCGGCCTGGTCATTTGCGGGAGCCGAGTAGTGGTTGAGATTGCTTGGGACTTGATTTTGAATTGCAAATTCAAGGTGGAAAGGGTAGTGGTTGCCTTCAGAAGCTATGGATGATGAGTGGGGATTCAGTATGGAGGAGTTGGACTCGTTGGAGAACAATGCGAAGAGGCAGTTTGCCGAAAGGCAAAAGTCGTCTTTCGCAGCCTCTGTGCCGCCACCCGGGCACACGTATGCCGGCCAATACCATCATCGGCCTCCTGCTTTCTCTTCTCCGATGAAGCAGATGCCTCACTCGCCCTCCAAGAGCTTAGGGCGAAT
The DNA here is from genome assembly GCA_963920665.1 of Straminergon stramineum. NCBI lineage: Eukaryota > Viridiplantae > Streptophyta > Bryopsida > Hypnales > Calliergonaceae > Straminergon > Straminergon stramineum. The sequence goes on from OY987272.1 coordinate 12,963,959, forward strand.
TTCTAAATTATCGGTGAAATTCTTCATGGATCATCCAGGTCGAATTGGTGTTCAAGCCGATTATAACCAGGTAAATTGTGCAGCGTTGAATTGTTTCGTCACCATTTTGCAGTCTCAACTCGCGTCACTACGAATGCCCGCGAATTACCGAAGAAGCGGATCCCTGGACCAATTGTTTCTACTCTAGATTGACGTGACATAAGGTGGCGTTTTGTAGACAGTGCGCATGAAGCAATCGCAATCGCATGAGGAATTTTCATTTGATCACAGATGCTGTAATGATCTGCCATTAAACCCTTGATAAACCCTGTCGGAGATGGTGAGTTCTTCACTTTCACAGCTGTTTTTCATCTCTCACAATTAATCGTGCTTTGCTTGCAGCATCTTGTAGGTGGTTTCAAGACGGTACCAGGTCACGAGTGGGATTCTAATCGTCGGTGCGTTTATGAACGCTTTGGTTGTTAGTTTTGTCACCTTTACAGTTTTACCTTTACAGTTTCCCAGACTTTTCCGGCATCGCCATTTTATTTAACTCTGTGACTTTCTCTTGAGTGCAACACGGTCTTATAGTTGGTGTTGGTACAGAATCTGGCATTTTCCCACTAATCGTTTCGAGGAGTTGGTCAGAAGAATCACAATCTTACCGGAGGTCTCTGTAGATGTATGTTCCTAGATACCTACTCGTTCCTGAATTTGCTTTGTTTCTCTCCGTTCATGGGTGTTCTTACATTTCCCTTGCAGATGATCGACATTCCAATAACTTAAAATTATTCCTCAGAAGTAGCCTTCTTCGTTCTTGCATTGCTGTGTGGTGCTTCGGAGTTACAAGTTTTCATCAATTGTGAAATTTTTGCAGTTAAAAGCGACGCCTCCATTGATACTGCCGTCATTTACAATACAAGACCAGCGACAGACAGGTTCCCGCCTTCCTCACCTGAGCAATATTTGTTTTCCACATGCAAGTCGCAGATCCAGTTGTTTTTGTTTCAATAATAAGGTAGCATAAGCTCATTGTCAGCGAACTGAAGGAAGCCTCTCATGACATTATAAAATGAGCTGTCGATATATAGTTTATCCATTATTTGTGGTCATACATGCACAACATTTGCACTTCGAGTTCGTTATTGTATGATTGTGGAGTTTGAACTCTTCAATTAGCCTAAATTTGCTTTTGTGAACAGCATCGAATATGAATCCGCTTAGCAGCCCATCAAAACTTGCCCAACGCCCACAGGTTGAACTCCCAGAACGTGTTGAAGAGCAAATTTTATCTAGCCCTCCTCGTCTGCAACTTTACAGAGAAAGTCCGCAGAAAAATCCTTCGAAGAGCCCTATGAAATCCAAGGGATCAGGCTTAGTGGCCCAAATTTACTTAATGAGCCCAGATCATGTTGCTGTCAGGAGTCCCTTTAATCTGGTAAGTAATTTCCAGAATATAGCCTTGACGATTTGAGTTTTTCCCCACTCTGAGCAATGTCCAGAGTTAATTATGTCGACGTATGTGCAATTTGTAGCTCGCTACGTATGCATATCTATTCTGTATTTTTGGATCAGTTCTTCCTATCTATGGAACAGTTCAAGTTCGTGGACTGAAATCAGCTGTGTATGTTTTTTAGTACATCATTGTCAGTGCCAGTCTCCTGAGCGTAATGGAATCAGTATCGTGAGCTGCACATTGACTAGAGTTGTGGTCTGTATCGTTTTGCAGAAAGTAAAGGAGGCTTGCCAGTCTATGCCTGGAAGAACATGGAATGCTGAAGAAAGGTGAGCTTGCTCATAAGCTAGTAATTTATGTTCAAGTTTGTTTTTATTAATTTTCTTGTTTCCGGATATGTAGAAACCTCTGCAGACACAAGCAGAAGGGATATGTGGCCTTTCACGAATTTCCAATGTAGGCAGTCTTTGGTCTTCTAGCCAGTGAAACATTTGTTGAGTAATAGTTTCATGAAACCATAGGGTCTGGGTGATTCCAAGGAGCAAGATGGAGGAGCTTGTGCAAGCTCTGTACAGAATCCCTGTTACGGTTAGTATTACTGTTAAATTGTGAAAACTTTACGCAACTGAGTTTTTGTATCTTGATATATTTGCAAATTCGTTGTTTCTGCATTTCTCTTGTCTAATCCATGTGTACTTCGTGAAATGAGAGGATCGAACAACAAGCAATTTTCTGTCAGTTGGTGGCCGTTTCCAATTCCTTGATCCGCTGATTATGAATTGCTTAATGCGCGTCTTCTTCTTGTGCTGGCCTTCAGGTTGAAGCAGTGCCCCCCTTGTGCCTTCCTAAAATATTTCCAGTCAAAAGTGGTTAGTTTTGTTCCTGTTTCTATCCTTTTTTCTTATCAAGAGTTCTTGTCAACGATGAATTCTTTTTGGATATTTCTACGAGAAACCTGCGATATTTCTCTGGATTCTCGTGAGCTAAGCGGAGATATTGTTTTGGATGTTCAATTCGCAATTCATATTTGCTATTATATTGTCTATGGATTTACATTCGATTGTGGATGTTGTTCTTTACTGGAGAGGTTTGAGACCTTCTTTAATGGGCTTGATACACTGGCTTGCAGAAGCGTTAAAGGTCTCCCAACCGGATACAGAATCTGTACCAAGTTCTTCGCAAACCAAGCCTGAGTCTGTAAATCTATCCAAGTATACAATAAAATTGTTTCTCCATCAAAGTGGTGACGTGGCAGCTAAGTTCGAATATAATTCGGTAGACTGCAGTCTCTTTTGTTTTCTGTTTCTCATTTAGTCGCATATATCCTGCACACTCTCTTTTCTCTATGATTTGTTAGCTGCATTTTTCGGCTTTATATTTTGTTACCACTCCCATGGTATATGTTGTAAGTGCGATACTTGAAGTTTTATTGCTTCTACAGAAACTAGTTGCTGTAGTGCGAACCATTCCAAGAGCAGAGTGGAACCCTAAAGAACGGTAATTGTAATATGTTTGATATTTTTTGCAACATTTCAATGGATCTAGTGATCATTATTAATCATCTGCATTATTATGTTCAAAGATGTGACACGGTTCTCTTGAGTAGCTTAGCAGAAGTATCCTAATTTTGTAGAGTTGCACGGCAGGCTGTGGCTGTTCCCAATTTCATCCTTATCAGAAGCTGAGATAATTTTGAGTAAAGTCACCGATGTAGATGTGCATGTAAGTTCTCTTTATGCAACCTGGCTTCTTGTTTTATTCTCGGAGTGAAATTTATCGTCAATTAGAGGAAAGTCTCTCCGAACAAGAGCAGATTCCTTGATTTTTAAATCCAAGGGAGTGGGCGTCAGGTTGAAAAATTGGAACCCTTGGTACGGCGGGCTATTGAGGCGACTGCTGCTGTTCCGAATTTGCAAGGTACCTCATCTTGTCTTGCTCTTCTAATTGTCTTTGTGTTATTTGTAGATCCTATTGGATGTCCCTTAGGAGTGGGGAATTTTCATTATTTCTTCTTTGCCTGACGTAAGTACTTAGGGCTTCACTCCCTTGCCTTTTGTACTCCATGGCTAGGTGAGGTCTCTTTATCTCACTGCCAAAGGAGTGCTGGTGTAAAGTAGAGTTCTTGGATTCTGTTCTTTGTTACGAATGTTGTGATTGGCATGGTTTTTTTGGTTCTGACGTTACATGGGACTGACTGCGCAGAAAAGTACAATGAAATCCCAGCACAGCTAGAGGCAAAGCTACTTCAGTTTCAACGGGATGGTGTTAGGTAATATTTGCGCCTATCTTTCATTACATGCTTATTTATTCATTTGAGGTTTTGTCAGTTTGAATATGCTTTTCTGATGTTTGAGCATGGAATGACACGCAATGCTGACGAAAAGAGATCTATCGATGCTAACCAATGCTCTCCCTACAGAACAGTTATACGGCGTTCTTCTTGCTCTTTTGAAATTTATGAGTTTACGATCTTGTCGATATGCACTCCAGGTTTGCACTCCAGCATGGCTGCCGCGTCTTGATAGCAGACGAAATGGGTCTCGGGAAGACTTTGCAGGTTGTTACTGCCAATAATCACTCTTTCATTTCGTTTCCTAGGGTACTTGAGAATCATGCGTATTTCTTGTTGGTAGAATTACCTTAGAAATATTGGTTAGAGGTGATGTTACATGCAAAAAATCTTTAACGAGGATAGAGTTCATTAATCATTGTTGTCTACCCGGCTACAGTTACAAATCTTGGAACTAGTGGATATCCAACCGCGTTGTCTATGTATTGGCTAAATGTGCGTCGTAGGGTAGAATTTGATTGGAATTTTTTTTCTGAGTTTGGTGATCGTCGATAAGGACTCTGTCCAAATGATGTAATCCCGTCTATGATGTGGTGTTTTGCATAGTAATGAGGCATGATTTGCAGGCAATTGCAGTGGCATCATGCTTAGAAGAAGAGTGGCCGGTTCTGATTGTAGTCCCTTCATCGTTGCGTTTGCAGTGGGCAATGGTAAGCTTTGGGGCACTCCTGTCATCAATTAGTACAGTAAGGTGCTAATGCGTTGTTCTCGAATGGGGTTGGTTTTCTTTGGAAGTCGCGATGCAGTCACTACTTGAACTGACAACCTCTCTGTGATGTTGTCAGGCACTCCATCAATGGCTGGATGTCAGTCCCACCGACATTACGGTGAGACTCGAGATGCTTTGTGCTTACATGTCTTTTTGACAAATCCAGCTATTAAGTTGGATCTATTCCTTATCTGTCACGTAATATTAGAATTACCCAGGGTTAATGCGCCTAGCTGATAATGGTTTTATGTCGTGCAGGTAGTTATGTCACAATGTTCAATCTCAAACAAAGAGGGTTTTAATATTGTGCATTCGACTGGCAAGGGTCCTGTAACCTTGGATGGCTTATTTAACATCGTGTCGTATGATTTAGTATCAAAGTTGAATGATGCGATCAGCGAGGCTGAATTTAAGGTCAGTTAGCAAATCCACAAATTTGAATATGGATCCTTGATTTTTGCTGATTGGTTTACTGGTAGGATTTTAGTTAGTTCCTTTTAAGTCCAGTTACGGTATTCTTCAGGGTAAACTAACCGTTTCTTCTGGCCTACTAAACCAGCAGATTCTGATATGGGGAACTGATAGTTTAGATGGTTTCTGGTCCTAGGTTTGGCAGACGTCAGCGCCTCAATCCTTTATGGCTGAAGTTGACTTTATTACTTGCAGATAATAATTGCAGATGAGGCACATTATTTAAAGAATGCTCAAGCGAAAAGGACAAATGCTTGTGTGCCCCTACTTCAGGCGAGATCTATACTCAGTTTCAGTTTGAAACTATTGGTCTTGTATAAGCGCTTTCAGTGCGCTTTCAATGTGCTTGCAGTATGTGAGGACTAAATGGAATGTGCTGTAACTGAGTTCTACGGGCGATTGTGCAGAAAGCTAAGTATGCTGTGCTGCTTACTGGAACTCCAGCACTTTCTCGACCTATAGAACTCTTCAAGCAGGTCAACTACAGACCTGCATAGCTTTTGCTTCTTTCTTTTCTTAGTTATGCTCTATTGCCTCATAATTTGCCCCATAGATATGAAAAATGCATTAATCTGGACAAAATTTTGTGCATTTTTTTTTTTTTTTTTTGCTTCGGAATTCAGTTTTGTTGTTTGTCTACAGCTGGAAGCATTGCAACCAACAGCTTACAGGAGTATACATGAATATGGCAATCGCTACTGCCTCGGAGTGAGTACCTATCGTCTCTTGCGTTCTATAGATCACAATGCTCCTCAATTTTTTTCAATTTTTTTCATTCTTTGGGTAATTTCCATTTCCGATATGTTATTCCATACAGGGGCACTTTGGGATGTATCAAGGTTCAAGTAATCTTCAGGAACTTCATGGACTTGTAAAGTCGACAGTAATGATTCGAAGACTGAAGAAGGACGTTTTATCTGAATTACCTCAGAAACGACGTCAACAGGTTCGAGAATGATTACCTCGTATTCAATGTCCCACAATTCTGATTGCGCTGAACTTCCGTATGCTATGACGTTGAATTTTGGAACTTTTCCTGCTAAGCAACTCTAATCTTTGCAACTCTAAGCTTAGAGTTGCAAATCTTAGAGTTGCAATTCCATGTGAAAGTCTTTTACCATCAGGCTTTCATGCAATTTGCTGTCACGCGTAAATTGCGTTTTTGAATTTGGTAATCAAGTTCTCCGGATATTGCAGGTCTTTATTTCATTAGAAGACAAAGGCATCAGACTCATGCGAGCTCTTTTTAAACAGGCACGAATCATATTCCAAACTCTGGTATTTAGCTGGTAACGTGTTTGGCAAGACAGGAATTGAATTTTCCGTTCTTGCTGTTTCTTGCCAAAAGGATTTCAATGTGATCTTACTATTTTTTCAACGTGGTTTAACGTTGTGGTCGTTTGCCGTGTAATGATGGAGCAGCTGGAGGGAATCAAGAATTCTCTCAAGACTTGCACGGAAGACAATTTTGAGAAGACGAAGTTTGCTGAGAAACAACTCCTCACCAAGGTAGTCTGGTTTTGTGTCGCCATTTACTTGAGAAACTGTTGGTTCCTTTTTTGTTTAGACAGCGAAGGGCACTATATAGCTATCTCCCAAAGTGCAGTATAGGTCTTGCAGACGTGGTGACCTTTTATGTTGACAATTGACGTTCAGGATGAGTTCGTTTCAACGCCTTGATATTTTTTCTTCCCAGATTTATACAGAATCAGCTGTCGTGAAACTCCCAGCAGTCGAGGAGTATTTAACAACAATGATTGATGTGCGTGAGAAGCCTTCAGTCCAATCAATCCCCTCTTTTGGTCGTCCGTTTTTGTCGTCGTTCCGCGTGCAATTTCGTCGTTGATGGATTGGAATATTTCTGATTACGACGGATTTGACGTATGTTGAGAACATTAAATGATTCCGTCACTTGCTGATTGCTTGGGTGGATTCTGATACAGGCAGAATGCAAATTTTTGGTATTTGCTCATCATCAAAGTATGCTGGAGGGGATCGAGCAACTGTTCCTGGTATGGACTATACTGTGACAAAATCTGTGATTAATTGTTGCATTGCTTCATTTGGCCCATTCTTTTTCTGGCATAATTTGGTGCCATGACAAGGATTTGGATAAAAGCAGCTGCTTATGGCCTGTTTGAACCTCCTCTTTAAATTTTGCCGGGTTTTATCGGAGACAAGCACATATTTTGTAAGATTATGAATTAATGTGTTTTGATTTGAATATAAGAAAATTGAAACTATTTTGTCCTGGTCTTGAGACTGCAGAAGAAAAAGGTTGGTCACATACGCATAGATGGGGGTACACCGCAATCAGCCCGGCAAGCACTAGTTACTCGATTTCAGGAAAATGATAATGTCTATGCAGCGGTGGTAAGTCTTGTCAGTCGTTTTACCATGCTGATTCGAATCTGAGTGTGCTCACTTTGAGTGATACTGGAGCTTCATAATATAACCTGCGGAGTCTCCATCGACAAAACTCACTATCTTAAGAATGGGATCTTGCAGCTTGGAATACGTGCAGCAGGTGTTGGATTGACACTGACGGCAGCTAGCACCGTTATCTTTGCCGAGATGTCTTGGACACCCGGGGACCTTGTTCAAGCGGAGGATAGGGCTCACCGTATTGGCCAGGTCTGCCTCTCCTACTTTCGCCCGTTCTTTAGTGGTTTCCGATTTTCAAGGCTCGAAATCATTGTTCAAACTAAAGTCCAGATACAGGAGTTCACTGGCTTGCGTTTTATCTAATATTCTAGAGTAGTATCAAGATCAAGATCGAGATTTATGAATCCAAAGTGCGTTTGCTTTTGACGTAGTTCTGTTGGAGATTTGAAACCTTTCGCACTGGATGGCATCCCTGACCATAGTACAAGGCTTGGGATGTCTAGTCTATTTAATCGTGGGGTCTTGGCGGGGCTTCAGCGGAAGGTTGATTTGTGTTAACGCTAACTTTACCCTTGAATCTGAAGTTTTTCCTCAACCGACCGTATTTCAGATCGCTTGGCCAATTAGTTTTAAGTTTTCTACTCAAAAATTCCATGTTGGATGGACCAGGCTTCTTCTGTTAATGTGTATTACCTCCATGCACATGACACCATCGATGATATTATCTGGTATGCTTTCCTAAATACTGGGGCATTTCGCTGCGCCTCTTGAAGTTTACTCCATGTGCATGTAAGAGAGACGTTTGAGTTTCTCACTCTTATCTAATAGAATCATTGTGTGTTTAATATGTGCAGGGATACTGTCCAGAACAAATTGGAGAATCTTGGCCAGGTCTGAACTAACATTTGGTTACTTTTAGTGATTTGTCTTGTTGACACGATGACTTCGACTAATTTCCGGTCATTTGCTTCTTCTAATGTTGCATATTCAAACAGTAATTGTGTGCAACAGATTTGTTAGGCTCCTCTGTTCACAATCTAGACAGTCATCTGCGATTGAGTTCTGATTCATTCATATTGTTTACAGGTGCTAGACGGGCAGGAAAATACCTTGCACGTGGCGGCGCCCCCTAAGACGTATACTCATGTATCGCGAGGGCAATCGACTTTGAACTCTTTCTTACAGCCTGCTCCCTCGTGTGAAGGACCTTCAACTTCTACTTCTGCTCAGGAGCCGCTGTTGGATCCCGACCTTGTGGAAAGATACACGCATGTGGTCTCTAGTGACATGTCCAGCGAGCCAAGCATGATGGTCGATGGACAGTTCTATCCGCCACCACTGGGAGAGAATATGGAAAGAAACGTAGAACATGACGTTCATGGAATGCCTCCTGACAATAAGCGGAAAAGACTCTTCTGAGAAGACCCATAACAGAGAAGGTTGAAGGTTAATTTTGCGCATAGCGAGTCATCAACACTTGAAATCCATCCTTTCATAGCAGCAGCTGGGGAGACCTCAAAGGTGCTTCTCATTTACGAACTACTCGAGGGCAGCTCTTGTTGGCATAGCTTTCAATACCCCATTTTTGTGTACATTCAGTAGCTTGCATACAAGTACTGTGAATGTTTCGGATCATAATTATTCATCATAGTAAGGAAGCCCAGGCTTTTTACTCTTTCAGAGTAGACGTGCAGATACTTTCTCCGTGAATAAGCCGGGGCAGCTATGAAAGAAGTTAATGTTTTGTTTGGTTCAAGACTCCTAATACTACTTACATGAATAGGTCTCAAGTTGATAAGATGCAGCATCAAAATACATGAGATTTGGTTTCCGAGGAAAAAATTCAGTTCCCAAGAAATTGACCGTCTAGTAGTGGAAAAGTCTCACTTCAGATTATTTTTTTGTCATGCCGTAATTTAAGATGAAAAACTCCAATTCTTTTATCTTTGGATTGGCGTAAATTTAACGCTCAGACTCATTGCAGCGCAGCCTTAGGACACCTTCAAGCTGAACAAATTATGCCGTGAGGAAATGGAGAGATACGGGGCATTTCAGATAAAAGTAACCTTACAGTAAGTTCTGCAAGTTGATGCTTGAATATCAATAATTACTAGTGTGCTCCATACCGTAGCCACAGCCAAAAGGAAAGTGAAAGTGATTTTCTAATTTTTTGATTCAAAAAACTTTGAAATTCAATAACTTTCACACCATAGGTTCAAATGCCACAAACCAAAGTCCATGCATCCCTCCTCGTTGAGGGCTTGTGGATGGTACCAAGAGTGCGATTGAGGGATGTGTGGTCCATGAGATCTCAAAGTGACAACAAAACAAAACAAACTAATTAACTTAAAGGTATGGACTGGTTTGCCCTATGTTGTTGCCACAGTCATTGAGATGTCAAAAGTGATGGCTAAACCCTCCTTAATCTCCTTAAATAAAAAGTAAAAGTAATTTTCTAATTTTTTGGTTAAAAAAAACTTTGAAATTCCATAACTTTCACATCATAGGTCCAAACACCACAAAACAAAGTCTATCCCCCCCTCCTTGCAAAGCACTTTTTGACCTTACCAAGCATGCAACTAGGGGACACATGGTCCATGAGGTCTCAACATAACAAACAAAACAAAGCAAAACAAAACAAAATTAATGAACTAAAGGTATGGATGATTTATAAGATGACAAAAGCGCTTTGGATCAAAAACTTCTTCAAGTGCATGTCCAAACATCAATGAATGAAAATCATCCAATTTGTGGTACTTAGATTATTTTGAGTTTGTACATCATCCACTTAGTGATCATCAAAGAGGTTAGAGGTTGAACCCTAAAGGAACACAAGGCGACTAGGTGGCTTCTACAACATTGTTTTTTGCAATCCCTGTCCTATAGGGGTCAAGGGGTTGTTTATATTCATTTAGGTGTCACTTGTAATCACTAGTACATTATTATAGACTAATGTCCATTACTATATATCTCATTTATGAGATATGGAACTTATTGAAATTCATTAATACTAGTGTGCCATATGCCATTGCCACAATATAATAAAATAAAAACTAATTTTTTAATTTTTTAATTCATTATTTTATTTTATTTATTCCATATCTTTTTTTACCATGAGTTGGAACTTGATAATTTGGTTTAATTTAGCATAATTTGAGATCCAAAAATAATCCAAAAAATCCATAACTTTCACAACATAGGTCCAAATGCCATGAATGAAAGCCTATGCACTCCTCTTTTGGTAAAAAAACACTCAAACTTGCCACTTCTATTGAAGTCATCCAAGAAAATAGAAAAAATATATATTTTAAAAATCAAACTAGAGGATCTTGTACTTCATTTCTCTCTTAGATCATGTGGTAAAAATTTATTGAAGTTAAACTATGCACAAGCTTATTGGAAGATATTAGCATTCAAAGTTGGAAAAAAAGTTTTTTAATTTGAACTTTGACCTGCACTATTCTTCATTGCTAGTTGTACTTTGAGAAGAATTTGAAATTAATGGAATTGCTTTTGTTGTACTTCGCACTTTATTTTTATTTTTTGCTTCCAAAATAATATTAATGACAATTTTTTATAAAACAAATTGCATTTTTCTACATCATTCAATAGACAATAAATTTTTTTTCATAATTATAAAAACATAAGACTATATTCAAATATAATTTAAATGCTAATTTGAGCATAGAATAAATTATACACCAAATATTAATATTGGATGTTTAATATTCAAATTTAGACAAACAAGTTTTAAATTAACTAAAAAATAAACAACATATTTAACCCTTGAGTGTTACAGAGAACTACATAAGGAGCTTTTTTTTATTGGATCTAGAGAGTCCAAAGTAATTTGAGAACTATTTAGTTACTAAAGTTTTCACTATTGAGATTTGAAGCCAACTTACTAATGAGTACAAATCTGCAATTTATAAGAGAATCTACTGTACGGATTTTGAGATTATAATATTTAATGAACCTAGTATTCCACAAATCCTATTTTCTCAAAGTCCAAAAAACATTTGCTATAACATACATGGGTTAAAGTAAAATGCACAACAAACAACTTCAAAGATTCTTTTTGTGCACAAAAGAAATTTAAAGCCATGAAGCAAATGAATAGAGGTGTTATATAAGAGATATATTGGTATGCCATTATTGTTTTTAAGAGCTTTATATAATGTCAATCTATTGTGATTTAGTAATTAACTATAGTTTTCTTAACTTATTCAAGTGTCCAAAATATACTTGTAGATGTATTGGAGGTTTTTTATCAATTGCTAAAAAGATACAACAACGAAATAAGAATGAAAGCTATATCCAAATGCCAATTTGGATGCTATCAAGATATGGTCATTGCACATATCATGTATACTTTTCACATTTGAGTATAGGAATCTAGGTGATTGCAAGAAACACTTGTTCTATTTCTTATCCCCTTGGCCTCAAACAAGTGGGATTTTGCAAATATCTTTTGCATCATATGTCAATTTTGCATGAAATTTGAAATGAAGGTACATGTCAAAATTTTAGACATTGAGTATATTTTTTCATTAAAAAAAAATTATTTAACTATTTTTAAATAGACCCCAATTGGATGTCTACCTTGGCCATTGGGGGTGGGGGTGGGATAGTACTATTTTTGAACCAAAAATGCAAATTTAAAGTTCAAAATTGAAAAATAAGGAATGTTACTAAATTTATACAAGATCCTGAAGATATTTTCTAAAATTAGTACATTTTCCACCTTCTACATGAGCTCAAAGTGCACTACCTTTGCACAAGTGCAAAGAACACAATTTGTTTTTTCCAAAGGTGAAAATGGCTGAGAAGGAGCATCTTCAAGTTAGAAAAATGATTTTATTTTTATTTTTTATTTTTTATTTTTTATTTTTTTTACTATTTAAAAAAAATCAAACATTAAAGTGTCCATTTTCTTGGCATTTTCCATTGTGCTTTTTTTTGTACATAACTTTAGAGATAAATTTTTCTAGGTCTGAATTTTTAGACACATATTATTCTCAATGCTCAATAAATTATCCATATTTTATTTCATTTAAAAAAAATTAAAGCTCAACATGTCACAATACTCAATTACTAAAGTCATTTTGAGCTAAAACCGGAAATGTTTCTTGCTATGACCTATCTAGGTAGATATACTATACCAATAAACACTAACTTTCACATGTGCAAAAATAAAATTATTAGAGGAAAAATTACATAGGGAGAACTACAGGATATTAATTCATTTCTTATTTCAAATATAAATATCCTCAAATGCAATGATATCACATAACAATATTGACCAATTATAGAAGGGGAGCTTTTAACTTTAAGAGAGTCTAAGTGATGAAGTGGCCTAACTCCCCTACCTAGCTCATATAAAGAATAATTCTTTGCTTTGAGCCTTTATTTGAGGGTCGTCAATAATATTATGGAAATGCATGTACAACATTTGAATAGTTGAATTGGCTATAATGGTTGGAAAAATTATATAAAATAATTTGATTTTTTAGAAATTACTTTAAGAGAGTTAGAAAACAAATAAATCAATATTTATTGCAAATGCTAAACTATCAAAAAATAGGGCTCAAGAAAATTTCAAAATAATAAATTCATACTAATAGTTCAACCACTTTTTCCAACTTTAATGAATTATTTGGCATGAAATGTGAACCTTATTTGTTGGGTAAAGTATACATCAACTTTATATTACACAATACAAGTTAGAAATACATAAGGTTTGATTTTGTCAAATATTATATTGATCTCTTTTGGTACTATTCTTCACTTCTATTCCCTTGGTAGCACTTCAGTATATTCTAAACCAATTTTGGTTCAAATATCTATATCAATTTTAGATTTTAGAGTTCAAGCTAGGGTCATTGCAAGAAATACTAGTTCTATTATCCATCACAATTAGAGTGATGTTATTATCCACCATAACTTTTGAGGCACAAGTCTAATGAACATGAAATGTATACTAAAGATGTCTAATTTGATGGTAATTAGATCCATTCTTTTTTAGAAATTAAAAAAAATCATTTTATATTTAAAATTCAATTTTTGTTAATTTATCACACTTTGAGATTTAGGTGTTTTTACTAATTACTATGTACAGAGTACCCAAATTGAATGATCTAGAGTTGCAATTTTGGTGGTCTATTTTAACACTAGGTGGGTGTATGTGTACCAAGGGGCATGTAAAAATATATTATTTTATGTCTTCTAGATCTATGCAAATAGGGCTCCCTTTGCATGAGTACTTTTGAACATTGGAGATGGTTTCAATTTTATTTCTTTGGTGAAATTTGATCACCATAAAATCCTCACAAGGAGCCAATTTTTCATTTTTTTTGCTTCAAGATTTTCTATATATTATTAATTTATACCTCAATGTATCTATTTTCTTTGACAATTTTTTTTTCCACATAATATTGTTTCAATACTTGCAAGGAGTTCATAATACTTGCAACTATACTTTTAATTGTAGTTTTTTCCAATCAACAACTAAAATTGTTCCAAAGTATTCATGGTAAAAAGTACTCATGGTACACAGGTTTGATTTCCAAATAATGCCAAAATGCTCCAAAAAAATTCATTTTATTTAATTTCTTGCAATGACCCTCTACTAGTGTAAATTAATATTACTTAACTAGAAGATGTCTTACTACTTTTTTACCATGGAGTTAAATCAATGACATTATGATGAATCCATTCCCCAATTAAAACTTTTGGTGAGAGAACAAAGCCTATTGTACGTGTATAGAGAATTTCATTAAAATGGCATATTCCTTACGCCATTTACAGGCTACTTAGACGTCTTAACTGTAAAAGTGCAATTTAGGACAGATGTAAATTTCAGACCGCACAGGTTTAACCGTAAAAAGTGCCAAAGTTGTAGAATGACGTCATTTTCCCAAAATTGCCCATATGTGCAGAAGGTGATATTAACAAGATTTGGGTATACAAATTACGAACCAAACACTACATGTACACAAGGAAGTAACTCCCGTTTTATGCGCATGCTTTCTTCGACTAATGGCATTTAGCCATCAGGCATCTCTTTGTTAGAAATTGAAGGTCTTGATTTCTAATTACAAGGACAGAATTAATTTCAATGGCTTAGTCTACCGGTGAGATCTCTAAACTCTTTCCTTCATCACAAGTAGGTGACTAATTTTATCTTCCACTCCATAACATTCGTTTGCAATTAAATTTGCTTAAGATTTGCAGCAAATTATCTCTTACTACCAGCATGATTGCTGATTTGAAAGTTGTGGTTTACAGTTTTGTAGTCTACAAAACGGAACCTCCAATCACTGACGCTGTGAACATGATGGTCATGGAGTTCTGAAACTAATTTTTGAACAGTATATTCAAATTAATCGAGTGATTGAAAATCATTCCAAAAGCTAGCAATGAAACACGTACACAGATAAATGTGCACAACGTCCGCTGACACTTCCAGGAATTAGCAATTCGATCTCTGTTTCACAGGCAAAATTGCACTAATAGTTTCAATTCTCCCCTCATGTACAGTGCAAAGCTGTTAAAGTACCGACGTAATATCCTACGGCATTCAAATGGGAATGATATATATATATCTACACAAACGTGAAATAGACTACAAGGGAAAATGATCATTTAGCAATTGCAGGCAAATGATAAATTTGATATATGATCATTTTCCATACTACAGGAAACGTAATACTGTACAGAATAGAATTGCAATGAAGACACAAATCAAAGGCACAAAATACACACAAGATTCAGAAACCAATTAAACTTAATCATGCGTATGAGGATTAAGAATAATTTACTTGGGGCACCATAATCTGCACTTCAGGTTGCAGGGACGAATGATTCGCCTGACATACTAAGAGTGCGTTGTCGTTCGCCGTGGCAGTTGCAGCAAAGCCCATGGCGTCCGGCCAAATGTCAAAAAATTCGTTGAAATACGGCATCTTGCCCTGCGAATTCGTCACATACGTCTCCGAAGCATCACTCGCAGTCGAGGTTGTGGGCATTCCAGTGCTGCACCAGGTGGACGCTTCCATTCCAAAGGATCCAATTAATTCATCTTCCAATGCCTCCAAGTCCTTGTTGGTAGCAAACATGCTCTTCGCGTCCAGAAGGTTCACAAGACTGGAAGCTTGTGGCGTCCCAGGCTCTTCGTTACGCCCCGAGACTATCGAGTTTTCTGACTCTGCTGGCTCGTCTGAGCACAAAGCCACGTTGGGTATCGCAGCACCCATCATGTCGGAATTCTGTAGGTACGCCGCCGTAGCTGCGTTTTCGGAAGATCGAAACGCCGGGATTCTGCACATAACTTGTTGCATCAGCCCGTTGTCGTTGTGGGCGCTTTGGAGTATGTGGACTGCCGAGACGGCGCCCATGTATCCAACTGGGTCAATGCCGGTGAGATGGTTGAAGTCTTGTATGAGTTCATTGCACTGAAGCCCTTCTCCTGCTGTTGCTGTTGCTAAAGATGACACGTCCAAGAGGTCTGCGACTTCCTTCTTCTTGCGTAAGACCTGGTCTGCGACTTGTTGCAACTCGGCGGCGCTGTAGGCGTTCAATCGATCGTCCCAGAGGGAATTCTCCAAGTGGCTTGCAAGTTTGCGATTGTGATCGGCTAAGTGTTGCAGGTCGGCGACCAGTTTTTGGACCTGATTGTAGAGGAAGGTAGTGTTGTCCAGCTTTCGCTTCTCCCGCTCCTCTGGTGCCACGCCCTTGTAGCGGCTGAGAACGGAGTCGAGGTTGGGCTGGCCCCAGAGGAGAGGCGTGGCCCCAGCCATCTGAGGGTGGTGGCACATGACCGCCACGTCCACGCCACACAGGATGGAAAGCTCCTTGACCTTCTTCAGGAGACCTTTCTTGCGCTTGCTGTAGGTTGTTGCGCGCGAGGCGTCGCTCTTGAGGGGAGGACCAATGTTGAAGACGAAGTCATTGCGAGCCCCCATGGCTGGAATCAATTAGCTGGAGGCAAAGGAATTGAAGGACGGCTAGCGGTATTGGAAGCTGGCGCGAGTCGAGCGACCGTAGCCACACTGATGATGGAGGGGATAATTTACTTAGGCCGCAAGGCAATCGATATATCTAAATCAAAGTCTACATGCGATGTCGTCATGGGTGCTCCAGCGCTCAGCACCAATACTAATATCCGCTAATACAAACACCACCTACCCTGCACCACAACAATATTTAGAAATATTTAGATATATGACAGTCCAATTCGACAATCCAAATTAAACAACCTAGCTAGCTGAGCACGCAGACAATTAACGAAACCTAACTTTATCCTGCACTACTAACAGGAGAATCCATGAATTTCTTTCGTACAACACAGACTCGGATGTTCTTCGAGCAGAGTGAATGCCTTGAGCTGTATGCAAGAGCTCATCTACCATTTCCCTCGTCATACTGAATTCACTAGGTTACGGGCACAGCAAAATCTTAGTCTATAATACAGGTAGAACAGTCAGGTAGCCTTGCTGTTCAATGTGACCCAGGAGCATTTCTTAGTCCGAACCTGCAAAATCATCTCCTCACATCCCAGAGACACAACCAGCTCCGGGGCAATAAGCGGGAGCAATAACGTTGGAGTGGGCACCACTGGCCAGGGATAAGGACCAGCAGGCCTCCTGGCCGGCTAGCATTTATGGGCCTCAAATGAAAATGCATGCAACGAATTGCAAACCCGAGAGGAAGTTTCCCCAGGGCCGAGGGAGGCATGGACGGGCCGGGATTTGTTGAGTCGTCGTGGGATGACGGAGATCCACTCAGATTCTAAGTTAGCTTATATTTCCCCACGAGCTACTGTAGACTCAGTAGCTACCTTCCAGAGAGGCAGAGGCTCCCAACATTGACGGAGACAGCATGCGGCCGATCTATGTCGATCCAAAAATAGGAAAATATCTCCTGGCGAGTTCTATATCGGGTATGCCAGCGGTTTGTCAGGCTATGCAACTGCAGTTTGGGAGCAGAGGTGGCAGATTGCTGATCAAATGGCCCATTTGTCTCGGGCCTAGCAGCGTGCAGAAGTCTACAAAAGTAGAGTCGTGGAGTCTAGTCGAGCTAGCTTACACTAAAAGCTCGCTTAGACTGAAAGCTAGCTTGCAGTCCAACCTAGCACTAGTCGATCAGCTGCTTGCCCACTCCGTTGTCAACAGCGCCAGCAGACGGGGCTTCGAAGGAGTCTCTACGTACTGTAGATTCATCGATTTTCTTTTCGACCAGCGGGACTGGGTGTAAGTTATAGTTCACAAAGCTTATGGATTGAAGAGTTCGCCAGATGCTAAAGCTTCATGATCAGTGCCATTGAATTGATTTTCAGCCATTGCGTGCTTGTTCATTCATCATTCATTTATCAACCTTCTAGAATTACCATGAATGTTTCCTGAGTGTTCATGTCCACGTCCATGTACCGTCAATTCCGTTTCATTGACTGTATTCCACGAGCCATGTTCTCGTTTTCATTAGCTTGCTGATGGATAGAAATGGAATGAAGCTTAAATAATGTGAAAGTTGCATTTCAGGCAAAACATGGTGATCCGCTACTTAAGCTGGGATTTCCACCCTCATCCCCTCCTGGCTACCTAAATCGTATCATTTCCTCCCTTGCTTCGGAGGTATGTCCTGCACGCCAATTCCGACTGGAATAATTCATTTGCTCCAGTTTAACCCCTGAGCGCCTGCATCCTTTCTTGAATTTTTTTAAATTTTTGCTTGTACTTTTATAAAATATAGATTATTTATCTCAATTTCATTAAATTTGGCTTACAAAAAGTTTGTTTTTTAAAAGTCAAGGAAAAAATTCTGCAAAGTGATATTATCTCTTCAATCCTATCTTGGATGCATTGATGATGTACAAAATAAGTAAACAAAGTAAAGCAACTTTCATAGAATATGGAATTGAGATGTTGCTCTAGTAAATGTGACTTCAATCTAGGAGCACCAAGAAATTGCAACCCACTAAAATAACTTCAAACGTCATTAACGTCATAGCCCCTCTCTAAAGCAATAACCTCTCTAATTGAATATTCTCCTTTGGTCCCAAGGCTATTACCTTATAGAAGTTTTGTAGATAACAAACTCAACTATAGGCTCTTCTATCTTGTTAAAAACAATTGGCAAAAATTTCAATACTTTGGTCCGTGGAGGCTCTTAATTACAATAAGATTTGTAATTAGTTCATTTGTACTAATTAATCTATACTCCTTAATTTTTTTTTATATGATTTTAGTAACATATTTAATTCTTCCAAATTTGATTGTCTATGGAAAAAGTGAGACGTAAGCATGTGAGCCTATGAACCTGGTTAAGTTTGCAAATATGTATTTACAACCATTTGGAGGTGTTTATAATATATACCAATAAAATAGGTTTACTATTACATCGAAAGAATCTATAACATAGATGTCTATAACCTATTAACCTTAGAAAGTGTATGGTCAATTTCATTAAATTGGCGGTATTCAAATGCCATTTTTCAGACTGCACAGTCTGAACTGTAAAAGGACATCCAAGACTGTTATAGATTTCTGACATCTAGGACACTTATAGATTTCAGAAATCTAGAGATGTCGTAGATTTCAGACTATGTAGTCTAAACTATCTATGACATGTCTAGATTTCTAACATCTAGGACAAGTTTAGATTTCAGACCATGCCAAAGTAGTGAAATGGACCACCAATTTTCTAAAATACTACCATTTTAATGAAATTGACTATGTGTCAATAATATAGACTCCTAGGCTTGTGGGGTTATAGATTCTATGCTAACATCCTAGCATCCTCCTCTACAATATAGTGCACTTTAATTTTTTTTGGTGTAATAACATATAAATTTAAAAAAACAAAAATACACATTCACTAAACAAATATCAAATCATTTCAAATGGAAAATTCAAGGCAAGGACACTTGTAATATCCTATGTCTTGTTTTACATGTTGATTGGAGTCTTATCAAATTGCATGAAAATCTAGTTGTGAATAAAATGATGACACACAAATAATGTGAAACAAAGTAATCATCTACAAATTTGATTCTATATTTAACTCATTTACTTATAATTTGGATCCACTAGAATCCATTTTTTTTCTACACGTACATTGTATATAAAACTTTTCATATCCAAAAAGTTCTTTCTATGATTTTGTTTTTTCCAACAAAACATTTCTATCTATCTTCATTTCACTTGCATCAATGCTAAATTTATGTCAGCATCCACGGCTATGGATTTGCAATCACACAATTTTGCCAAGGCAAGCAAGGACAATCGGAATCTGATGATGGATCACAACTCGAGTTGGGAAATGGGAATGGATGATGGAATGGGCCGTGTTCGTCTTGGAAGTCAAGTTGGGTCGTGGCAACATTGTCTTGTGGACCTTTAAATCCATTGGAGCTTGTTGGTGTTGTGGGTGGAATGGCAATTGAATTTCTAATTATAGAATGACTTGGACATTTGATTTATACAACAATGTTTGACATTGATATATACACTTGTGAAGATTCTTTAGATTCCTTATATCAAAATTTTAAGCATATTTTGTATTTCAAATGAAGTTTCTTTGATTTTTCTTGAAAATTTTGAATCACAATAATTTCACATTTTCACAAGAAAATGTAGGAATTTATGACTTAAAGAAGACATGTGCTATTTTTGTGGAAAATAAATGATCAAAATTTCCTTTTCAACTTTTCAAATTTTTTGGGGGCATTTCATACATTCAAAAATAGTTGGAAGAGTATATTTTGGAGACTATTTCCATAAATTTTTTCAACTTTTCAACTTTGCTAACAATTTCTACAAATAAAATTTCCATTTAATTACTCTTTTAGTTGTATGGTATAAATTTTCATAGCAATCCTTTACAAATCTTCTATAGATTATCAATTTTTGGTTTCCAATTTTATTGAAGAATATTGGTTGGTGTAGCAACTAATCTAACTTTATGGATAAGATCAACAAATTGTATTTTACAATTTTTGTTTGAAGTCATCATTAAATTATTCTTCCATAAGTGGCATTTTTTTATGATACATTTCTACAATTTTGTAAATTTGGACATCCTCCTAGTCCTAAAAAGGGTTAAAGTGGTCAAATAATACTTTGTTCTTGTAACAAGTGCTATTCTAAAGTAACAATTGTCATTATTCTATTCTTTTAGGAGTCTTCACAAATATGATATGAAAAGTAAATCACTATTAAGTCTAAGTATGGTTGGAACCACCCAATCATGAGGCAAAAAAATTCTATATTCACAAATATATATTGAGAACAACTATTGTAGATATAATTCCTCTCTTCTAGTTAATCCTAAAAATCAAAACTATCAATCTACCAATGATGTGCACACAAATGTTGACAAAGACCTATATTATGGAAAATCAAAATTGTATCAAAAAGTCCAAGCAATAAGAGTTTGTAAATACTTTTCATGTTGGAAGTATATAGCACATTGCATCATTGACCCTCAATTCCTAGTGAACCCACAATCCACAATTTTAAAATGATTTGTCCTATTGGAATTCGGCGAAGTAGAATTGACCTCTTCATTGCTCCAACTAGAGAGAAATGGACAAATTTGCCCCTTTACTGTAGTTAGTCCAATTTGTGATGATCAATCTATATTCCTTGATTTTTTTTTGGTGATTTCTAATATGTGCTCAATTCTTCCAAATTTGATTGTCCACCAAAAATATAACAAGCTCCTTTATCCATCTTTTTAAATTATAAGACTAAGTTATACAACAAAAATAAAATGAAAATGTCATTTTTACACATATTGTACATACTTCCAAATTGTAGAACCAAATGGTGATAAGTGAACCACATACCATCATTCACATTTCACTAATTGTAGTCTTAACAATACCTCAATCCAAATTCTATTTGAACTATGGCACTCTTCTATCTTAATCTACAATACAATGCACTTTAATTTGATTTTGAATAACAACAAATAGATTTTAAAGACCAAAAAATGCCTTACACAAAATAATATCAAATCTTTTCTAATGATAAATTCAAGGTAGGGACACTTGTACCATTTCCAATGTCTTGTTATGCATGTTGATTGGAGCCTTATCCACTTGCATGAAAATCGAGTTGTGAATAAAATAATGACAAACAAAGATTTTCAAACAAAGGAATCATGAACAAATTTGATGTTATATTGAATTCATTTACTTACAATTTGGATCCACTAGAATCCATGTTATTCTATACCTACATTGTATCTAAAACTTTTCATATCCAAAAAGTTCTTTCTATGAATTTTTGTTTTTTCCCAACAATTTTTTTTGATCTAGCTTCATTTCACTTGCATCAATGCTACATTCATATTGCCATCTACGGCTATGGATTTGCAATCACACAATTTTTCCATGGCAAGCATGGACAATCGGAATCCGATGATGGATCACACCCCGAGGATGGAAATGGGAATGAACAATCGGAATCACTTGATGGGTCACAACCCAAGTTGGGAAATGGATGCGGGAATGGATGGTGGAATGGGCCATGTTTGTCCTCGAAGTCAAGTGGGGCCACGGCAACATCGTATTGTGGACCTTTGGACCCATTGGAGCTTGTTGGTGCTATGGGTGGAATGGCAATTGGAGTAAGCAATGGAAGTGGATGGGGGTTGAAAGGGCCATGTTTTCGGGAGTGCAATGGGGATGGAGCAACATTGTGCTCTTGTTCATTGCTTTTAGTTGCCATTGCCAAAGTGAATGTCAAAGCAATAAACAAAGTAAAAACAAAGACAATTGGAAGACGGTTTTTGAATGCCATTGTAAATGCTTGTTAGATTTTTGGATGAAAGAAATATTTAAAATGGAGAAAGACTTGTGTATGTGAAGGAAATGAGAGATTTGAGAGGATTGTGTGGCAAAAGAGAAGTTAGAGTGCGAATTGTGAGTTGAAAGCCCAAGGAATCCCACTTTATTTATAGGTGGTGAAGTTATCCCACACTTTTACTTTTCCCATTTGTCTTTTACATTTTGACAACCAATTCCTTTCACATTGACAACCATATTTCCTTCACTACTTTTTCTTTTACATTGAAAATCACCCTTGCACACTACATGGTCTTTTCCTTTAATTAGATTTTCACTTTTTGAATAGTCTCATGGTAGAGCAATTGGTGGGAGATATGTTTTTTGGGGGTTAAATTGTTGCATTATACCCTCAAAGGACCGCGAGATTCATAAGCAATGTACTGTACTGTACTGTACATATGACTAGGCTACATATTTCTCATCTTTGTTCCTGGAAAGTCCAGACAACTCCGTGAATTACATCCTCACACGACTGTATGTACAGTGCGCTAGTGCAGTGCAATCCATTCTCTAGTACCACAAGATCCAAGTCTTTGATGTTGTTACAAACAGACAACTGCCTATGTTAAGTTACTCTCAACAGAGCCAGTCCTCATTAAGTTTTAGAAAATGTCATTTGTTAGAACTGATCGATCAATTCCAAGTTCACAGACTGAAACGATCATCTCTGTCACAATCCCATCCAGGCAAGCGCTTCAGCACAACTGAAGCCTCCTTCCTCATGTTCCTCCTCTGTCGTCGCCTTCATCCGTCACGTGGAACACCACAGTTGGAATTGGAAATGGAAAAGAAAAAGGAGGGTCTGGACTCTGGAGTCATGACCCCATTCTCCCTCGCGCTCTCCGAGAACTGGAAATCTCCAAAACGATCTGATGGTCCTGCTGTGGTCTAACTTAAAGCCGGGTTGTGTATCACGAGCTGCAAAGCAGCAGCGAGTCAGATCCCCCACTCAATCTCAGCCATCGATCTAGAGGATCGGAGGGCTCACATTGCTCCCTGGGAATTGAAGTGAGAGTTACCAAATTTTGAACTTGTTTGGACTCCTTCCTGTCGGCTGCACCAATTGGGAGGCGTGGAACTGTCATTCAAGTGGTGGTGCCTGATAAGTGATATTCGCCTCGGGCCTCTGGGTCATTATCTCGTGCAAACATTACTCTCGAACCCATGGTAAGGTGCCAATGGGTTTGGGAACTTCAGAGTCGGTGTCATCAAACTGCTCAAGAAATGCTGAAAGCAAGTTAGAGCCTAATTTTTCCTGCACGGTGAGTTGTGTAATCCACTTGAGGTCGGTCAAACGACCCACTGATTGGAATCTGCATGTTACCACACATTCAATCTATTGTGTTAATCTCGGATTAGTATAACCACACCTAAAAGCAACACTTCAAGCACCATACTGTATGCACTTCCTGTTCGTAGGTTGATCAAAGTGGTATGGATTCGTGTTAGCAATTGCAAGGGGATTCCTGTGCATCAGGAGAAGGCAAAAGAGTTGATTGCTCATGTCAAGTTTCATAATATTTTGAGCATTTTTCAATTCATGGTGAAGCTTGCAGAGTGGTCACTGCTATAAGAGTAGTGATTGTAAGAAAAACAAAAATGGGTGGACTTTGTCTTCAGTGCTCTTGAGCTCCTTGGATTTGCTCTGTATGAAATGGGCACCAATCACATTGGTTAGGTGACTTTTCAGTCCATGCCCAATCCAAACCTTTAAAAATGAGTTGTAAACTACACTACAACACTCAACTTTAAAAAAATTCACAAGGTGGAGTTTTCCTCAATCCTCACAATTTGGCACAAGTAAGTTTGTCATTGGGTTCATAATGTAGTTTATTTTCTAGGAATAGTTTTTATCTTAAAGAAAACTCAAAATTTGAGAACGGGCAGTTCAAAAGAAAAGTGCAAAGCCCATAAAATGGTTCATTTATTAGGGGTTAGTAGTGGAAATATGACTTAAAGGACATAGAATAGGGTGTTTTTATTGTAAGAACCCATAATTGCTAGAGAAAATTTCATGCAATTCTTCATTGCCAGTTGTACTTTGAGAAGTATTTCAAATTAATTGAATTTCTTTTTTGTCATGTTTAGTAATTTATTTAATGACATATTTTTTGAGCTACAATTAACTCTTACTAGCCCAAGCAAAATTCAAAATCATCAAGTGGGTGATTGCAAGAAACACTTGCTGATTTTTTTGTGTTTTCACAATGTCTATGCTTAATTTTTTGGAATATTTAAAAATTAGAATAAAAATTTAAATTTTTAAAAAATGTGGCCAATGCATACACCTCTGAAAAGATTGAATCCTAGGTGGATAAAAGTATAGAAAACTTCTCTAAGTAGGAGGATTGAGAAAGTGCAGAATATCATGAAAATAGATACTTCAATGTTTTAATTTGTAAAAAATCAAAAAAATAATTAAATTAAAAAAAAATTGGCCATTTGTAACAACTCTATGAAGATAGTCATTCAACAAAAGAACCTACAAAATAATATTTTACAAGTTTTGAAATGCCAACAAAAAGAAGATCACTTTGTATACTTCCCATAAACCATAAAATTATAAATCTTTATAACTCCTTTGAATACAATAGTAGTTGTAAATCTATTAGAAGACTATCCCCTCTAGATTTTAGCTCCAAATTTGTTTTTGGGGTACTAAATAGTACTAAGACCTCCCATATTGGCAAGTGTGACAAAAATAGGGAGCTATTTTTGGATAGTAGAAGGTTTTTGAAAAATGCAAAAAAAATAGCTAGGGTGAATGATAGTCATGAGTACTTTACCTATGAATTTTAAACCATTTGGAGCTCGAATGTAAAATTTATGGCCAAAAACAAATCAACATTTATAGAGTGACATAATCTAGTATAGGTGTTTTTGGCAATCACCCATTATAAAAAGAAGAGGAGAATTTTTGCATTAAAAAATTCATGCAAATAGAAGGTTCCAAATTATTAGCAAAATAATATACCAAATAAGAGTACAAAAACGCTTTCAAAAGCTTTAGAAAGTCTTGTCAATGATGAATCTTCTTATAGCTAGAAAATAGTGAGCCAAATTGCAAGGTCTTCGCATCTTGTCTAAATAATGACCAAGACCAAACATAGACCAATATTAACTACATTGGGAAGTGTTTTTATTGGTTTCCACATGCATTGAACCTTTCTTGTGGTTTGCAATGGCCTAACTTGAGCTTCACTTATACTAACATCTAAACATCAAATTTATCAAATTGACAAAATTTCATTACTTTGGTCCTTGCAATCTCTAAATTAAACCTTTTAGAGATTGAATGTTGTTTCAAGGGACATATATGGGTATATTATTGTCAATGTTGTTTCATTCTCATAATTGTAGATTACCAAACTAGGTAACTTTCAATCACCTACTTAGTTGGCATACAAAGCTCTCAAAACTAAGACCATAAGAAATTTAATATCACATCTTGTTTGGCACAACATCTCAACAAATCCCCATAGAAGATTCTAAATTTTAGCAAAATAAAATAGATTCTTCCAAAAAGAATTATTTGAAATTTTGCAAAACATACAAAAATGAATATTTTGTTGAAAATTTGCAATTTGAACTTTGGGCTTATCATGGTCAATTGCATTTCAAATTAAAGAATGACATGGAAATTTGATTTATACAACAATGTTTTATAATGGTATATACACTAGTGAAGATTCTTTACATTCCTTACATCAAAAAAATTTAAGTATATTTTGTATTATTTTCAAATGAAATGTTTCTTTGATTTTTCTTTGAAAATTCTTGAATCATTATAATTTCACATAAAAAAAACCCTAAGGAATTCATGACTTAATGAAGACATGTGTTGTTATTGTGGAAAATAGATTATCAAAATTTTCTTTTTAAATATTTTTGGTCATTTCATCCCTACAGAAATAGAGTATATTCTGGAGAATATTTCTATATGATTTTTTCAACTTTGAAACTTAGCTAAAAATTGCTACAAACAAAGTTTCCATTCAATTACTTTTCCATTTAAATTTTCACAAGAACCTTTTGCAAATCTAATATAGATTAATTAAAGGATTTAATTATGTTTGACCTCAAGAACTAACTTTTTCACTTCGAGGAATAGTCTTTTAAAATCAACTTCATGAAACAAGGATATAAATACCTGAAAAAACACCATAATTAGGAATTGAGATTTTAGACTATAGAGAAAAATATTCAATCCATACTCTATTTTAGAGAGAGTTTCAATTTTTGGTTTCCAATTTTATTGCAAAATATTGGTTATCGTTGCAACTAATCTAACTTTATAAATCTGACCTACAATTTGTATTTTACAATTTCAGTTTGAAGTCATCATTAAATTATTATTCTGTAAGTTTCATTTAAGATACAATTCTAAAATTTTGTTAATTTGGACTACCACCTAGTCCTAAAAAAGGTTAAAGTGGTCAAATGACACTTTGTTCTTGTAACCATTGCTACAATCATCTAAAGTAATAATTGTAATTTTTCTATTTTTCTAAGAGTCTTCACAAATATGGTAATATAAGTAAATCACTATTAAGCCTAACATGGTATGAACCACCCAACCATGAGGCAAAAACTCCAAGGCACTCATTATATATTCACAAATATATAACAGTGTGAGTAACTATCATAGATATATTTCCTCTCTTCTAGTTGATTCTAAAAATCACAACTATCAATCTACAATGATATGCACACAAAAGTTGACAAAGACCTATATAATGACAAATCTAAATCCTATCTAAAAAGCCCAAACAATAAGAGTTAGTAAACACTTTTCATATTGGAAGCATGTAGCATATGGTATTGTTGATCCTCAATTCCAAATGAACCTATAAACCACAATTTATAAATGAAGATTTGAAATTATTTGGCCTACTAGAATGAGGCCATGTAGAATTGACCCCTTCATTGCACCAACCAAAGATAAATGAAAAATTTGCCTCTATTTTGTAGTTAGTTCATTATGTAATGATGAATCTATGCTCCTTTATTTGTTTTGTTGTGATTTCAATTCTGTGTTCAATTCTTCCAAATTTGATTGTCCAACAAAAATAAATAAGAATCTTGATCCCCTCCTTTGAAAATGGGCTAATAGAGGGTCAATTCTTAATATCCATTGGAATGGTCTTTGCTACTTTTCAAATTACATGAGGTCAACACATAAATTGAATACAACAAAAATAAAATAAAATTGTAAGTTATTTTTACAAATGTTGTGCATACTTCCAAATCATAGAACCAAATGGTGATAATTAACCTCACACCACCATTCACATTTCACTACCTATGGTTTTAATTAAACCCCAACTCAGACTCTACTTCATAGTGTCACTTTTCCTTCATGGTCTACAATGATAGTGCACTTTACTTTGTTTTTGTGTAACAACAAATAGATTTTAAACACCAAAAAAATGCCATAAACTAAAGAAATATCAATCATTTCAAATGAAAAATTCAAGGTAGGGACACTTGTATTACATCCAATGTCTTGCTATGCTTGTTGAATGGAGTCTTATCAACTTGCATGAAAATCCAATTGTAAATAAAATGATAGAAAAAAAATTTAGAAAAAAAGAATCACCAACAAATTTGATGCTATATTGAATTCATTTACTTACAATTTGGATCCACTAGAATCCATGTTGTTCTACACCTACATTGAATATAAAAATTTTAATATCCAAAAATTTATTTCTAAGATTTTAGATTTTTCCAACAAAACATTTTAATCTACTTTCATTTCACTTGCATCAATGCTAAATTCATGTCGGCATCCATGGCTATGGATTTGCAATTACACAATTTTGCCAAGGCAAGCAAGGACAATCGAAATCCGATGATGGGTCACATCCGGAGGATGGAAATGGATGTGGGAATGGATGGCAGAATGGGCCTTGTTTGTCCAAGTCAAGTGGGGCTGCAACAACATCATCTTGTGGTTTGGACCCATTAAAGCTTGTTGGTGCTATGGGTGGAATGGCAATTGGAGTAAGCAACAAAAGTGGATGGGGGTTTAAAGGGTCATGTTTTCGGGAGTGCAACGGGGCCAAAGCTTCATTGCACTCTTGTTTGCCACTTTCGGTCACCGTTGCAAAAGTGAATGGCAAAGCAATTAACAAAGCAAAAGCAAAGACAATTATAAAATGGTTTTTGAATGCCATTTCAAATGTTTTTGAAGTTTTTGGATGAAAGAAATAACTAAGATGGAGAAAGATATATGTTTGTGAAGGAAATGAGGGATTTGAGAGAAGTGAGAGGCAAAAGAGAAGAGTGAGAATTGTGAGTTGAAAGCCAAAGGAGTCCCTATTATTGATAGGTGGTGAAGTTCTCCACTTTTACTTTTTGAATTTGTCTTTTACATTTTGACTTTTCCTTTTGCATTTTCCTTTCTTTTATATTGAAAATAACCTTGCATACTACATTATCTTTTACCTTTAATTAGCTTTTGCCTTTTTGAATAGTCTCACGATAGGGCAATTGCAAAAAAACTCTCATACTATTTCTTGTCTCACATTGTTGGAAGATATGGTTTTTGGCCCTAATTCTTGCATCATACCTTTAAAGTACTCCAAGATTCATATGCAATGTATATTTGGCTATTCTACATTTTTATTCTACACCATGAGTGATCCTTTCATGTATTTCAAAACTAATTTATTATTTTTAAAGAGATCCTATTTGAATGTCACCATTACCATTGGGGATAGTATTAATTTTTACCCATAGAACCAAGTTTAAAACTAAGAATTGCAAACTACAAGATCACCTACAAGGTTTACATCAATTGATTAAATGACTCTCTAAAAATAGTATAACTACATCTTACATAAGTATTAAACATGTACTTTTTTTCTATCAAGGCATAGATCATATGATTCATTTTTTACAAGATGTTACTAGTTGATAAGAAGCCCCCTTTACATTTGAGAAAATGACCAATTTTGATTTCAATTCTTTGGGCCTTTTAAAGCCAACATGGAAATCATTTTGTAAATTGGAGCTTTCAATTTCCAAAATTAAAAATAGTCTCCCAACATAGACTGGAATTTCTTTAAGTACTTTGATAAATTAATATTAATACTAAAAAAAATTTGGAATTAAAAGAAAAGAGTGAAGCCTTTGAAAATGTATAAAAAACCCTCTCCTCTCTTCCCTCTTCCCAAACACATGGCATTATCATTTTGAAACTTTTTTTTGTCATTGTGATGTTTTTAGACAATTTGGCCTTTTTTTTTAAAGCCACTTTAGTCTTTAGGGCAAAGTTTTTATAGACGTTTCAATCTTGTTAGAGATTCTCTAAGTTTTTTTGTAGTACTTAATTTGGTAGACATCATGGCTCGTCAAACTTAGCAATTTCTATTGCAAATGAATGTTTCATTCTTATTTCTTAATTAATATGTTTGGCTTTGTAGCTCATTGTTGAATTTCTTTTATGTTTTGTGGATTTTGGTGTCTTGTACTAACTCTCTAGTGCAAAATTCCACTCATTTTTACTTGCCCCCCTATTGAGAAGTTCCGAAGGGCTTGTTATGAAAGTTTTGTATCAATTGATGTCTTTTTGTTTATTTTATGGTGTTTATTTGGTGTTGGTGATGTCCCAACTAACCCATGTGATAGCAAATTAGAAGTTTTAGAAATATCCCTTCTTTTTTATTATTTTTCCTTTAATTGTTTGGGTTTCTATTTTCAAAGCCCATATATACAAAGAGAGAATCTTTGACTTAAATCTCATAAATTTCGAAGCTTGTTAGTCTCCAACATCCCATAGCTTGGCAAAATCCAAGCCATATTAACCCCTAAAGGTCCACGCATCCAAAAAATGGATGGACTTTGGTCAACCTTGATTGTAACTTTTAATATAACCATTTTTGGTATTTGATTTAAACTAAGAAAATGAATCTTGACAAGATATCTTTCTACTTCATCTTGAAATGTTGAAAAATTCCAGAAATTGAAAGAATTGTTGCAATTGCAAACTCCTTGTGTTAGAATGTAAATAACACAATATGTTGTGTCTTTCTTTCATACTTTCTTTTTTGAAATTGGATTTTAAATTTCAATTAAAAAATTCAAATTTTCCTTCTAATATTTATTTATGGTAAGAATTTATTATTATTTTAATATATATGTTAAAATTGATATAATCCTTTAACTCTAAAAAATTAAAATGATATGTTTTTTCCATTATTTTTTTTGAAAAAAACGACATAATTAGAAAATGAAATTAATCTACTAGTAAATAATATCAAAACTTTATACATCAATCAAAGAAAAGGATTAATTTGGTATGATTAGCCAAATTTAACTTCAAAGTCTTTGCTGTGGCTATTTTGGGTGAAAGAAATAAAATACATAGTAACCAATTGAATTTTTTTCACACTAATTTCCATTGCTACTTGTACCTCTTCAAAAAATTTCAAAAAATTTGGATTTCTTTAGATATTTTTCTTTATTTATTTTCAGTTATTACAACAAAAATGATAACAATCACATTTTTTTACAAAACAAATGGAAATATCTCACTACGATAAATAGTTTTTACTTTCAAGTAATAAAAATATGAGATTAATATTTGAAAACAATCAAATAGGCTACATTCAACTAAGACATGATGTTTGACTGATTGACAATGGATCTTGTCCTTAAGTGATGAAACATTTCTAGCTATTGGTCTCTTAAGTTTAGGTCCTAGTTCAATCACTTCAAAACCATCAACTAGTTGTAGCACTAGTCAAGTCTAGTTTTTCTTTCATTGCAAAGTCAAGGACCTATTGTAAGAATCCACTAATTTGAATTCAAATCATTTAAATATAGAATATTTGAATCCAAGGCTAAAGGTCCATTCCCTATTGTTTGGTTTATACAACCTCAAATCATATGTTAGGTGAGGCTTATGCAAAGCCTAAAAATTTAAAGAGATATAATTATTGGTATACCAATTACAAATCATTTACATTGTACTAAATTGACTCTAAATTAAATAGTGAAATTAGGTTACTTGAACAATTTGGTTTCCCTTATCCAAAGAAAATTACTATTCAAGCCATCAAAGTCAATAAATATTGCCATAGATATTTCCATTTGTACGCATGGAGGTTTATGAGTCCCAATTATGGTTGAACCACCCATTACTAGCCAGGCCCCATGGCCAATTTGTAGGTATTAGGAAATTCAATAGAAAAGTGATTGATTTCCAACCATCAAGTCTTGGTTTCCGACCATCTTTTAACCATCAATGTCAAGACACATGTGCTTGATTTTGAGAGCCAAAGTAATCTTGGAATGAATGGTAATGAAAGACTCTACGTGTTGAAATGGGTCCATATCAACTTCTGACTACTAAAATTCATAGTAATTTCAACTCAAGGTTGAAAATTACCAAAATTTTTGCAATCTCCATGATTTTTGTTTTTCTACAAAGTAAAAAATTTACATTGCTTTTTGCTGCTCCAAAGCATGCACAAAATGCTTAAGTGGTTGGTAATGGGTGGTTCCACTATACAACAATATCTAATTCAAAAGTAGTGCATTCCTGTAAAATGCCAATAAATATTTATATAATATTTGTACTGGTATAATATTTATATTTTAGTGTCAAATGTCGAGAAATTAGTGTTGGGCAACCTAATTTCACTATTTAGTGTAAGTTAAATGTCTGTGACTACACTAAGCTAAATGCAAACAGAACCGGTGACCATACTATATAGCCACTAACACTAATTAAATGCATACAATGCTCCTCTGGTTTTACCCACACTATATGCACTTGCTTGTTTACACGGAAGCCATCAGGCATGTCTTCGCCTGAAGCCGGGTCTTCATTTTCACAATGAAAAGGCGAGGATTGCTATGCCCTTTACAACCGGCGAAATCTCTGCACAATGCATTCTTTGCTCATCACAAGTAGGCGCTCCGATCTTCCACTTTAGAATTTAAGTTGTGGTTGCAAATTTGCTTATGAGTTGCTTGAAATTTCTTGCCTAGATACCCGCCAGCAACTGGATTGACGAGCCCCAGTAATGGATCCCGACATGAATTTCGTAATGCAGGTCACATGGATCTCGATCTCGGGAGTTTGGAGAGGTTTTACCGAAGCACTCGTCGTGTGCGACTTCGTTTCAGGTCCATTTCGATTTTCACCTTTTCCTGTTGATTCTTGTGGTTTAGGGTTTCGAAACCGACAGAACTGGAACTGCATTGTGATTGTGAGGAGCATGATTTTTTGAAATTTTTGAAATTTCATCAGAGACAATGCGTGCGCTACTACGACCAAAACTTCAGCACAGAATTTTTGCGACAAAAGTCGCAACAGAACACTGTGCCCCCGCTGCTTCCCTTTGCAGCTCAACCGTATGCCGAAGGAGCCCAAAAGGGTGTGCTAAAACGGCACATGGCTGCAACTAAAAAAAGTGGAAGCAGAGTTGTGGAAGCCGGCATTTTCAATAGAATTCTGAAGAGGCTGATGAAGTTTGTTGGCGGAGTGGTGGCAATCGCTGGTGTGGCTGTTGCTGCCTCCCCTTATGTCGCCACATTTGGTCTTGATGCTGTCGTCTATCTGATCAACTTGAAAATTCCTGGTAAATTTTCAAATGCCATAGCGTTTTCAAGTTCTCAGATTGCACGTACCTTACTGTTCATATGAAAATGTAAGATATGATTCGAATTCAATCTGTATGTCTGAGTATGGTGTGCTTTAACATGCTACTTCTGTTTGCTCACAATTGTCAAATCTGGGAACTGCTATCAGGGGGCGGATGTGATGTCGGAGTCTTCTTTCTTCAAGACTTTAAAAATTAAAGAATTGTAACAGAATGTGTGTCAATAAAAGAAGATGTCAGAGGATCGGATCATCTTGGATACCCTAATTCTTGAGTTAGGAGATGGACCCAAGGTGTTCGGAGCTTCTTTCAAGGATGACTCGATTTTAGCTTGACAAAGAATGTACCAGTGTTTTAACTAAAATTGAACTAAATCCAATCTACTTGTGAGTTGGTTTCCCTGTCTCCAGTGTCTCCAGGTGCTTTTAAATTTTATTTTCCCATCTTCAGTTTGTTGTGTTCAGTTTTAGTTAAAATTAGAATACAGATACGTCTTGCACCGTGACGTTTTGTAGGTGCTTTTTGCTGCTAGTGTTTGCAGCTCCTATTTTTGTGTCATAATTTGGAATGCGTTTAAACTTGATCATTCCTTCATCTGATTTCTGCAATTTTTTTTATGAAATGAAAAATGTGGAAGCAGATGTTCCCGTGAGCTAAAGCAACAAATGGCATTATTGTCATGACGAGCACTGAATCTCTAAATGCATCAACCTCTTCCAATTCGGTTTCAGCCATGATAGTTGTTGGGATGCTTGATCCAGGAATTTGATGAGTGCAGCATGGTCAGAAACTTTAGGTGCCATAATGAATAAGTTCTCATCAGTTCCTATTTAAATATTCTTTCGTTCAATGATTTATATGAGGAGGCGGTAATTCTTGAAGGACGGAAGGTGTGATCTTACATGTGGAATGGTTTGTAACGCACAGGCACATTATCGGTGGAATCTGTATCCCTTGGTTGGAGAGAGCCAGTTCGTGTAGAAGGCGTCAGTCTGAAAGGAGCTGATTCAAATCTTGTTTTGTCAATAGCCGAATACAAGACAAGTGCACATCTGTGGAGCCTCGTTGCCGGCAGGTCAGGGTTAGGTATAAGTTATGAATACTATTCTCGTTGTGTGATGATGTAGATAAAGTTTTTTAGCCTTGTTTAGTAGTCTATCTCTCTTTGACTGTGCATTATAGGGTAGAGGACAGTATTTGCGTCTCTTTGATTGACTTACTATATGTAGGAATTTGATTTTTGGGAGATAATTATAGAACTGTGGAGAGATCACTTTGGTTACATGAGCCAAATCTGTTGAGATCATATTTTGATCAATGTGTTCGATTTTCGTATGCAACTTCAAATGCATATGGTTGTAGACTTATATATGTGACAATAGACAAACCCATTCCATTCAAAGATGAGTGACCATAGATTTTGGTCAAGTCATTCACACTAATCGCTTATAAGTCCAACCACATGAATGGATTGATGAGTTGCTGCTGGTAACAGGGGTCAATATAGGAGGTGGGATCAGGTTCTAACGGTTCTAGTATCCTCCACCTTGTTATGCCACAGGAGATGCAGTTGTGGTGCAACCTACAGTCGACTGGCGAAAAGAACCCAAGACAGGTCATCTATATTTCGACCTTGCTCTTACCTCCGTTGAGAAGCTCAACATCATCAACCCTTATGTGAAGAAGAACTTCAAAGTTGTTCCTTCTGAGGTGGTGCCATGGAATGCAACAGTGCAAGCTCCAGGAGGAAACCTCGAGGTAGTGAGCGGCAAGGTCATCTTACCTGGAGACCTTGCTGCAGTGCTCGGATCTCACCTCTTCTTTGACATCGCATTTGGGAGTTCTGCAACTGGAGCGGACGCTGCTCCGTGGAAGGGAAATGAGGGTCGCTTTGGGCACACACCTGTCCGTTGTTCTTTGTGGTCGAATTGTGCTCACTTGGAAGCACTAGCATATTTGAATTTCCGAAAGAATAGAATGGAACTCCTTCGACCCATACTTGCAGAGGTCAGTGGAATATCTAACGCTTGCAACTACATGTTCTTGGTCTCTAATTTCTGAACATTTTAATTAATCTGTAGGATCTTGCACCATATGTTGATGAGAGCTAAATCAAATCCTTGACACAGGGGCACTGCGTAATGGAAAGGAGTTACAGGGATATATTTTGTCATTCACTAGATTCTGGGGTTGTTTGACTGTCTGGGTAAGTGTAAGGTGTCTGCTCTATATGTGCGTAAGGAAAAACTGACAACACTAATTTTTGCTAAAAATTTACAGATGGACTTGTCACCAGCTCTCGCAAAGTTCTACTTGGCCCAGATTAACCCAATATTGGGCCAGATTGTTGGACCTTCTATTGGTCAAGAGGATCTGCCTGATGTAACTATGCATGTGACGCCAGCTGAGATGGTGTGGCCTGCCTATGAGTACTTCATTCGTATCGAGCCCATGAAAGTGGTGTGTTATCCCTTTTAGAACTTTAGGGGAAGTCTCTTGATGTTAATATCTCATTTATGTCCTTAGCGCCTGAATCAAAAGTAGAAAGTCCACTTTGAAAGCGTGTTCTTAATTATAGTAACTTCTTAGACATATTTTTACTGCTCAAGTTAGCAGGGTATGGTTCATCGTTCTATGGGTATATTTTTCTACCTGCGTTGAAGCTTCTCAAATAATTCATTTCAATAATTCATTTCATAGAGATATGGAAGCAACCATTTTTCATCATTTAGGCCAGAAGAGTTAAATCGCGAGAGCGTATATTGTCAATGCACGGTTGAATTTCTATCAATGTCCCATGCATGACCTGGAAATCTACCTGTTTGTCTGATGAATGCAGGTGTTAGCAAAAGGGCCACTCTTGCATGATTTGTTATCGTTGCTTTCTCGAGGGGATTTGGAGAAGGGAAATCGACAAATTACGATGCAAACTTCCCCTGTTGAGGCAAACGTCCATGTGGCAGGTTCCCTGACTTGCTCTCGAGTGGATCTCCTGATTGCTGGTATGTGCCTAATGCTTTAATGCATCGCTTGTGTGATGGTTATAAATTCAAGTTTAGACTTGATAGTAGCGCCTGCTCAGGAGAGACTTCATTTGGGGCAGCATTAGGCGAACGAATCGATTGATTGTGACATATTAGAAATCTTTTGGAGCCCATTCCAAGAGCATTATTTGCAAGATTTTTATGATGAGGAATTGGTGCTTACAATAACTAGTGCCCGGTACATACAGATAAGATTCATGTGGCGACTTGGGGACTTATGGACCATGTACATGAGACCATGAAGATGACACTCGCAATTCCGGGGAACTCTTTAAGGGACCTTCTGGGGCTCACCAGGGTTTCTCCCGGTTACCATTTACAGGTATCTTTTTTCCTGATTTTGGAATTTGTGCATCAGTGTTGCAGATGCATTTCTTTACTTCAGAGAGATAACAGACAGTAGAAGCGAGTTACTTCATTGAAATTCCAATCCTAGTTCTTGTAGTAATCTCAGAGGAGTGTCTTCTGAATCGTCCTTATTGAGGAAAAACAAAAATGAAAACCATCTTCAGCAGAAGCCTGACATATGTCCTGAATTTCTATGAAACTGAAGGTCGTATTGTCTAGGATTTCTCCAATGACAATACCTGGTCTGAAGTTCTCAGCTACTGGCTGCATTGACTGCATTGGCTGCATTTCTGTTTTGTCATGGTTGTCTTTCTCTGGATTTTCTAGGACCCGTAATTTATAGGTACTGAATTGTGACACGCACCTTATTGTGACACCTAATATCTTGCACGATGAGTACGTATGATCTGAGAATGCACATCGTCTTGTCATTAAAACTTGTGTCAGGTACAAGTCACCTATCAATCAAACTTTCAATCCTTCTAAAAAATGCACTCAGGATCCAAATAAGGCCTACTTCGATGCACAGGAATCCCCTTGCAATTGCTAACACGAATCCGTACCACTTTGATCAACCTACGAACAGGAAGTGCATACAGTATGGTGCTTGAAGTGTTGCTTTTAGGTGTGGTTATACTAATCCGAGATTAACACAATAGATTGAATGTGTGGTAACATGCAGATCCCAATCAATGGGTCGTTTGACCGACCTCAAGTGGATTGGGTGGCCGCTGGCCGAGGGATTACACAACTCACCGTGCAGGAAAAATTAGGCTCTAACTTGCTTTCAGCATTTCTTGAGCAGTTTGATGACACCGACTCTGAAGTTCCCAAACCCATTGGCACCTTACCATGGGTTCGAGAGTAATGTTTGCACGAGATAATGACCCAGAGGCCCGAGGCGAATATCACTTATCAGGCACCACCACTTGAATGACAGTTCCACGCCTCCCAATTGGTGCAGCCGACAGGAAGGAGTCCAAACAAGTTCAAAATTTGGTAACTCTCACTTCAATTCCCAGGGAGCAATGTGAGCCCTCCGATCCTCTAGATCGATGGCTGAGATTGAGTGGGGGATCTGACTCGCTGCTGCTTTGCAGCTCGTGATACACAACCCGGCTTTAAGTTAGACCACAGCAGGACCATCAGATCGTTTTGGAGATTTCCAGTTCTCGGAGAGCGCGAGGGAGAATGGGGTCATGACTCCAGAGTCCAGACCCTCCTTTTTCTTTTCCATTTCCAATTCCAACTGTGGTGTTCCACGTGACGGATGAAGGCGACGACAGAGGAGGAACATGAGGAAGGAGGCTTCAGTTGTGCTGAAGCGCTTGCCTGGATGGGATTGTGACAGAGATGATCGTTTCAGTCTGTGAACTTGGAATTGATCGATCAGTTCTAACAAATGACATTTTCTAAAACTTAATGAGGACTGGCTCTGTTGAGAGTAACTTAGCATAGGCAGTTGTCTGTTCGTAACAGCATCAAAGACTTGGATCTTGTGGTACTAGAGAATGGATTGCACTGCACTAGCGCACTGTACATACAGTCGTGTGAGGATGTAATTCACGGAGTTGTCTGGACTTTCCAGGAACAAAAATGTGAAATATGTAGCCTAGTCATATGTACAGTACAGTACATTGCTTATGAATCTCACGGTCCTTTGAAGGTATAATGCAACAATTTAACCCCCAAAAAACATATC
This sequence comes from Straminergon stramineum, assembly GCA_963920665.1. Classification (NCBI taxonomy): domain Eukaryota; kingdom Viridiplantae; phylum Streptophyta; class Bryopsida; order Hypnales; family Calliergonaceae; genus Straminergon; species Straminergon stramineum. The sequence goes on from OY987272.1 coordinate 13,001,870, forward strand.
TCCCACCAATTGCTCTACCATGAGACTATTCAAAAAGTGAAAATCTACTTAAAGGAAAAGACCATGTAGTAAGGGTGATTTTCAATGTAAAAGAAAAAGTAGTGAAGGAAATATGGTTGTCAATGTGAAAGGAATTGGTTGTCAAAATGTAAAAGACAAATGGGAAAAGTAAAAGTGTGGGATAACTTCACCACCTATAAATAAAGTGGGATTCCTTGGGCTTTCAACTCACAATTCGCACTCTAACTTCTCTTTTGCCACACAATCCTCTCAAATCTCTCATTTCCTTCACATACACAAGTCTTTCTCCATTTTAAATATTTCTTTCATCCAAAAATCTTACAAGCATTTGCAATGGCATTCAAAAACCGTCTTCCAATCTTCTTTGTTATTGCTTTGTTCATTGTTTTGTCCTTCACTTTGGCAATGGCAACCGAAAGCAATAAACAAGAGCGCAATGTTGCTTCGGCCCCATTGCACTCCCAAAAGCATGGCCCATTAGGCCCCCATCCACGTCCATTGCTTACTCCAATTGCCATTCCGCCCATAGCACCAACAAGTTCTGATGGGTCCAAAGGTCCACAATACGATGTTGCCGTGGCCCCACTTGACTTCGAGGACAAACACGGCCCATTCCACCATCCATTCCCGCATCCATTTCCCAACTTGGGTTGTGACCCATCAAGTGATTCCGATTGTTCATTCCCATTTCCATCCTCGGGGTGTGATCCATCATCAAATTCCAATTGTCCTTGCTTGCCATGGCAAAATTGTGTGATTGCAAATCCATAGCCATAGATGCCAACATGAATGTAGCATTGATGCAAGTGAAATGAAGCTAGATAAAAAAAATAAAAAATAAAAAATAAAAAAATTCGTAGAAAGAACTTTTTGGATATGAAAAGTTTTAGATACAATGTAGGTATAGAATAACATGGATTCTAGTGGATCCAAATTGTAAGTAAATGAGTTTAATATAACATCAAATTTGTTCATGATTCCTTTGTTTGAAAATCTTTGTTTGTCATTATTTTATTCACAACTCAATTTTCATGCAAGTTGATAAGGCTCCAATCAACATGCACAACAAGACATTGGAAATGGTACAAGTGTCCCTACCTTGAATTTATCATTAGAAAAGATTTGATATTATTTCGTGCATGGCATTTTGGGGGGTTTAAAATCTATTTGTTGTTACTAAAAATCAAATGCAAGTGCATTGTATTGTAGATCAAGATAGAAAAGTGCCATAGTTCAAATAGAATTTGGATTGAGGTATTGTTAAGACCACAATTAGTGAAATGTGAGTGATGGTATGTGGTTCACTTATCACCATTTGGTTCTACAATTTGGAAGTATGTACAACAGGTGTAAAAACAACATTTTCATTTCCTTTTTGTTGTATAACTTAGTCTTATAATTTAAAAAGATGGATAAAGGAGCTTGTTATATTTTTCATGGACAATCAAATTTGGAAGAATTGAGCACATATTAGAAATCACCAAAAAAAAATCAAGGAACATAGATTGATCATCACAAATTGGACTAACTGCGATGAAGGGACAAATTTATCCATTTCTCCTTGGTTGGAGCAATGAAGAGGTCAATTCTACTTGCCCCTATTCCTATAGGACTAATCATTTGAAAATATTCATTTAAAAATTGTGGATTATGGGTTCACTTGGAATTGAGGATCAACGATGCAATGTACTATATGCTTCCAACATGAAAAGTATTTACAAACTCTTATTGCATGGACTTTTTGATAGAATTTTGATTTTCCATAATATAGGTCTTTGTCAACATTTGTGTGCACATCATTAGTAGATTGATAGTTTTGATTTTTAGGATTAACTAGAAGAGAGGAATTATATCTACAATAGTTACTCTCAATATATATTTGTGAATATAGAAATTTCTTGCCTCATGATTGGGTGGTTCCAACCATACCTAGACTTAATAGTGATTTACTTTTCATATCATATTTGTGAAGACTCCTAAAAGAATAGGATAATGACAATTGTTACTTTAGAATAGCACTTGTTACAAGAACAAAGTATTATTTGACCACTTTAACCTTTTTTAGGACTAGGAGGATGTCCAAATTTACAAAATTGTAGAAATGTATCATAAAAAAAATGCCACTTATGGAAGAATAATTTAATGATGATTTCAAACAAAAATTGTAAAATACAATTTGTTGGTCTTATCTATAAAGTGAGATTAGTTGCAACACCAACCGATATTTTTGAATAAAATTGGAAACCAAAAATTGAAACTCTTTCTAAAACAAACTCTAGATTGAATATTTGTATAATATTATTTTTTTCTCTAGAGTCCAAAATTTCAATTCCAAATTATTGTGGCTTTCTAAGGTATTTATGTTCTTGATTCTTGAAGTTGTTTTTAAAGGATTATTTCTTGGAGTAAAAAAGAAAGTTTTGAGGTTAGACATAATTAAATCCTTTGAAGAATGTATAGAAGATTTGTAAAGGATTGCTATGAAAATTTATACCATACAACTAAAAGAATAATTAAATGGAAATTTTATTTATAGAAAATGTTAGCGAAGTTGAAAAGTTGCAAAAGTTTATGGAAAATTCTCCAAAATATACTCTTCCAACTATTTTTGAATGTATGAAATGCCCCCCAAAAATTTGAAAAGTTGAAAAGGAAATTTTGATCATTTATTTTGCACAACAATAGCACATGTCTTCTTAAAGTCATAAATTCCTAAGTTTTCTTGTGAAAATATGAAATAATTGTAATTCAAAATTTTCAAGAAAAATCAAAGAAACTTCATTTGAAATACAAATATGCTTAAAATTTTGATGTAAGGAAAATAAAGAATCTTCACAAGTCTATATATCATTGTAAAACATTGTTCTATAAATCGAATGTCCATGTCATTCTATAATTAGAAATTCAATTGACCATTATAGGCCCAAAGTTCAAATTTCAAATTTTCAACAAAATATTCATTTTTAGATGTTTTTCAAAATTAAATTCTTTTTTTTATGAAGAATTCGTTTTTATGGTTAAAATTTTAGAATGTTCTCTAGGGGTTTGTTGAGAACCTGTGCCAAACAAGATCAAATACATAAATTTCTCATGGTCTTAGATTTGAGAGTTTTGAGTGCAAGCTAAGTAGTTGATTGAAAGTTACATAGTTCGTGTTCCCTACAATCATGAGAATTAAACAAAATTGCCAATTACGTACCCATGTATGTTATGTCCCTTGTCACAACATTCCATCTCCAAAAGTCGTAATTAAGAGATTGTAAGGACCAAAGTAATAAAATTTTGTCAATTTTCAAAATTGTATGTTTAGATGTTAGTATTAGTGAAGCTCCAATCCAACTCTTGCAAACCACAATAAAGGTTTGATGCACGTGGAACCCAATAACACACTTCCCAATGTAGCTATTATTGATCTATGTTTAGTCCTCATCTTAGCATTTTGGCAAGATATGAATAACTTGCCATTTGGCTCACAATTCACTATCTCTAAAAAGACCTTTTCAAGTTTTTTTTATGTGCAGCAACAATTGGAAACCTTCTTTTTTGTTTTTAATGTAGAAAAACTTCCTCTTTTTATTATAGTGGGTGATTGCCAAAAACATGTTCACTATTTTTTTTTTAATGTAGAAAAAATTCCTCTTATTTTTATAATGAGTGATTGCAAGAAACACAAGTACTATTTTTTGTCACACCATACATGTTGGGGTGTTTTTGGCCATAACTTTTGCATTCTAGCTTTGAATAACTCAAGATTAATAGGTAAGGTACTTTTGACTATTATCCACCTTGTCTAGTTTTCTCGCATATTTCAAAATAGTTTTATTATCCCCAAATAGCCCCCAATTTTGTTATACTTGCCAATTTGGGTGGTTTTACTACTACTTAGTACCCAAGAAATAATTTTGGAGCTGAAATTTAGAGGGGATGGTCTTCTAGTAGACTCGTAGCTAATCTTCAAAGGAATTCTAAAAATTGCTATTTTATTTTGTATGGAAATCCATATAGTGAGCTTTATTTTTCTTGCATTTTCAAACATGTAAAATATTATTTGGTGGTTCTTTTCTTGATATGACCATCTTCATAGAGTAGTTACAAATGGCCAATTTTTTGAAAAAAAACCCTTTTATTTCTATTTTTTACAAATTATAACATTCATCATCTATTTTTTTGAGATTTTTCATTTTTTAGTCCTCCTATTTAGAGAATTTTTATATAATTTTATCTTCCTAGGGTTCAAACTTCTTAAAGGTGTATGCTATGAACCCCTAATTCATCACCAAGGGCTCACTTTTTTTTTGTTATTTTGTTATTTTTAATGCAATTTTATATACAAAAAGCCCCCAAAAGAGTGTAGAACCAAAATAGGTGTATCACACATCAATATAGTATTTAGTCTAATTTTAAAATATTATAGCTAGAATGGCCCAACCACGAGTTGTAAATAGGTTAGAACCCAACTAATTGTGGCAAATTGGTCAAATGCAAGTGATGGGTGTATCAAGCTCAAAACCCCAAGTGGAGAAGACATCTCTAGGCTAGAATTGGTTGAGGGAACCTTAGTAAGGTGTAGGAGTCAGTTCCCAGAGATAGGTTTCAGTTTCCCCATTTCATCGACGAAATAGCGAAACCCCAATTATTGCCTTGTAGATGTTAAAAATACCAAGACGGGACAGTGGAGGAATTGCAAGTCCGAGGAGGGCAACTTAGGGTTAAAACCATTCCCGAGAACCAACGGTGAAGTTGGTTCACCAAGATTCTCCTCAGTGTGGAAGATTCCTCGACCATTGATAATTAAACAAGGTGGATTTTGTCCCTCCTAGGCCAATGTGTAGTGTAAAAATATGAGCCTATATATGTGACGTGGGATCCCATGGGAGGTTCTTTGAAAAGTTTCGGAATTTTTTGATAGTCAAAAGATGCCTTTCGCATGGTCAACTGCCCAAATCTGCAATGGAAAATTCCTAGAAATTTCCTACGTGGAGGTAACATCCCACTAAAAATTAATGTAGCTTCTTTTACGTTAATAATCTACCTTGACAAGTTTCAAGACATCCCGATAGTCAAAAGTACCTGAACCTACAAAATTCCTCGACAATTAACGGAATTTAACCCCTAAATGTATTTGACTATGTTTTCACCAAAAACATTCCAAAACTGTCATCTCTAGTACAAGTACCAAATTTTAGAAAAAATACATTTTTGGACAAATGTAACTATAGGATCTTGTAGTAAGCTAGTTTGGGAAGATGCGGAAAAAATTTCAGAAATTTCCACCGTTTGGATTGCAAGATATTAGCATTTGAAATGACAAAAAGACATTTTTTGGCCCTGCGAAAATCCAGGCAGATGCACTCCAGAAGGTCAAATCATTATGAAAAAATGTCCAAAATGGTTGTAACTCTTTGGATTCATTCTCCAAGTCATGTTGGATACATTCTTGAAAATTTTTAGATAATTTGGAATTGTACAACATATAGGAAAAAAATAGTAAGTTGAAAGAAGTAGAGAATGATTCAAAATACTAAATTGTTAATAATTTATTTATGGAATTGAAAAATGGAAATCCCAATGGTGAAATTGTTGTAATAACCAATCTACACCTCAAGTTTTTATTTTTTTCAAAAAATATTAAAAATTGAGTTCAATAAACGTCTTCAAAGTTTATTTTAGAGTAGAGATTCCATTACTACCCATAAACTACCCACAACTAAATCCCTTCATAACTTTCATCTCATAAATCAAAATGGAATGATTCAAAGCTTTCCATGTATATAAAAATCAGGAAAATAAATTTGAAATTTTTCTTTTAAAAAAAATTGATTTTTAAAGAAGTTTTTTTTGCTGCCCGAGCTGCCCGTCGAACAATGAAAACAACATATCATACAATAATTTTTTGACCATGTATTCAAAAGTTATGAAAATTTTTGGGTCTTAAAGCTACTCCTCGGGCACATGTTGTGTGAAAATTTTGAAGAAAAAAATGAAAAATTCCATCTGTAGTGAGCTGCCCGAAATCGCTATGTTGCCAAAAAACACCGTTTGGTCCTTTAGGGGTTAAAGTCCATGGTGGAGTTGAGCGGCGGAGCGAGAGCATACAAAAATGGAATGGGGCCCAAGATAGGTCTTTTCTCACTCCCTCACACTTACATAGGAGCTTAGGCTAGTTACTTTTGCTAGAAAAGTCAACCTCTAAAAATTGGGATTTTTCCCAATTTTGGTGTTAAATTGGCGCTAAGTTTTATTGTGATTTTGAAGATAGAAAAGGAGGAGAAGGGTTCCCATGGATTAAAAATGGCCTTCTGTAGCCAATGGCGCAATCCATTTGTGATTCAAAGTTAAACTCCAAAAGTTCACTTACCGAGCCGCCATAAGAAGAAAACTTTGACATGAAGATGAACATCTGAGAAGATAAGGTTAACTTAGATGAACGAGAGGAGGTGGGTGCCCGGGAAAGAGTATAAAAGGGAATCCCTTCTCCTCTCTTACCACCCCCTTTTTGTGTAATTGGGTCTGTTGGATTCAATTTGTGTTGGAATTGTGGCATTTTTAGCCACAAACCTTGCAACAGTGTTTTGGGGCACTTTTGACTATTGTTGTTGTTTCCCCAAGCTTGTGAGGTTTTTGTGGGTCCCTTGCATCTGGAGTGTGTGTAGTACTAACTCTCTTGAGCTTGAGTTTGGAGGCCTTTACCTTATCATATTACTAAACGTTGTGTGCGTTACCCTTGAGGGACCTTTTCTGTCACTCTCCTTGTCTTATTGTTGTACTAACCCTAGAGCACCCCCCCACATGACTGGCAATGTTGTTTTTCGGGGCCTTTAGTTTAAGTTTTTCATGTTACTAATCTCGTATAGCTAATCCTCTAAGTTTTGAGGTCTCTTTTCGTTCCCTAGTACTAACGTAGTGTTCCTTGGAGTAGGTCAAGAGAAAGTAAGGGTTAGTAGTTCCGCCATGATGGTGAAGCTTTGAATCCCCTTGGGGTAAAAAGTCCTAGCGGTGTGTTAAAAGAGGGAACCATGGCAAAGCTTTGAATTCCTTTGGGTGGAAAGTCCTAGTGGTGTGTTACAAGAAGGAACCACGGCGAAGCTTTGAACCACCTTTGGAGTGAAAAGTCTTAGTAGTGTGTTAAGACCACCCAGGGTTGACAGGGCGTCTTGACGAAGCCGCCAGCATCTAGACGTCCGGTGTCCGCGTCCGCAACCCCCCCGGACGTCTTGTGACATTCGGAAAATTTGGTTTTTACCCTAGGTAATTTTCCATCCGCGACCCCATCCGCGATTTCTGCAACCTGTCCGCCATCCCGTCCGTAGATTCTAGAGTCCGTCCGCCCACTCCGTCCGCCGAGTAGACGAGCGAACGCTCACTATGTAGTCGCAGCAACTTTCACTTGCAATTTTCGAATTTTTTTGTTGGATTTTTTGGGGCGTGCAATATACCGTTGGAAAGGTCTTGGAAATACCTTTCCAATGGTATATCACACGCCCCCAAACACCAAAATCTCCAATCGGAAATGTCAAAAGAAGTTTGTTGCTTCAAAACATGGGCGTCCGCCTTGGTGTCCGCCTGTCCGCCCTCCCGTCCCCCCCCCCCGTCCGCTTGGCAGACAAGCGATTAGCTAGGCAGACGCTCACTCTATAGTCGCAGCAACTTTCACTTGCAATTTTCGAATTCGTGTTTTAGAATTTTGAGGCGTGTAATATACCATTGGAAAGGTCTTGGAAATACCTTTCCAATGGTACATCACACGCCCCAAAAATAAAAAAATCTCCAATCGGAAATGTCAAAAGAAGTTTATTGCTTCAAAAAGTGAGTGTCCGCCTTGGTGTTTGCCCTCTTGTTCGCTAGGCGGACAAGCAAATAGGTGGATAGGCTGGTAGGTGGACGGGCGGATGGGGAGGAAGGCGGGAGCAAGAGTTGGGCGTGAGAGTGAAGTGTTTTCAATTTGGTGGAGGTTGGCCCACGACGGACGGGCGGACAAGGGAGAGGGTGAAAGGGAGAGGTGTTTTTAACTTTGTAGAGGTAGGCGGATGAGCAGAAGGGTAGAGCATGCAATGCATGGTGAATGAAGAAAGCTATAGAAATTATGTCTTTAATATGTTATATAGTGAGGCACTAAATCAATACAACTATGAAAAGTGTCACCAAATAGCCTCTTCTTTGGAAAATCATTTGATTTGTAAACAAAGAATTCAAATGGATGTGTAATTAAAAGGAATTTAGTTTTACATTGGTGGTTTTATACAAGTTTGTCATATCAACAATACTTTTTGGCTAATATCAAAAAATATTCAAAGTCAAAATTATAACAATTTAATTGGTTTCAAATTCTAATTGATTTCTATGCCTTTGAAGGAAAGTAATTATTTCCTAAAGTCTCAAAGGCCTTACACTCTTATAGAGGACTCTTGTGAAATATGATCTCAATGAAATGATTTATTTTTGAATTTTTATCCAAGATTCTCCGCTTATTAGCTAGATTCTTCAATAGAAAATATTATAAAATTAAAATCGTTAGTGCCAAAATTTAAAGTGAAGAAAATGAAAAGCCTAAGAATCAAGTATAGCAAGACAAAAGAAAAGATTTTTTTTTCTTACTTTAAATACAAATATCATGCAATGTATGCACTTAATGTTATCAAGATGATAACATTACTCCCATACATTTTTATACTAATCTAGTACAAATTCCTATGGTTGGGGATAAAGTTAATTTATAAAGCTTTTGCTCTTCACAATAGAAATGACAATTTTGAATGATATTCAATAGAAAAAAAGGCTTAGGACTTTGGGGGCTCAAGATTTTAAAAAATCCTAGGCCTACACAACTACATAAGCAATTAAATCAATATTGTAAATTTAAAATCTACAAGATATGATATTATGAATCTTCTCGAAAAATCATTTGCAAAAAAGTCTTGAGATGAAATGGACTTGTAATCATTGGAGTATGACCTACCTATCTCAATTGTTGTATTTGAATTTTGAAAGCTCATCATATTTGAAGGTCAATCACATTTTACACTACCTAAGCTCTAATATTTTAGGGTTGTGATAAATTTATTGATGGTTTACAATTTAGGGTGCACACACATATACATAAGTATAAGCATGTATGATAAGAACCTCCATTTCATTTTTATTGTATAAATGCTTACTTTAATGTAGTCCACATCATATCACATAAAATTACATTAAAGTACTTAAATCATTTTGAGCATCATCCCATAAATGTTGTAATAGAATAATGAGATAATATAAATTCTTCTAGGATATTTACATTGGTGTTTTGCACTATCAATGCATTCTACAACAAAAATTGAAGAAATACTCTAGGTTATAATCCAATGATCCACATTTGTGTAGTAGCCCATAATAAAGTAAATCTTAAGAACAATTGAAACCTAAATGACAAAAATAGTAAGATTTACATATGCATCACATTGTTATGATTGCATTCTAAACTTCAAATATTAAAAAATAAAACATATTTCACACATCGCACCACTACTTTTGAAAACTCAAGCAACGTTATAAGTTAATATGTACAATTGAGGGTTCTACAATTCAAATTTTTTTTGTAGGGTTTAGGGTTTAGGGTATAGGGTTTGAAAAGCATGTTTAAATGTGGGGTGGAAAACCTGGAATTATCCTTTTCTTACATTAATATTGCATTGGATACTTGTTGCATTAAAGAGTTTCTTTTTTGAAATGAAGCTACAATTCTGCACTTTTCAGGATTAAATGTTATAAAACAGTCGGCGGACAGAGGTGAAGTACGTTAGACAAGGAGGCAGACATCGTTACTTTGGCTTGGATGATCGGGGCGATCGGCAATGGCGGGCGGACTAAGCGGACGGGAAAGGCTCATAGCGGACGGGAGGGCAGACGGGCGGACATCAAGGCGGACACTCACTTTTTGAAGCCTCATACTTCTTTCGGCATTTCCAATTAGAGATTTTGGTGTTTGGGGGCGTGTGATATACTATTGGAAAGGTATTTCCAAGACCTCTCCAACGGTATATTACATGCCCCAAAATTCCAAAAAACGAATTCGGAAAACTTGCAACTGAAAGTTGCTACGACTACATAGTGAGCATCCGCCCAGCTAGTCGCCTATCCGTCCGTCCGCCAAGCGGACGGGGGGTGCGGACGGGAGGGCGAACGGGCGGACACCAAGGCCGACACTCACTTTTTGAAGCATCATACTTCTTTCGGCATTTCCAATTGGAGATTTTGGTGTTTGGGGGCGTGTGATATACCATTGGAAAGGTATTTCCAAGACCTTTCCAACGGTATATTATGGGCCCCAAAATTCCAAAAAATGAATTCGGAAATTGTAATTGAAAGTTGCTGCGACTACATAAGGAGCGTCCCCCAACTAATTACCCATTCACCCGACCACCCATCTATCGTTTGCCTGACTTGCCGTTCGCCCGACCGCCCAACTACATTTATCCAGGGTTAATTTGCGGACGGCGTTTTTTATCCACCGAAGATACAGTGTCCGCGGAGTGCAGATGTCCGATTTTTGGACGCAATTTTGCCTGAGATGCTCACTTTCGTCAACCCTGAGACCACCCCACGGGAGAACCATAAAAACCCATGGTTCCTTTTCTCACAAGGTTTAGTTCCCAAAATGCATTGGAAACAAACTAAGGTTTAGGCCCCAAAACATAGGAGTTAGATGTCAAAATGAACTTGAAGGATAACTAGTGAAAAATAGAGTAAGGTCATCATCTCCACAAGCCCAGCCCACCTTCTATTAGCATGAACATGATCCCCCAAGTCCACCTTAGAACTTAGCATAGAAGGGAGAAATGAAGAAACATCCTAGACCAACCCCACACTCCAAACCTCGATACCCAGAAGGGAGACCAAATTTGGGTACTTTCGGTAGTTGGTAGGTCAGGACAGGGTACAACAACCATTGGGGGTAGGAGTTGTAGTAACCAAGCGAGGGTCTTGGCTCATGATAATTGAGTAGAGGGCTAGAGGTTGAGAGTTCACCATAATTGGACAAGGGCCAGGGGTTGGGGGGTCGAGGTGGGGGCTCATAGTAACTGTCGGGGTTGGAGGTCGCCAAATTGGGTAGGGTCTAGGCTCTACAGTAATAGGGACAGAGGAGGGGCCAATAGCTAAAGAGTGGGAAGACCATCAAGGTTACAAAAAAAAACCAAACAAGAAGAAACTAGCAAGGTCTAGAGGCTCATGGGGTGAAAGAGAAGAAAAGGGGGGCAACCTTTTCGCTAACACACCAAGTGGAGCAGGGAGCCCAATGCCCCATCTCCTACAACCGACACAAGGGAAAAGAAGACAAACGAAGTAAGGATGGCGGGAGGCTAGAAGAATGAGAGAATGACAAGGGGGAGGACAATTTGAAGGAAGGGAGGAAGAGTAAATGAGGTACGGGTGAAATCCTCAAGACTTACTTAAGCCCTTAGATTAAAATTAGGTGATCACCACAAGATTAAGTGTGAGACGTAAGAATGTAGGATGTAGAACGTAAGAAGTAGCTCACCCTTGGAGGATGGTATGACGCGTCCTTGAGATTAGTGTCGTAGGTAGGTATAAGAGTAGTTGGGCCACTATAATACATAGGAGTAGTATAGTCGAAAGGAAAAAAAAGGGGGGGGGGAGAAATAGAATAAAGCCTACAAATAAACTCTTGTACCAAATTATTTTATGATTACAGTGGTTCATTGTATCATGGCATGGGAGTTCATGGCAGAGGAGGGAGAGTTTCCAGTGGGCTTGATCAACATTTCGAGCTCCGAGGTATGAGTTAAACCTTTCCCAACCCTTCCCAGGTATCTAATTAGTGATTAGTAACTTTGGCCGAGGCCTACCCCTAGTCAGACCCTTAGGAATATAAGTCAGGTCATTTCCTAAGGCATAAAATTAAAGAGGAAGTCCATAGCTTTCCAAAACCCTAAGGTACGTCCACATCAGATCCAAAACAAGGAAGTTCTTACTAGATGAAGATTAGGGCTAAATTGGATGAAGAATAGCTAGACCTAGGAATTGACAACGAATTAAGGAGATTAGGAGGAGGCTACCAATTAGGGTCTAGGGCCTAAAAGAAAAGTAATTCCGAATTATAGGTTAGGAGAAACTAGCGGATGAAGTTTAGGTAAGGCTTGGATGAGAATTTAGTGGGAATCCCCAATTAGGGCCAAACTCTATATCTAGATAGTAGAAAGTCTTTTGAACCATTCCTAAAAATTTCTGATTTTTTTGAATTAGGGAGTTAGGTTCAATAGATGGATGAAGTTTGAGGAACCAAGTAGTGGTCAAACTTCATCCACCCATAACTTTGGCTACGAAGGTCGGATAGGGTCGAGTTTTATGTTTTTAGAAATGGAAAAAGATGAACTAGAGGTTACTTATGTTAGTTCTGCTCTGACGTAGATTACATCAAAACCACAAAGCGGGCCATCCATTCGGTCAACCCCAAAACACTGGAAGTAGATTAAGAGAATCTTGCAAATTGGGATCACTTAAGCACTTAGTAAGAAGATCCATTGCTTGGAAGGCACAATGGACCAAGCTTAGACACCCAAAAGTAAGACTCACTTAGCCAAAACCCAGAACCTGGTTGGGCTCGTAATTTACCAAGGGTGGATAAATTGACGCTTATTTATGCATTGGCTATATTTTTCAATTTTTAAAATTATTTTTCTAATTTAACCCCTAAAGCTCCAATGTCCCTATAGGGGACAAAATGGATTTCGGGTAAGTTCCTATGAGTTCAATTTTCAATTAATTTTTTTGAAACTTTCTCGAAAGATAGAAAAACTTATTAGCTTTCTGGGAATATAATTTTTATTCCAATCGGTGCTCAGGAGCAGAAGTTATGCCACAATAACTTCAAAATGGAGGAGAGCAAGCAGCAAAAAAATTTGTAAAAAAATTGAATATTTTTTAAAATTATTTTATTCTCATAGATTATATTTTTGTCTAAATGGGAAGCTTTGATTCATCCCATTTGGATTAGTGATGTAAAAGATATAGAGTTCCCTATTTTGCAGGCAATTGGAGCATTTTCAAAAAAAAACTTTTTCTTTCACTTTGAATGCTAATATCTTTCAATCCATACAGCCAAACATCATGAAATTTTCACTACATGATCCAAAAAAAGTTTGGTACAAGATCCTATGGTTAGATTCTAAAAAAAGAATTTTTTTTTGATTCCTTGGATGAATGCAATAGAAGTAGCAGTTCTAAATGGTTTTTGACAAAAAAATGGCCTTGGGACTTTAGGGGTTAAAATTATTCTTGAAAATGAAGCATGCCTATATTATGAAACGCAAAAAAATCAGAAAGTGTTTCTTGCAACTACCCATTGTTGATTTTGAGTTTAGCTTGCAACGATGGGAGTTAACCCTAAAGTTCCAAAGTCCTTGTAAGGGACTCTTAGAATTTCAGGTAGGCTCGTGTGATCTCAATTTTTGCAATGATTTTTTTAAGAACATTTTTTGAAGATAGGAAATCCAATCAACTTTGTGGGAATATCATTTATATTTCAATTAGTGATTGAGAACAAACATTATGCCACCTATCATCTACAAAGCAACTTGAGGGTAGTCCAAAAAAATCACAAAAAATTTAATGTTTTCATTTTTCATTTTTTTTCCTCTAAGATTATAAATTTATCTACATCTAAAGTTTTGATTCATTCTATTTGGACTAGTGGTGAAAAAATTATGGACAACCTTGTTTAGGGGGCAACGGTGCTAGTATGTGAGCCTAAGAGTGTGAGCTTGTGAGCATTGAGCCTACATTATAGGTACCTATAATATAGATACCACATAGTATAGAAGGTGTATGTATCATAAACACCTATAATATGAGTATTTATAACATATATATCATATAATCATAGACAGTTTCTATGGTATATACACCTATAACATAGGTGTGTAGTATTATAGGCTTATAGGCTCACACTCCTATGCTCAAATAATAGCAACCCTCATTTGGAGGGCAATTTAAACATCTCCTTCAAAAAATAACTTATAGAATTCATTTTTGAGTGCAATTTTTACAATTAAGAAAAATAAAATTAGATGAGGTTAAGTTTGCTTGCTAGAGCAATCTCATTGTTGGAATTATTGTATTTCAATTTCATCTTAGAGCTATTAGTGATCTATCTTTTCCTTCAATCTTGAATGTACAGTGGGGTACCAATCAAAATGTCGTTTTCGAATTTGTAGTGAGAAAAATTTCAGTACTACCAACTTTGAAAGCCTCCGGAGAGTTCAAAAATTGGTATTTTACCACGAAATTTTTACCAAAGCATTATCTTTAAGTTAATTATATGTAAGACAAATTCCAAGGCCAAAAGATTCACCGAAAAAAAGTTATTCAAAATCTACCAACATTGGTAGCTGTGGAAATGTTTTCATTGTTGCCAACTTTGACAACCTCCCAAAGATTGAATTATTTTTTTTTGCCATGAGATTCTTGGAAAAAAAAACTCTTTATGCTAGTAACATATGATAAAAATTTCAAGACCAAAAAATTAATACAAAAAAAGATATTAACAATCTACCAACATGTGTCGTTTTGAGAAACAATTGTGAAAACCGTTTCACTACTTCAACTTTGACACCCTCCCAAGGGCTGAAAAATTGCTTATTTCCTATGAAATTTTTTCCACAAAGTTATTTCTATGTTAATAACATTTGTGACAAGTTTCAAAGCCAAAAAAGTTATACAAAAAAATAAATTCAAAATCCACCAACATGTGTAGCTGTGAAAAACCATTTCACTACTTCCAACTTTGACACCCTCCTAAGGGCTGCAATTTTACTTATTTACCATGCATGTTTTTTCAAAATATCCCCTCTATGCTAATAACATGTGTGCCAAATTTTAAGGTCAAAAGATTTACACAAAAAAAGAAATCCACAATCTACCAAGATGTGTAGTTGTGGGAAACAATGGGAGAAACCATTTCATTGCTACCAACTTTGACACCCTCCCAACGGTTGAGAAATTGTCTATTTACCATGAAATTTTTGGCACAACATGCTCTTTATGATAAAAAAATTCACACCAAATTTCAAGGTCAAAAAATTTATACAAAAAAAAATATTTACGATCTACCAACATGTATGTCCTCCATTTGCCTCAATCACTTCTTGTAACCTAGAGGGCATAGAATGACATAGTTGAAGGAGCTTTATACCATTGATTAACCTCCACTCTCTTTCAATAACTACCTTTGAGTCATCTAAATTTTTTGGACACATTGGGCCATGTTGCATAGCATCTTTCAAAATCATTCAAAGGTTCTCAATTGGATTGAGATCGGGAGAATTTGTAGGCCAATTGAGCTTCTCCAAAAGGTGTGTTTGTCTCCATTCTTCACATACTTTGCTACGATGGACAAGTCCGCCATCTTCCATGAGCAATCCCTGTGGCACTCTACTCATAAAATGAAGCAACTCGACATTGTAGACCACTTCAACAAAATCCTTAGCAGAACGTCTATCTTTGAGCATAAAAACAAGTTGTGACTTTTGCCCTCTAGCAAATGCACCCCAAATCATCAAAGAAGTTCTCCCACTCTTAAAAGTTGGAACTATACAACTTGATGAATAGCGCTCATATGCATTTCTCCAAAGTCCAAACATGAATTTGTCTAGAATTTTTTCCAACTTCAAAGGTAGACTCATCTGTCCAAACAACTCTCTCCCATTCTTTTATAGTCCACCCACAATACTTTAGAGCAAATGCCAATCGTTGAGACATGTGACGATGTGTCAAAAAAGGTTTTTTAATAGCAATTCGACTGAAAATGCCACTCTCATGTAAGGCCCAGCCTTCGAATAGTCGATCTAGACACTTGAGTAGAACATATATTAGTGATCTCAGAGAGTGTCAAGCGATGATGAGTTTTTGAGACACGTATAATAGCATGGACATCTCTATCACTAAGCTTTTTAGCATGACTTCCACCACA
Source organism: Straminergon stramineum (assembly GCA_963920665.1). NCBI lineage: Eukaryota > Viridiplantae > Streptophyta > Bryopsida > Hypnales > Calliergonaceae > Straminergon > Straminergon stramineum. The sequence goes on from OY987272.1 coordinate 13,017,858, forward strand.
AGGTTTGCACTTATAGGTTCCATCTTCTCAAAATTTCTTCACTACCCTTTGAACTATTCTAACATGGACTCCAACAATAGTTGCAATGTCAACTCCTGTCTTCCCTACCTCACTAAAACCTACTATGTGAGTACGAGTTTCATCTAAAATAGCCATCACTCAGTGACCATGATCTAGCCTTCACTTAATCACCATGATCTAGCCTCACTCACTGGGCATATATATAACCTCATTCAGTCATCAGAAAAAAATCTCACATACCCTCAATCACTCACAATCATCTTACCTCACAGCCTTCACTCATTCACCAGACCTCACCAGTCACCACATGTAAGTTATAACCTCACTCACTCTTAAAGAAAATCTCACATACCTCCATATATCCTCAAACACTCATTCCATGCCTCATCCACTCAGTTATCACATAGCCTAGACTTACTGAGTTAACTCATCTTTCATTCACTCAATCACTCATGTTCACAAAGTTTCAATCCTATGCTTAGAAAATTATCACCCATCACCTGCTTCTCTCATCATCCCACATCCCACCTCCTATAATGCTCTATTGTAAATGCAAGCATTCTTATTGAGAAGAAAAAGCTTCTTCATGCATGTATGGTCTCCAATTATAAAACAAATGCAGTCTTTGAGATGTGACAAGTGCACACAACTAAATTTGGCTATCCTTGATTTTTTTGAGAAGAATTTATGATTAGTAATTTCATCATCTGGAGAATTTCAATCTAGAAGCATGATTGTCTGATATACTTCAACAATTTCAATGTCTTTTATAAAAGGTATCTCACAACTACACACATCGGTAGATTGTAAATATTTTTTTTTGTATAAATTTTTTGACCTTGAAATTTGGTGTGAATTTTTTTATCATAAAGAGCATGTTGTGCCAAAAATTTCATGGTAAATAGACAATTTCTCAACCGTTGGGAGGGTGTCAAAGTTGGTAGCAATGAAATGGTTTCTCCCATTGTTTCCCACAACTACACATCTTGGTAGATTGTGGATTTCTTTTTTTGTGTAAATCTTTTGACCTTAAAATTTGGCACACATGTTATTAGCATAGAGGGGATATTTTGAAAAAACATGCATGGTAAATAAGTAAAATTGCAGCCCTTAGGAGGGTGTCAAAGTTGGAAGTAGTGAAATGGTTTTTCACAGCTACACATGTTGGTGGATTTTGAATTTATTTTTTTGTATAACTTTTTTGGCTTTGAAACTTGTCACAAATGTTATTAACATAGAAATAACTTTGTGGAAAAAATTTCATAGGAAATAAGCAATTTTTCAGCCCTTGGGAGGGTGTCAAAGTTGAAGTAGTGAAACGGTTTTCACAATTGTTTCTCAAAACGACACATGTTGGTAGATTGTTAATATCTTTTTTTGTATTAATTTTTTGGTCTTGAAATTTTTATCATATGTTACTAGCATAAAGAGTTTTTTTTTCCAAGAATCTCATGGCAAAAAAAAATAATTCAATCTTTGGGAGGTTGTCAAAGTTGGCAACAATGAAAACATTTCCACAGCTACCAATGTTGGTAGATTTTGAATAACTTTTTTTCGGTGAATCTTTTGGCCTTGGAATTTGTCTTACATATAATTAACTTAAAGATAATGCTTTGGTAAAAATTTCGTGGTAAAATACCAATTTTTGAACTCTCCGGAGGCTTTCAAAGTTGGTAGTACTGAAATTTTTCTCACTACAAATTCGAAAACGACATTTTGATTGGTACCCCACTGTACTTCTACTTAACAAATTTTTAATGAATGAAAATTAAGTGTTCTTTTGTAGAATTTTTTCTAGATACTCAACTCAATTCTTCAACATAAAAAATTAGAAAATCAAAATCAAAATCAATAGTGCAAAAAATTTAAGTTAGGAAGATTTAAAGCCAAAAAATCTAATCGAGCAAGCACGCAAGTAAGGTGTAGAGAAATTTGTTTTTTTACTTTAAATCCGAATATTTTGCAATCTATGCAATAAAAGTTTTTGTAATTTCTTCCACATATTCATATACTAGTCTAGTATAAGATCATGTGGTTAGATATGTAAAAAAAAACAATTTTATAAGTTTTTTGCTCTTTGCAATAGAAATGGCAGTCTTAAGTGGATTTTGATGGAAAAAGGCCTTGGGATTTTCAGGAATATTTGCAACTTAAAAAAAATTCATTAAAAAAATTGCTAAATACAAGAAAACCACAATTCAATTAATTTGAAGTTCTTCTCAAAGTACAAGTGGAAATGAAGAATTGCTTGAAATTTTTTCTACCAATTATAGGTTCTTATAAATGAAAACATCCTATTCTATGTCCTTTAAGTCATATTTCCACTATTAACCTCTAATAAATGAACCATTTTCTAGTCACTACCCTTCTCTTTTGAATTGCCCATTTTCAAATTTTAAATTTTTCTTAAAATAAAAATTAATTCTAGAAAAGAAACTGCATTATGAATCCAATGGCAAACTTACTTTTGCCAAATTGTGAGGAAAACTTTGCCTTGTGAATTATTTTAAAGTTGACAGTTGTGTAGTATAGTTTACAACTCATTTTCTAGGGTTCAATTTGGTCATGGAATGAAAAGTTAGCCAAGCAATGCAATTGGTGCTCATTGTAAAAAAAACACATCCAAGGAGGTGAAGGAAATTAAAGACAAATGCACCCAAATTGTGTTTTTCTTACAAATAGTTTTCTCATTTTAGTGATTACTTTGCATTGCAAGCTCCACGAAGAAATTGAAAAATGCTTGAAATGTTGTGAAATTCAATTTAGATGAGCGTTCTCAACTCTTTTGTCTTAATTTTACTCGGATGCAAATGAACCCCTTTGCATGTCCTAGCATGAATCCATATCGATTTGATCAATGTTTGCACTAGAGAATTCACCGGAGGCCCAAGGCAATTTTCACTCATCAAGCACTCCACCATTCCATGCCTCCCAATTGGTGCAACACGAACTAAAGGAGTCCAATTCAAACAAGTTCAAATTCATATATAATTTCACCCGCCTCGCTTTCATTCCCAGGGATCAATGTGAGCCCTCCGATCCTCCAAATCAAGGGCTGAGATGGAGTGGGGGATGTGACTCGCTGCTGCTTGGGAGCTCGTGCTACCCAACCCGGCTTTAGATTTTCGACCACAGCAGGACCATCATTCAGATAACTTAGTTTGGGAGATTTCCAGTCAGACTCTCTGAAAGCAAAATTAAGTTACAGGAACTTAACTTCCATTGCTTATGAATCTTCAGTTGCGGTCCTCAGTTGAAACATTATTGCAACAAATAATTAAGTTATGGCCCAAAATCAGGACTCCCAACAATCGTCCTAGTACCGTGAGACTATTCAAAAAACTGAGGCAAAAGCTAATTAACCCCTAAATGTATTTGACTATGTTATCACCAAAAACGCTCCAAAACTATCATCTCTAGTACAAGTATCAAATTTTAGAAAAAAATACATTTTTGGACAAATGTAGCCATAGGATCTTGTAGTAATCTGGTTTGGGAAGATGCGGAAAAAATTTCAGAAATTTCCACCGTTTGGATTGTAAGATATTAGCATCTGAAGTGACAAAAAGACATTTTTTGGCCCTGCGAAAATCCGGGCAGATGCACTACACAAGGTCAGATCATTATGAAAAAATGTCCAAAATGGTTGTAACTCTTTGGATTCATTCTCCAAGTCATGTTGGATACATGTTTGAAAAATTTTAGATCATTTGGAATTGTATAACATATAGGAAAAAAATAGTAAGTTGAAAGAAGTAGAGAATGATTCAAAATACTAAATTGTTAATCATTTATTTATGGAATGGAAAAATGACAATCCCAATGGTGAAATTGTTGTAATAAACAATCTACACCTCACTTTTTTATTTTTTTCCAAAAATATAAAAAATTGAGTGAAATAAAGGTCTTCAAAGTTTATTTTAGAGTAGAGATTCCATTACTACCCACAAAATACCCACAACTAGAACTCTTCATAACTTTCATCTCATAAATCAAAATGGAATGATTCAAAGCTTTCCATGTATATAAAAATCAGGAAAATAAATTTCAAATTTTTATTTTTTTTAAAAATGATTTTTAAAGAAGTTTTTTTTTTCTGCCCGAGCTGCCCGCCAAACAATGAAAACAACATATCATACAATAACTTTTTAACCATGTATTCAAAAGTTATGAAAATTTTTGGGTCTTAAAGCTACTCCTCGGGCACGTGTTGTGTGAAAATTTCAAATAAAAAAGAAAAAAATTCCATCTGTAGTGAGCTGCTCAAAATCGCTATGTTGCCAAAAAACACTATTTGGTCCTTTAGGGGTTAATTAAAGGAAAAGACCATGTAGTGTGCAAGGGTGATTTTTTCAATGTAAAAGAAAGGAAATGGTTGTGAATGCAAAAGGAAATGATTGTCAAAATGTAAAAGATCAATGGAAAAAAAGTAAAAGTGCACGATAACTTCAACTCCTATAAATTAAGTGGGATTCCTTGGACTTTCAACTCACAATTCGCACTCTAACTTCTCTTTTGCCACTTACTATTCTCTCAAATCCCTCATTTCCTTCGCATACATACATCTTCCTCCATCTTAGTTATTTTTTTCATCCCAAAATCTTACAAGCATTTACAATGGCATTCAAAAACAGATTTCCAATTGTCTTTGTTTTTACTTTGTTTGTTGCTGTGACATTCACTTTGGCAATGGTCGCTGAAAGTAGCAAACAAGAGCGCAATGTGGCTCCGGCCCCATTGCACTCCCGAAAATATGGCCCTCTAGACCCCCATCCACTTCCATTGCTTACTCCGATTGCCATTCCACCCATAGCACCAACAAGCTCTGATGGGTCCAAAGGTCCACAAGACGATGTTGCCGTGGCCCCACTTGACTTCCAAGACAAACATGGCCCATTCCACCATCCATTCCCGCATCCATTTCCCACCTTGGGGTGTGATCCATCATCAGATTCCGATTGTCCTTGCTTGCCTTGGCAAAATTGTGTGATTGCAAATCCATAGCTGTAGATGTCGACATGAATTTAGCATTGATGCAAGATTGAAATGAAGCTAGATTGAAATGTTTTGTTGGAAAAAAAACATAAATCCTAGGAAGTATTCTCAGGGGACTAAAAGTTTCAAATACAATGTAGGTGTAGAACAAGATGGATTCTAGTGGATCCAAATTGTAAGTAAATGAGTAAAATATAGTATCAAATTTTTTGATGATTACTTTGTTCTACATTATTTGTTTGTCATCCTTTCATTCACAATTGGATTTTCATGCAAGTTAAAAAGACTCCAATCAACATGCATAACGTGGCGTTGGGTATGATATCAGTGTCCCTACCTTGAATTTTCATTTGAAATGTTTTGATATTTGTTTGATGTATGATATTTTTTTGGTGTTTTTACGATCTATTTGTTGTTACACAAAATAGATCACGAAAAGAGACTGTCACTGTCCAATAGAGTCTGAGCCTCTTAGGAGATATCATTAAGACCACAATTTGAAATGTTAGTGATGGTGTGAGGTTTTCACCATTTGGTTCTCCAATTTGGAGGAATCTGCGACATATGTGAAAACAACATTTGCATTTTATTTTTGTTGTAGTCAATTCATGTGTTGACTTGTTGTAATTGGGAAATGGCAGCAAATACCATTCCAATGGACATTGAGAATTGCCCCCAATGTGAGCCCTTTTTTTAATGGGGTGGATGAATGAGCTTGTTATTTCCATCGATAATCAAATTTGGAAGAATTGAACACATGATAGAAATTATAGAAACCCAAATCAAGGAGCATAGATTGATTGTTACAAAATAAAATAAACTATGAAATAGAGGCAAACTTTTCCATTTCTCCTTGGTTGGGGCAATGAAGGGGTCAATTCTACTTGAACCCATTACAATAGGGCAAATAATTTTCAAATCTTCATTTATAAATTGTGATTTATGGGTTCACTTGGAATTGAGGATCAACAATGCCATATACTATATTCTTCCAATGTGAAAAGTGTTTACTAACTCTTATTGCTTGGGTTTTGGGGACAAAAATTAGATACACCATTATGTAGGTCTTTGTCAACTTTTGTATTTATATCATTAGAAGATTGATATTTATGATTTTTAGAATTAACTAGAAGAAAGGAATTATATCTAAGATATTTATTTCCAATACATATTCATGAATATCAATATATGAAGAGAGCTTTGGAGTTTTTGCCTTGTGATTGTGTGGTTTATGCCATAGTCAAACTTAGTAGTGGCTAGTGTGCCTTGTACCATTGCCACAATCAAAATAAAAGTAGAAGTAATTTTCTAGTTTTCTAATTTATAAAAAATTAGAAATTCCATATCTTTCAAATCATAGGTCTAAATGACAAGAAACAAAGCATATGCACCCTTCCTTGCAGAGAGCTTTCCAACAGTACTAAGAATATAACAAGGCAACACACAATTCTAGAGATCTCAGTGTAACAATCAAAACAAAACAAACAACCTAACTTACAATGTAGATCTATTTTTATTGTCATATTTGTGAAGAATCTTAAGAGAATAGGATAATAACAATTGTTACTTTGGAATACCCATTTTTACAAGAACAAAGTGTCATTCAATCACTTTAACCCTAAATGCTCAAGGCCTTCTTTGAGCTTCATGGGATTTGCTTTAAATTGAACAAAAAAACAAAATTTTGATAAGTATTATCAACTTTCTTTTAATTGTAACCATATAAAGTCAAAAGTCAAACTAATTATATAAGAGATCACATGGGCCCCCCCCCAATAATACCACTTATGGATTGAAAGAATATAATGTTTAATCAAGAGGTGTTAAAATTGTATAGGAAGTTGGTTGGGAAGGTGATTTGAAATCTTTCAAACTTCTTTTCACATGTCAAACCAAAAAAATTGGTCACTATAAAAATATGATCTTAAAGGATATATTAACATGCATAACCCTAATCAATTTATGGCTTCTCAAATCTATAATAATATTTTTTTAAATAAATTTCTACTATGATTTTTTCTCCAAGATCTAATATATTTGAGACTCATTTCCAAGAACCTTCAAAACTAGAAAATCAAGATTTGCAATAGACATCCATGTACAAAATCTTGAATAGGAAATTTGAAATTGGATTTTTGGTGCTAAAAATAGGCTTCAAAAAGACATTCTCAAAAATATAAACTACTAAAAATAATAACTTGGTCAGGCTTAATTGAGCTTCAAAGTTTTGTCAACACCAGAATTTGGTGCCTCAAGCATTTAGGGGTTAACCTTTTATGGACTAAGGTGTAGTCCAAATTTTCCAAATTGTGGAAATGTATCATAAAGATGCAACATGTAAAATAATAATTTAATAATGACTTCAAAAAAAAATTGTAAAATACAATTTGAAGATCGTATCCATAAAGTTAGAATAGTTGCAATACTAACCAATATTTTTTAATAAAATTGGAAACCAAAAATTGAAATTCTTTCTAAACTAGACTATAGATTGAATATTTTTATAGTGGTATGTTTTTTCTCTCAAGTCAAAATGTCAATTCCAAATCATGGCTTTTTCTTAACCCCTAAAGGGCCAAATGGCTTGTTTTGGGCAAAATAGCAATTTGGGGCAGCTCACTATGAATGGAATTTTTATTTTTTGTCTTTGAAATTTGTACACAACCTGCCCGAGGAGTAGCTTTAAACCGTATAGGATTGTGACTATGTTTTCACCAAAACTCTCCAAAATTGCCATATCTAGGACAAGCACCAAAGTTTTAGAAAAATAATATTTTTGGACAAATGCAACCAAAGGATCTTGCAATAAGGTGGTTTGAAAAGATGCAAAATTTCCACCATGTAGAGTGTAGGATACTAGCATTTGATTTGAAGTGCCCCCCCCCACCCTTTGGGGGCCGTGCAAATAACTAGGCAACTGAACTTCACAAGATCACATTTGTATGAAAAATGGTGGTACTTTAGATTCATTCTTGAATGCAAGTGGGCTACAAGCTTGAAAAAATTTCAGATCATATGGAATTTGGAATTGTACAACATATAGGAAAAAAATAGTAAGTAGAGAGAAGTAGATATGATTCAAAAGACTAGATTTTTAAGAATTTTATTAAGGAATTGAAAAATACCAATCCTAATGGGTGAAATTTTTTCAAAAAAAAATCCACATCCTATAATTTTATTTTTTTCAAAAAATATTGAAATTGAGTAAAATAAAGGACTTCAAAGTTTATTTAGAGTTGAGAATCCACAATTGCTTGGAAACTAAAACTCCTTGTAATTTTTGACTCATTGATGAAAATGGAATGATTCAAAGCTTTCCATGTATATCCCCTGAAGTATTGGGGGTGCTTGAGCATAGCTCTTGTTTTCTTGACTAGCTCTTGTAATAAGTATGATTCTTCTTTTGTGTGGAATAGTTTTGATGATCACCACCGTTCAAATGAATTAAGACTTATGTAGCTTTCTTATGAGAAAAAATTCAATGAAATTGCACAATTTTTGAGAAAATGCCACCATTGACAAGATAGATGGAAGATAATTGGTTAGGTAGTACTTTGTAGATACCATGAAATCGGAATATTGAAATCAGAATGTTCAAAACTTCTCCAAAAACTTTGATTTTTTTCCCTTGGTTACATATCATCATGATATTGATGTGCAATTTTTTTCAAATAATTTTGAGGTGTACAAAAAAAGATATGAGGATGTGAAGAATTAGCCCAAAGTGCTTCTCTATTCTCAATAAATTCACCAAAAAAATGCATACTTGATCATTTCTTGATCAGATTGCACCAATGGATTTAGTGGAAAAATTCATCTAGGGTCTCTCTACTATTCACAAGTTGTTAGTGAGGTTAGCATATCAAATTGTCTACAAATGTAGTTACAAAAGCCCTATAGTGGCCTTTTGACCCTTTAGAGAATACATATAACTTTAGAAAACCAACTTTCAAATTCTTGTTTTTAAAAAAAGAGATTTTTTTTAATTTGTTGGGACTACCCATTTACCAAAAAAATATAACATATGAAGCCATAACTTTTGACTCATATTTCCAAATGTCATGAAATTTTGTGGATGTGAAAGATATTTCTTGTCCCCACCTTCTATTAAAATTTCAGCCTAAAATATGAAATCTCTAGTGACACGTACATGCCTAAAATTTTTCTATTTCGAAAAAATGCATGCTGGGTCCTTTAGGAGTTAAGGTGCAAAAAATTTCATAACTTTTGACTATATGGTTAAAATGTTATTGAATGAATGATATATAATTTTCATTGATCTTCGGGCAACCCATATCTATCTATCTATCTATCTTTCTATGTATGTATGGAAACCTTTGAATCATTCTATTTTTATTAATGAAATGAAAGTTGTGAGGAGTTTTGGTTTGAGGATAGTTCCAGGATTCCCTATTTCGAACTAAAATTTGAAGTCCTGTATTTAACTCTATTTTCAATATTTTTTGAAAAAAACCCCATAGGATGAAGATTGTTTATAACAACATTACAACTATTTGGATTGGAATTTATCAATTCCATAACTAAATTCTTAAAAATTTCATATTTTAAATCATTATCTATTTTTTTCTACTTACTATTTTTTTCCTATGTGTTGTACAATTTCAAATGATGTGAAATTTTTCAAGCATAATTATGGCCAACTTGGCTTGAAAAATGAACCAAAGAAGAACCACCATTTGGGACATTTTTTCACACAAATGTGACCATGTATAGTGCAATTGCCTAGTTTCTCACAAGACCAAAGAAAGGGGTTTTGTCCATTCAAACTCTAATATCTTGCAATATACAAGGTGGAAATTTCTAAAATTTGTTCCACATCTTCTCAAACTAGTGTACTACAAGATTGAAGATCCTATGGTTACATGTGTCCAAAAATATTATTTTCTAAAATTTTGTACTTGTCCTAGATATGGTAGTTTTGGAGCATTTTTGCTGAAAACATAGTCAAAAACATATAGGGTTAAGATATTTATGTCCTTTTTTTATTGAAGTGGTTTTGAAGGATCATTTCTTGAATCAAGAAAGTTAGTTCTTGAGGTCAAACATAATTAAATCCTTCAAATAATCTATAGAAGATTTGTAAAGGTGGTTGTGAAAATTTATACCATAAAAATGTAAGAGTTATTAATTTGAAATCTTATTTGAGGCAAATTTGATAGTGGCAAATTTTAGGTAAGTTGTGAAGTTGGAAAATCATTTAGAAATATTTTCCAAATATACTCTATTTGAATGGATGAAATGACCAGGAAGCTTCTAAAATCATTATTTTCAAGGTAGGATGCAATTGAATTGAAATTTCGACGATTTGTTTTCTACAACCAAAAGCCCATATATTCTTTTAAGTCATAAATTCTGAAGCTATTTTTGTAAAAAAATCTGAAATTCCTGTGATTAAAAAATTTTGAAAGAAAAATTGAATAAACTTCATTTGAAATTCAAAACATGCTTAAAAAAACTGGATGGAAGGATTGTAAAGAATCTTCACAAGTGTGTATATCACCTAAAACATTGTTGTATAAATCAAATTTCCATGTCATTCTCTAATTATAAATTTTACTTGACCATGATAAGCCTAAAGTTCAAATTGCAAATTTTCAACAAAGCATTCTTTTTGGGGTGTTTTTCAAATTTTATAATAAAATTCTTTTAAAAAATCCCATTTTAACGAATAAAATTTAGAAATCAATCTTCCATGGGAATTTGTTGAGATGTCGTGCCAGGCAAGACCTAAAACCTAAATTTCTTATGGTCCTAGTCTTCACACCTTTGTGTACTCGCTAAGTAGGTGATGAAAAGTCACGTAGTTTTGGATGTTTAGAATCATGCAAATATATTTTTTAACGCCTAAGCCCTTTCTTGAGTTTTTACATATTTTTGCTTATATCCTTATAAATATATATTATTCACCACAATTTAATCAAATTCATCATACAAATAGAGTATTTTTCAAAAACTCAAGCATTGATTTGGATGAATGAGAAGTTTTGTGGTGAGAAAAGCCCTTAGAATCTTTCTATTCATCGTCGAGATTTTGGATATTGAAGATTTAAGGGGCTAAACAAAATTGACAATTATGTATCTATACATGTCCCTTCTCTCAAAATTCAATCTCCAAAAGTTGTAATCAAGAGCTTGCAAAGACCAAACACATTTGACAAATTTGACATTTAGATGTTAGTATTAGAGAAGCTTCAATCCAACCCTTGCAAAATATGGCAATGGTTCAATACATGTGGAACCCAATAAAAACACTTCTCAAATGTAGACGGTATTGGTCTCACTATCTATAAGAAGATACATAATTGTCATGATCTTTTTAAGCTTTGTTATGTGTGCCAATGATTTGGAACTTTCATTTTTTGCATAATTTTTTTTAAGCAAAATTTTCTCCTCTTCTTTTAATAATCTATAAAAGTCCAGTTGAGATTTGGGTTGTTGACTTTACATTGGTTTCCTTATGCATCGGAGTTGTGGATGGCTCATGATGAGGCTCATCAAGGATTGGTAAGGTAGAAGCACCCAAATCTAACACTTGTTTTGGATCTCTTGATATGGAGGGTGAGTACAGAAAAAAATTATGTGCGTCTGTTAGGAAATGGTTTAGGAATCCAACAAAATAGGTTTCATATTTTTTCGAGCTTGTATGAATATTATACAAATTTTTGAAAAGTACTTCGTAGATGCATCTACTGTGGACATTAGACTAACACCAAAGGGGACAGAGAAACACCCAAAAGCAACACTCTCTAAACTTGGATCAAGTGCGGGTAATTGGTTGCTTCTTGGAAGAATGACAACTTCTTGGAACCCCACATGTCTACTTTAGAACCCCACTTGTCTAGTTTGGGTCCACAAGTGCTTGGATTTAGGTTGTTTTTTAGGTGTCTGTAAACGACTAGTGTTAGATTTGGGTGCTTCTACCTTAGTGGGTTGAAATGTTAGGTATAAATAGGGGATGCTCTTAGATTCTAACAAAATCTTTTGTTACAATGTTAGGGCATTCTCAATAGAATTAGTATATTCTATCTCCAAGTTCCTATCTAACTTTTCATTGGTTTATAATTTGAACTTGAAATTTCTATCATTGGAAGTGCATCCTAAAGTACTTTGAGTAGAGCTAAGAAAACTCAAATTTATACTTTAGATCATCAAATAAATTCCTTCAAAAGCAAGAAAAAAGATAAATCATATCTATAGAGGCCTCAACAAATCATGCCTTAAGAGAGGAAAATCATGCTAACGGCTCAAGAAAATTTCCATGCTTTGGCCTCATTTGCTAAGGCCTCTATAATTTTTGTCTTTTAAAGGCTAATTCTAGTAGGGTCTAGTGTGTTATACAAAGTTCAAATTGAAGTATTTTTGTGTTTAATTTTAAGTGTTTTGTAATGGAATTCCAATGATCATAGTCCATAACTTAAGTTAGGTTGTATGTTTTGTTTGTTTGTTACAGTGGGATCTTCATGATCAAGAGTCTCCTTGTGTTCTTGGTACCGTCGGAAAGCTCTTTGTGAGGGAGGGTGCACGAGCTTGGTTTTGTGGTGTTTGGACCTACGGTGTGAAAATTATTGAGTTTTGAAGTTTTTATGAATGAGAAAATTAGAAGATTATTTTAGCTTTTGGCAATTCCTATGGCAATGTGTGGCATAGGGCACACTAGTTTCAGTTAACCCCTGAGCGCCCCAATGCCCTAAATATGGCCTGTCCGAATTTAATTTTCAACAAAAGCCCGCCAGATTCTCATTGTACTGGCAAGACAATTGTACAGGGGACATGGGCTACAAGTTTATGATAATGTGGAGTTGGGACTAGCGTGTAGATGCATTGCAGATCGTAGTGGAGGCCATAGCTGTCAAAAGATGTACAGTGAAAACCAACTTTGGAGCATTCTACACTAAATAGTGAAATTAGGTTGCCTTAACAATTAGATTGACTTACCTCCCAAAAGGTACTTTACAAGCCATCAAAGTCAACAAAAATTTCACATATATTTCCATTTGTACAAATGAAGGTTCATAAGTTCCAATTACAACAACACCTAATTCAAAGTAGTACATTCTTGTAATATAATACTAAGTATTTATATAGTGTGGGGCAAACTAATTTCACTATTCAGTGTAGTGTTCAGGGAGCGACAGACGGCACCAGCTAAAACCGGTGACAGAGTCATTCCCCGCCTCTCTCAGTGCACGAGAGTGTAGCGGGGGTTTAGGGTTTGAATGTAGCGACAATTGGATACTGGATGTGGGATTTCCACAGTGACAATCGGGTACGAGGTGTACCGTGGGGCAACCGGCCGACGTGTAAGTCGTCCCCGTCCCCTGCTCTAGGTCATCGGCTCAGTCTGCGACGACAGTCTTCCACATTCACCGCTACAGTATTCGATCAGTGAGAGTCAGATGATTGTGCAAATTGGCATAGTGTTCGGTACTTGTTCACTCTCCCCCCTGGCTAAATGGCAGTTGAAAAGACCACTTCTTCCAACCTGTGGACCTTCTCAAAGAGCTGCCCACCACGAGAATTTCTATTTTTCAAATTTTTTTTTGTCTTTGACCATTACAATTTGAAATTGTTCGGACGATGAAAACTTCTGAAATTTTTTCCACTACTGCGGACCCAAACCCTCTGCCATTTTCAACGGTCAAGTTGCTTGGATGGCAGTTCTGAATTTATGGTGCCCATTCTACTAGATTGGGATTCAGCCTGTCTGGAATTCGTGCAACCAGGTGGGGGTGCTCAGGGGTTCTAATTGTTTACAACTCAAGAGTTTGTAGTGCCACTTTTGTTGGGCCGGAATTTTGGGTGCATTGAGTGGAATAGTCACACTCCCATTGGCAAACACTTGCTTTCCCAGGGATCAATGTGAGCCCTCCGATCCTCCAAATCGAGGGCTGAGATGGAGTGGGGGATATCATAGCTGGTTATTTCCGCTAACTGACTTGCTGCTTTGCAGCTCGTCATATACAACCCGGCTTCAGAGCACAGCCATAGTGACATTGCTTATGAATCTTGGGGTCCTTTTAAGATACAATGCAACAATTATGGCCAAAAATCATATCTCCCAACAATTTTCCTCCCATGAGACTATTCAAAAACTAAGGCAAAAGCTAAAGCTAACTAAAGTAAAAGACAACATAGTGTGCAAGGGTTATTTTCAATGTAAAAAAAAAGTAGTGAAGGAAATATGGTTGTCAATGTAAAAAAAAGGAAATGGTTGTCAAAATGTAAAAGAAAAATGGGAAAAAAGTAAAAGTGGGGGATAACTTCAACACCTATAAATTAAGTGGGATTCCTTGGGCTTTCAACTCACAATTCGCACTCTAACTTCTCTTTTGCCACTTACTATTCTCTCAAATCCCTCATTTCCTTCGCATACGTACATCTTCCTCCATCTTAGTTATTTCTCTCATCCCAAAATCTAACAAGCATTTACAATGGCATTCAAAAACCGTCTTCCAATTGTCTTTGTTTTTACTTTGTTTGTTGCTTTGACATTCACTTTGGCAATGGTCGCCGAAAGTGGCAAACAAGAGCACAATGTGGCTCCGTCCCCATTGCACTCCCGAAAACATGGTCCTTTAGACCCCCATCCACTTCCGTTGCTTACTCCAATTGCCATTCCACCCATAGCACCAACAAGCTCTAATGGGTCCAAAGGTCCACAAGACGATGTTGCCGCAGCCCCACTTGACTTTGAGGACAAACATGGCCCGTTCCACCATCCATTCCCGCATCCATTTCCCACCTTGGGGTGTGACCCATCAAGTGATTCCGATTGTTCATTCCCATTTCCATTCCCATTTCCATCCTCGGGGTGTGATCCATCATCGGATTCCGATTGTCCTTGCTTGCCTTGGCAAAATTGTGTGATTGCAAATCCATAGCCATAGATGCCAACATAAATGTAGTATTGATGCAAAATTGAAATGAAGCTAGATTGAAATGTTTTGTTGGGAAAAAACATAAATTCTAGAAAGTACTCTTAGGGGACTAAAAGTTTCAAATACAATGTAGGTGTAGAACAAGATGGACTCTAGTGGATCCAAATTGTAAGTGAATGAGTTAATTATAGCATCAAATTTGTTGATGATTACTTTGTTTTAGATTCTTTGTTTGTCATCATTTTATTCAAATTGGATTTTCATGTAAATTGAAAATACTCCAATCAACATGCATAACAAGACATTGGATGCAACATGAGGGTCCCTACCTTGAATTTTTCATTTGAAATGTCTTGATATTTTTTTGATGTATGGCATTTTTTGGTGTTTAAAATGTATTTGTTGTTATACAAAATCAAATTTGAGTGCATTATATTGTAGACCTATCCAATAGAGAAGGTGGAATTTTTTGCAATTTTTTGCGATTCTCTTGAAGTTTAACTTGGTACTATCTCAATGTTAATGTACCAAGCAACTTTCCTGTTCTTGAAACTTGTTAGAAAGGTTGAACATATTCTAGAAAGTAACAACTTTGTAAAGGAATCTCAATTCTCATGTCTTCAATCTGGGCAACTACTAAGGTAGAAGAAATTAAATAGTTTAAAACAAAGAAAAAGCATTTCAAAGCAGGATGATATTACCTCATTTGGTTGAAAGCGCATAAATTTCAGTAAATATAATTAATGATGTTTCATTCAAAATCTGCATACTTTTGGATGAAAATAGCTTCATCACTTAAGGCAGATTCTCGTGCTCTCCTTATAAGTTTGAATACGATGCGGCTGTTCGTTTGATGATGTTTTTGTTCTTTATGTTCTCGTTACTCAGACTGAAAATGCAACATTGCAGAAGGTACCAGAAATTTCAGTGCTTCCATCCAAACTGCTGAAGATATAAAAAGAAATGAAAAATTTGACATTTTCAGCTTGCAAAATTAGAAGTCGCCCGGCACTTTAGTCGACAACATTGAATTACGTTTATCACAACATGATCAATCAAATTGGTTACTTCAAAACCATGTATCCTTGATTCTACTGAGTTGAGTACCGGCTCATTTTGTTCATGAAGGGAAAAATTTACAAAAGCCCAGAAATGGAAAATGTAACCTACAAACAATTTGTCGCACCAAAAAGCGACCTGTCAATGCTAGTAAATACGTTGGGCATTTTAAGTCAGTATCAAGTCACGATTTCTCTGGGTAAATCACATGAGACGCCCGACATAGGTGGCTCTAGCGTACTTCAACTTCAACTCTTGCCATTGCACGAATACTTGATCTGCAAGTCTAAGATTGTATAGTAATGACCCTGTAAGTGAGAGCTTCTTCACCCGGCAAATGCTTTCCACATATATTACCACCACCCATTTCAATCCCATGGCCTGCAATACATCCACGAAATTTCAGAACATCTCAGGGCACGTTGGGACGCTACAAAGGGTAACTTCCAGTGTAGCAGACTATGCAACAAACAATGCCTAAATTATCATCAGGGACAAAAATTGACGTATGAACAAACGAATAAATGCAGAACCGTGGAACCCGAAGATAATTAGAAACCGGGAGACTGAATGCTCATAAAACCCATCGGACCATCCTCCATTCATTCACAATACACCCTGGCCAGTATAATCCGACTGCCTCAGGTCCTAAAAACCTGAAGGGAAGGCGTAGTATTGAGGGACTTGGACTTTTAGGACATGGGACAAAGTCCAATCTCAAGTATAGAGGCCCCCTTGTGTATTAATATGAACTAAATGATATGAACTAGTATTCAAAAGCATCGAGCCTTCAAGAAGAAACCCTATTGCATGTACACCTTCTTCCTCTATATTACAAACCAGAAAGAAATGACTAGGACATTGTTTGAACATGTGACAAGTGTGCTACAATCAACGATAGTGTCACAAGTGTGAAGGATATTCAAGAATGGAATTTTAAAGGTCATCTTAACGAGATCTCAGTGTGCTAGGGTTTACAACTTTTTCAATAGACATCTAAATTCTAATAAGTGCCATATATGATTGCGATCTAGTTACTAAAGTCTACGAAAATGAGACATGAAGTACCTTAAGCAGAAAACCAGCTACACATACTGGTAAACAGGTACCAGGGCCATTGCACAAAATCTGCAGCAAACAAATACAAAAACGGTAAACAACAAGTAAAATGATAGAGACCTGTTCAATACAGTTATAACTTGTTCTATGAGTGCACCCGTCTAGTTGTTCATAGGAATAACATACAAAAACAGGATATGATTCGCATTTAATCAATATGCCTAAGAATTGCGTGCAACACCATGATACGTTTGCTAACACACAACCTCGGAGCTACTATCCAAGGAGCTTTTAAAGTGATTGTTACGAGCTTCCCTCCTCAAATTTTGAACTCAAGAAAGAAGAAATTGTAAGAAAATGTATGCCAAAGAAACGATATATCAGAGGATCAAAGCATCTTGGATATCTTGGAGATAGGATCTCAAATGATTTTGGAGCTCCTCTCAAAAATGCAATATGCAATTGTAGACAAGAAAAAGCCAATAATTCCCTCCACCCGGAAATAGGAAACGTTTTGAAACGACACTGGTGACCTATTTCCAGCGACCCCAGTGTTGTTTCAAAACGTTTGATACCAATTCCGTCGATGACATTGTGAAAGGTTTAATTCAAATGAGTTCAAATACTATATAACCAGGATCAATGAAGAAAATTCCATGTGTTCGTCGAAACATTAAAAAGTTAACCAATAATAGTCCCCCATATGACCTACTCCAACTCCTGAAAAAACATGGAGTTATTTCTGGACAGAGGGAGAACCCGGTATGAGAAAAGGGGCAATTTCAATTGAACTTACAACATCCGGCCGTATACGCAAAACTTGAAGAACCGCAAGAGCAAACGCCCACAAAGTGCTGAAGACCGACGTTACATAAGACTGTCCCACTTCCCGGCTCCTGTAAATCCTCGAGTACTGGCTGGTTTGAAGCGATCTCTCTGCATCCCCGACGTCCTGTTATTCTGCCAGATTTCAGACCCTTCAAAACCCTAGGAAAACCCTAACAGAACCCTAGCCAAAGCGAACAAAAAACTTATCCACCTTGCACCGCCAACCCCAAGTACCTGAACCCGGAAGTCTTTGAGCATCTGAGCTTCGACTCCTTCAGCTTTGGTCAGGCTCATTTTATCAGTGGCGCCAGCGATGTAGAATCTGGGAGCATATTGCTGAAAGTTCATTGATCTCACCAAGCTCAGAATCTCCGCAGTATGACCACCTACACAGAGCAACCAACACATAAGCAATGCGAATTTGTCATCATCGGAGGCAAAGGAGAAGAAATTTAGAATCAATTTCACGAAGCGGGTCTGCAATTGTACCAGATCCTAGCACGATGAGCGTGCGCTTGTGCCGACGCGGTTGGGAAGACAACGGCTTCCCAGTGTTGTACAGAACCCAAAACATCCGAATCACCAAAATTGTGAACAACAGCGTTGGAATCCAAGGCCACAGAGACTCCATTGTGCATAAATTTGCGAACATGGATTGTCAATTGAGTGAAAGGGTCATGAGAAAAACACTTGCGAGAAGCAATTCGGCTCAAGAAAAGGAACGCGCAGACCGCAGTCCTTCGAAAGTAAACAGAGGCAACGAAAAAGAGAAAGGCGCCTGAATCAGAGAAGAGGAGGTTGTTGATGAACGTGGTGGATGATTCTTTAGATTTTGGTGTCTTGGATGGAAATTGTCGGGTGAGAGGAATGGATGGGAATCTTCGGATGAGGGGATGAATTGGATGGGAATTGTGGATGAGTGCCAGTGAGTGGATGTGTGAGGATGAAAATAGTTAAGGTAGATCAGCTTATGACCACCCATATTTGCAAGTTGGATATCTTGTGCAATGTGCTTATTGCTACCTATATTTTTGAAAGAAAGAATTAGTTGAGTGATCTCAAATACAAGTGGAATCATATTAATCCATTAAGAACTTAAGTTGATATGATTTTTCAAACATGTTTGGTGTAAAAAATATAAAATCTTTAGTAGGTGGGGATTATGACCATCTTAAAAAGGCTCAAGATTAGTGACCCACTATCCTAATCCCGTTTGATAAATATTTTGAAAGCACAAGTTCAACATTCTAAAAGCACCTCTTTTATTGTTTGAAGCTACTTGTTTTGACAAGCATTATTTGTTGACAATTGAGCCCACTTGAACCAACATTTAACCCCTAAAGGACTGAAGCACATTTTGGGCAAAAATTGTGAAAAAATGCCACTCTTCATGGCAATGAGAAAACAATGATTTTTTTTTCAAAATTTAGTTGTACAAATTTGTACTTGACTACTATGGGGAATCTATGGAAAAAATTTCAGAAATTTTGATCACACGGATTGAAAGATTGAATCATTTGAAGTCAAAAGAATTTTTTTTGACCTTGTCTGACAAGACCAACATACTATAACTCCTCCTAGAGTGAGATGTTTATATTGTACATAGTTATCTTAAATTTGTATATTTGCATCTTATATCATATAAATTATATACCTACCAAATTTCAAAATTCTAGGAGAAGTTTTGTACATGTTGACTAGGTTGCCCCAAAAGTTCATGGTAGCATAACTTTTGGTGTAGGCACCCAATTGGAAAAAAATTATATTCCCACTTAGGGGGTACATGTCTACACCTTGTGTCAAAATTTGAAGAACATATGTTAAAAGATGACTTCATACACACCTATCTAAGGTCACTTGCATATGTTCAATGGTTGCTCGGTCCTTTATGGGTTAATGAACCATATCTTATCAACCTTCAACCATCCATAAATAGATATGAACATGATATCATTCTTCAACAATAGTACCCAATTGCTTATCCAAAATAAAAGAATTACATACTCTACGAAAACGGATGACATATGTTGTCCAAAGAGAAGGGTCTAATAAATGTTACAATTATGTGACTAATGCTCTTGGATGATCTACCTTGGATGAGAGGTGTATGATTGTATAGGCATGATTTGAAGTTAGAGAGACATCCAAACTCACAATAAGAGAGACAAAGTTTGATATAGTGAACGAACACAAAAATGATGAACAATGCACAAAAATTGCTTCCAACTCACTTTGATTCAATTTTTTTGAACACTTATTGAATTAGTTATGAATTTCTTAAGTTGAACTACGGGGGAATGCTTGAAAATCATCCCAACTATGAAATGTTCATTGTAGAACAATGTAATGTCCAATATGCACCCTTCTTTGCCGGACAAGGGTTTTATTGAAGACATGCATAGAGAATATGATTGTGAGGGCTACATACTCCTAGCATACTAAGAACACTTTGGATGAAACTATTTGAAATAATGTTGTCTGCATTGATGGTCAATTTCATTAAAATGGCCCTATTCCATTGAAATGGCCCGCCATTTCAATACTTTGGCATTTTCAAGGTTTAGACTGCACAATTTGAAATCTAAACTTGTCCCAAATGTTACAAAAGATGTCCTAGATGTTTGAAATCTAGATAAAACATAGATAATTTAGACTATGTGGTTTGCAATCTATATTAGTTTTAGATTTTTGAAATCTATGAGTATCTTAAATATCAATAATCTACAATGGTCCTAGATGTCCCTTTTACAGTTCAAAGTGCACAATCTCTAAAATGGCACACGGAATGCTGCCATTTTAATGAAATTGACCATATTGCATTATGTTTTGCTAAAATACTAGGAACTTCCATTAGTTCCACATTAATGCTCTTTGCCAGTATTTCAACGAGGTTGGGGATTAAATTTGAGTGTATTCTTTTCAGCATTGGCATTGGAAATGCAGCTGTGTAGGCAGGTGTAGTCATAATTGAACCTGTTTGAAGTATTATACTATAAATTGGGATTAGCCACATATTTGATTAACTCCTTGGCAATCTCTCCTTCTTTTTAACCCATAAACGTTGACACGGCCATTTTTTGGCCAATGGATGAAAAGGAATCTCTCTATTTAGGACAGAACTGCAACTATTCATCCTTCGAATTTCGTGCAGAAAGGGAAGATCTTCTACAGTACTTCAACCTCCAATGTGTATTTTTGGTTTTTTTAAAGTAGATGATGTCACACGGTTCCAAAAGCCATGATTTCCACGGTCACCAGTCTGTCCTTTAAGGGTTAAGGTACACCCAAAATCGTTACTTCTGCTGATGGGCCTAACTCCAATTATTAGACTGGTCAATGAAATTTGTTTCAAGCGTTCTTTTTGGCAAATGAAAGGGGATTCCAAGGCACCAAAGAATACATTATTTGGATACCGAATGCAAAAGTTACGAAGTGACAAAGTTCATCGGTAGAAATTGTCAAATTGCTTCTTCGACAATAGAAGAATTGCCGGTACATATTGATTAAAGGATGCGCACGATCTGAACATCATTCTGATCATGTGGCCCGTTTGGGTTCCTCTGTCCCTACCTTAGCATCCACTGTTTGAGCAATCGTAGTTTGTTCATCCAAGTGATCCATGTGAGTCCTAATTGTTCTGAAGATATGTAAGCAGACACCATTGGAAAATATGGGCTTCTTCTTGCTTTGGAAAGCCCTATCTGCACACTGAAATCAATCTGAAATTTCTGCATCTTAATACTGACCTCATTCTCTGTTAATTTCAGAATGAAATCTGCTCTGTACTTTTTCACCTTTGGAGTTTTTGACGGAGGATTTGCAAAGATGACAATGGTATTCGCTCCTCGCCTGGCTGAAGCTGTTCCGACTTCGTACGCAGGCGCTACATGGAGTCCTTACGATAACAACGGAGGGTAGCTTTTTCCCATGTCCTTGATGCATTACATCTGAATTCGTGGAAGGTTCTAATAAATCAGCTACAGTTATGATGTTTCCAATTCGTCTGGGTTAACTTACTGTATTTCCTGTTGAGTATCCAACAAGCATATGAATTGCTCACTTTGTTTGTGGATATGCAGTACCTGCGTGGCAATAGCTGGAGCAGATTACTGTGTTGTAGCTGCTGATACAAGAATGTCTATTGGATTCAGCATTTTGACCCGCGATCATTCGAATATTCATCAGATTTGAGTTTGTTTATAGCCTCTCTGATTGCTTTAAACGTTGGTGTTCTTTTAAGTGTATTCTTTTTTTGGCTACTGGAGCATCATCTGCTCGAATTTCTTGATGGACTTTCAAGCAGGTTAGGGTTCAGATTAGGATTTTCTGCACTGACATCCTTTGTTTTATGGATGGCTTAGAACGGAGAAGTGTGTATTGGCTTCTTCAGGATTTCGAGCAGACATTAGAGCTCTTCAAAGAATCTAGACGCTTGACACCAGGTAAACCTTCCAGAAATTCTCGGGCTGTCGACATTCGTAAATTGTAGTGTCAACTAGAGCCTAAAATATGCTCTTTTTTTATGGTAGATTTATCAGCACCAACATAGCAAACAGATGAGCTGCCCAGCAATGGCGCAACTGCTTGCGAACACTCTCTACTACAAGCGATTCTTCCCATACTATGCATTCAATGTGCTTGGCGGTTTGGACCATGAGGGTATGCAGCTCTGTCCCATGAAAGAGAGGGTAGATTGGAGCATCATTATATATGTCCGTCGAGCTCTTTTATTATCTGTGGTCGTGGTTGTGAAAATTTTAGCTGTTATTGTATTTAATTGAACTCCTGGTTAAGCAGGTAAAGGTTGTGTATTTACATATGACGCCGTTGGTTCGTATGAATGTTCCGGATACAGCTCGCAAGGTTCTGGCATGCAACTCATCATGCTGGTCTTGGACAATCAACTGAAGTCAGTTAGTCCTCTTGTCTTGCCACCAAGGGTCAATATTTTTAATCCATGACTTTCATTTATACCATGCTCTTATGCACTAAAATATAATGGTACTTACATGGTGAAAATTTCAGATTTTTTGAGTCTATTCTATATTTGAAATGATTTTTTTTTCATTTTTCTCTTAAGAAATTCACAATAATTTCAAATAATCTCTAAGAAAAATTTCAGACCTCATTTGGGCATACTAGAATAATTTTTTCCAAAAAAACTTTGAACTATAAAAAGTTGCAAAATCAAGCCAATTTTCATTTACAAAAATTGGTTTGAGATTTCGAGACTCCAATAAAAAGTAATGGACAAATTTCAAAGAAAATGTTTTAAATTGTCCAAAAAATGTCCCTTCCAACCCCCTTTCTAAAATTTGTCCAAGACTTTTAGTTAGAGTCTCAAAACCTCAAGAGAAATTTTAGAGATAAAACTTAGCTTAATTACCGACTTTTTTTTAGTTCAGAGTTTTTTGAAAAAAGGTATTCTACATGCTAAAATGAGATCTAAAATTTTACTTTGAGCACAATTCCTGCATTTTGACAATGAGTGGCCAAGCTCTCATCTTCAAATTATCCCGTACCCTTTGAGGATTCATGATGGACAATTCATTATAAGAATTTGCTCCCACACCCATTTGGAGGAAAGGTTCATTTAGAAGCAATGCTAATGAAGTTGACAGGGACCTCAACTGAGATTTGCTATGACATTATCTTATAGCATGTCAAGATGTTTCGAAGTCCCCAAAGTTGAAGCCATGTTTCTAAATAGGGAATACCTCGGCTGAGTGTTGCTACGACAAACCTTGTAGCGTCACAAGATGTTTTGAAGCATTATCCTAGTATCATACCTTTCTACATTTGGATGATATGCATATCAATGCTTTCACTTACCTATACATGTGCCCTTATGAAATCTTAATTCACCTAAACTATAGAACATATGTTCACCTCTTGTAATTAATGTTTGAAAAGTATTTTAATCGATAATTTTTATTTCTAATTCTAGGATAGGGAAGAAGTCTAGGTCTTAGGTGAAGAAGAATAAAGGAGAAAGGTAGAAGAATGCTGCGGTTGAAAATCCTAGTAAACCAGAATGTTTGTTTTGCAAATGTATCATACCCTTTTTCTAATGGTACATATATGCTTTTGAGGACCTCTTACAAATTAAATATTTCCCAATTTTTAGTGAAATTTTTTTTCTTAATAGTCAACCTTCAAAATTGCCCACAATTTTTTTTGAAATAGTCAAAAGTCTTTTATTGCCTACACAATGTCAAGCCTTAAATTTTAGATCGACCATGTATGGTTGATTGGGCAATTAGGGATAAATAGAGATATTCGTTTGGCATTGGAAATTCTATGCCTAAACATGATTTGGTATTTCAAAGTTTATCTCTAAATCTCCCAACTAACATGTAAATCTCCCAACTTACATTTGAATTGTGGGCACCGCTTGGTCCAATGAGTAATGACCTGAGGCCATCAATTTTGTGATAGTGGCCTTCCTCCGGGTACACCCAACTTGTTCTCCAAGGTTGTATCTCACCACCCAATAATACGAATTTACTCCATAGTATACGAACAACTTATTTTAGAATCACCCTACACTTCCCAATTTATCATGTTCAACCTTTTTCTACTTGGTGTTTTGACATTTGGAAAATGTACTTAACTACAATATGTATGATAGGAATTTTTTTTGCCTTCAATATAGTCTATCATTGTGGACCAAAAGCCTATTGTATTCTCCTTTCATCAAAAATATGCTGAAGTAGATGGTGAGTCTCTCCAAACCCTCAGACATTAAGAGGTTAAGTTCTAATTGTTTACAACTCAAGAGTTTGTAGTGCCACTTTTGTTGGGCCAGAATTTCGGGTGCATTGAGTGGAACAGTCACCCTCCCATTGGCAAACACTTGCTTTCCCAGGAAGCAATGTGAGCCCTCCGATCCTCCAAATCGAGGGCTGAGATGGAGTGGGGGATATCATAGCTGGTTATTTCCGCTAACTGACTTGCTGCTGCTTTGCCGCTCGTCATACACAACCCGGCTTCAGAGCACAGCCATAGTGACATTGCTTATGAATCTTGGGGTCCTTTTAAGATACAATGCAACAATTATGGCCAAAAATCATATCTCCCATCATTTTTCCTTCCATGAGACTATTCAAAAACTAAGGCAAAAGCTAAAACTAACTAAAGTAAAAGACAACGTAGTGTGCAAGGGTTATTTTCAATGTAAAAAAAGAAGTAGTGAAGGAAATATGGTTGTCAATGTAAAAGAAATGAAATGGTTGTCAAAATGTAAAAGACAAATGGGAAAAAAGTAAAAGTGCACGATAACTTCAACACCTATAAATTAAGTGGGATTCCTTGGGCTTTCAACTCACAATTCGCACTCTAACTTCTCTTTTGCCACTTACTATTCTCTCAAATCCCTCATTTCCTTCGCATACATACGTCTTCCTCCATCTTAGTTATTTCTTTCATCCAAAAATCTAACAAGCATTTACAATGGCAATCAAAAACCGTCTTCCAATTGTCTTTGTTTTTACTTTGTTTGTTGCTTTGACATTCACTTTGGCAATGGTCGCCGAAAGTGGCAAACAAGAGCACAATGTGGCTCCGTCCCCATTGCACTCCCGAAAACATGGTCCTTTAGACCCCCATCCACTTCTGTTGCTTACTCCAATTGCCATTCCACCCATAGCACCAACAAGCTCCAATGGGTCCAAAGGTCCACAAGACGATGTTGCCGCGGCCCCACTTGACTTCCAAGACAAACACGGCCCATTCCACCATCCATTCCTGCATCCATTTCCCACCTTGGGGTGTGACCCATCAAGTGATTCCGATTGTTCATTCCCATTTCCATCCTTGGGGTGTGATCCATCATCGGATTCCAATTGTCCTTGCTTGCCTTGGCAAAATTGTGTGATTGCAAATCCATAGCCATAGATGCCAACATAAATGTAGTATTGATGCAAGATTGAAATGAAGCTAGATTGAAATGTAATGTTTTGTTGGAAAAGAACATAAATCCTAGAAAGTACTCTTAGGGGACTAAAAGTTTCAAATACAATGTAGGTGTAGAACAAGATGGACTCTAGTGGATCCAAATTGTAAGTGAATGAGTTAATTATAGCATCAAATTTGTTGATGATTACTTTGTTTTAGATTCTTTGTTTGTCATCATTTTATTCTGAATTGGATTTTCATGCAAGTTGAAAATACTCCAATCAACAAACACAACATGATGTTGGCTATGATATAAGTGTCCCTACTTTGAATTTTTCATTTGAAATGGTTTGATGATTGTTTGATGTATGGAATTTTTTGGTGTTTTTACAATCTATTTTTGGTTCCACAAAAACAAAAGAAAGTGCACTATATTGTAGATCATGAAAAAAAGAGTGTCACTTTCAAATAGAGTCTGAGCCACTGAGTAGATATTATTAAGACCACAAGTTGAAATGTTAGTGATGGTGTGAGGTTTTCACCATTTGGTTCTACAATTTGGAGGAATCTACGACATATGTAAAAACAACATTTGCATTTTATTTTTTTCCTACTCCATTCATGCGTTGACTTGTTGTAATTGGGAAATGGCAGCAAAGACCATTGCAACGGACATTGAGAATTACCCCCTGTGTGAGCCCTTTTTTTAATGGGGTGGATGAATGAGCTTGTCATTTTTCATCAATAATCAAATTTGGAAGAATTGAACACATGATAGAAATTATAGAAACCCAAATCAAGGAGCATAGATTGATCGTTGCAAAATGAAATAAAGTATAAAATAGAGGCAAACTTATCCATTTCTCCTTGGTTGGGGCAATAAAGGGGTCAATTCTACTTGAATCCATTGCAATAGGGCAAATAATTTTCAAATCTTCATTTATAAATTGTGGTTTATGGATTCACTTGGAATTGAGGATCAACAATGCCATATGCTATATTCTTTCAATGTGAAAAGTGTTCGCTAACTCTTATTGCTTGGGCTTTGGGGATAGAATTCAGATACACCATTATATAGGTCTAACTTTGCCAACTTTTCTGTTTTTATCATTAGAAGATTGATATTTATGATTTTTAGAATTAACCAGGAGAAGGGAATTATTTCTATGATATTTATTTCCAATACATGTTTGTGAATACCAATATATGAAGAGAGCTTTGGAATATTTGCCTCATGGTTGTGTGGTTTATATTGTAGTCAAACTTAGTAGTGGCTAGTGTGCCTTGTACCATTGCCACAATCAAAATAAAAGTAGAAGTAATTTTCTAGTTTTCTAATTTATAAAAAATTAGAAATTCCATATCTTTCAAACCATAGGTCAAAATAACACAAAACAAAGCAAATGCACCTCCTTGCAGAGAGCTTTCCAACAGTACCAAGAATATAACAAGGTAATACATGGTTCCAAAGATCTCACTACAACAATAAAAAAAACCAAAGCAAACAATCTAACTTATGTTATAGATCTATTTTTGTTGTCATATTTGTGAAGAATCTTAAGAGAATAGGATAATAACAATTGTTACTTTAGAATACCAATTTTTACAAGAACAAAGTGTCATTCAATCACTTTGACCCCTAAATGCTTGAGGCCTTTTTTGAGCTTCATGGAATTTGCTTTAAATTGAGCAAAAAAATAAAATTTTGATAAATATTATCCATTTTTTTTGGAATTGTAATTGTACAAAGTCAAACTCAATATTTAAGAGATCACATGGCCCCCCCCCCAATGATATCACTTGTGGATTGAAAGAATATAATGTTTGATCATGAGGGTGTTAAAGTTGTATGGAAAGGTGATTTGAAATCTTTCAAACCTCATTTCACATGTCAAACCAAAAAAATTGGTCACTATTAAAATATGAGCCTAAAGGGCATATTAACATGCATAACCCCAATCAATTTACGGCTTCTCAAAATCTATAATACTATTTTTTAGAATGAATTTGTACTATGATTTTTTCTCCAAGATCTAATATTTTTGAGACTCATTTCCAAGAACCTTCAAAACTAGAAAATCAAGATTTGGAATGGACATCCATGTACAAAATTTTGAATAGAAAATTTGAAATTGGATTTTTGGTGCTAAAAATAGGCTTCAAAAAGACAATTTGTAAATATAAACTACTAAAAATAATAACTTGGTGAGGCTTAATTGAGCTTCAAAGTTTTGTCAACACTAGAATTTGGTGCCTTACACATTTAGGGGTTAACCTTTTATGGACTAGGGGGTAGTCCAAATTTTCCAAATTGTGGAAATGTATCATAAAGATGCAACATATAGAATACTAATTTAATGATGACTTCAAAAAAAAATTGTAAAATACTATTTGAAGATCATATCCATAAAGTTAGAGTAGTTGTAATACTAACCAATATTTTTCAATAAAATTGGAAACCAAATCTTGATTTTTTTTCTAAACTAGACTATAGATTGAATATTTTAGTGTTTTTTTCCTTGAGTCAAAATGTCAATTCCAAATCATGGCTTTTTCTTAACCCTTAAAGGACCAAATGGCTTATTTTTGGCAACACAACGATTTTTGGTAGCTCACTATGAATGGAATTTTTTTTTCTCTTTGAAATTTTTACACGACCTATGCACAAGGAGTAGCTTTAAACTGTATAGGATTGTGACTATGTTTTCACCAAAACTCTCCAACATTGCCATATCTAGGACAAGTACCAAAATTTTAGAAAAATAATATTTTGGGGCAAATGAAATTGTAGGATCTTGTAGTACGGTGGTTTTAGAAGATGCAAAATGTCCACCATATAGATTGTAAGATATTAGCATTTGAAGTGATAAAAGCCCATTTGGGGCCATGCAAATACCTAGGCAATTGCACTTTAGAAGATAACATTTGTATGAAAAATGGTGGTGCTTCTTTAGATTCATTCTTTAATGCAAGTGGGCTATATGCTTGAAAAATTTCAGATCATTTGGAATTGTACAACATATAGGAAAAAAATAGTAAGCAAAAAAGAATAGATAATGATCCAAAAGACTAAATTTTTAAGAATTATGTTAAGGAATTGAAAAATACCAATCCTAATGGTCGAAATGTTTTCGAAAACAATCTACATTCTATCATTTTATTTTTTTCAAAAAATATTGAAATTGAATAAAATAAAGGACTTCAAAGTTTATTTGGAGTTGAGAATCCATAACTACCTAGAAACTAGAACTAGAACTCATTGATGAAAATGGAATGATTCAAAGCTTTCCATGTATATCCCCTAAAGGACTGGGGGTGCTTCAGCATAGCTCTTCTTTTCTTGACTAGCTCTTGTAATAAGTATGATTCTTCTTTGGGTGGAATAGTTTTGATGATCACCAACATTGAAATGAATTAGGACTTATGTAGCTTTCTTATGAGAAAAATTCAATGAAATCACAAACTTTTTGAGAAATGCTACTGTTGACAAGATTGATGGAAGATATTTGATTAGGTAGTACTTTGTACATACCTTGGAATGGAAATGTTGAAATCGGAATGCTCAAAAGTTTTCCAAAAACTTTTTTTTTCCTTGGACACATATCATCATGCTATTGATGTGCAATTTTTTTCAAATAATTTTGAGTTGTAGACAAAAAGATATGAAGATGTGAAGAATTAGCCCAGAGTGTCTTTTCCATTCTCAATAAATTCACCCAAAACGCATACGTGATCATTTCTTGATTTGATTGCAGCAACGGATTTATTGGAAAATTCATCTCAGGTCTCTTTTGTTGTTCACAAGTTGTTAGTGAGGTTAGCATATCAAATTTTCTACAAATGTAGTTACAAAAGCCATGTGGTGGCCTTATGATTTTTTAGGGTATATATATATATCTATATCTATATATCTTTAGAAAACCAACTTTCAAATTATTGTTTTTAAAAAAAGTGATTTTTAAAAATTTGCTTGGACTACCTATTTACCGAAAAAAATAACATATGAGGCTATAACTTTTGACTCATATTTCTAAATGTCATGAAATTTTGTGCATATGAAATTCCTTGTCCCCACCTTCTATTAAAATTTCTGCCTAAAATATGAAATCCATAGTCACATGTACATGCCTAAATTTTTTATATTTCATAGAAACACATGTTGATCCTTTAGGGGTTAAGGTGCAAAAAATTTCATAACTTTTGATTAAATGGTTTAAATGTTATTGAATGATATGTAATTTTCATTGATCTTTTGGCAACCCAATTTTTTATGTTTTTTTTCTTAGAGAAATATAAAATTGAAATTGATTTAAATAATAATAATAATATTTAAATAAATAAAAAATATGTATGTATGTATGTATGTATGTAAAGCTTTGAATCATTCTATTTTTATTAATGAAATGAAAGTTGTGAGGAGTTTTAGTTTGAGGACGGTAACAAGATTCCCTACTCTATAATAAACTTTGAAGTCCTTTATTTAATTCAATTTTTAATATTTTTTGAAAAAATAATTATAGAATGCAGATTGTTTATAACAACATTACAACCATTGGGATTGGAATTTTTCAACTCCATAACTGAATTTTTTTAAATTTCATATTTTAAATCATTATCTATTTTTTTCTACTTACGATTTTTTTTTCTATGTGTTTTATAATTTTAGATGATGTGAAACTTTTCAAGCATGTAGCTAACTTGCCTTTAAGAATGAATCAAAGAAGAACCACCATTTGGGACATTTTTTCACACAAATGTGACCATGTGAAGTGCACTTGCCTAGTTTCTCACACAACCAAAGATAGAGGTTTTGTCCATTGAAATGCTAATATCTTGCAATCTACATTGTGGAAATTTCTAAAACTTGTTCCACATCTTCTCAAACTAGCATACTACAAGATCCTATAGTTACATGTGTCCTAAAATATTATTTTCTAAAATTTGGGACTTGTTCTAGATATGGCAGTTTTGGAGCATTTTTTTATGAAAACATAGTCAAAAACATACAGGGTTAAGATATTTATGTCTTTATTTGTTGAAGTGGTTTTGAAGGATCATTTCTTGAATTAAGAAAGTTAGATCTTGAGGTCAAACATAATTAAATCCTTCAAATAATCTATGGAAGATTTGTAAAGGTGGTTGTGAAAAATTATACCATAAAAATGTAAGAGTTATTAAGTAGAAATCTTATTTGAGGCAAATTTGATAGTGGCAAATTTTAGGTAAGTTGTGAAGTTGAAAAATCATAAAGAAATATTTTCCAAATATACTCCATTTGAATGGATGAAATGACCAGAAACCCCGGGAGATCACTTAGTGTATCCATTAGGAACTATGCGTGTTAAGATTTTAGACCCCCTATATTATATTCTAAAATTTAAATAAAAGGAAAAGAAAAAAATATGAATAGATTTTCCTACTTTGAAATTTTATATTGTGAATTATGGATATTTTTTTTAGATAATTGTAATTAGTTACAAATATTTGAAGTAAAAAGATACATTGCAAAGCTAAAAATAACTTTCACACCCCTATTTTATATAAGAAAAAATTGTCTAAAAAATGAACAAAAAATTACTAAAAATAATACTCTATTGAAAGTTCATTTTTCTTGAATAATGATGCAATGGTCATCTAAAATGTATTCTCTATAAATATTTGAGTTAAAAAACATGCCACTTTAGTTCATTATTCAACCTATTGTAGAAATCATTTCATATGTTATTTGAGTTGGGAATTTTTGGCAATAGAAACATATAGTCATTATTAAACAAAGCTCAAAGTTATAGGTTGAAATTATTATTTATTAAAAAGTAAATAGGGGGTCAAAAAATCACTTTAACACCCTTGGTTTGTTATGGATACACTAAGTGATCTCCTCAGGCCAGAAATCTTCTAAAATCATTTCAAGGTAGAATGCAATTGAATGGAAATTTTGATAATTTATTTTCTACAATCCAGTAGTGCATGTATTCTTTAAGTCATAAATTTTGAAGATTTTTTGTATAAAAAAATCTGAAATTACTATGATTAAAAAATTTTCAAAGAAAAATTGAAGAAACTTCCTTTGAAATTCAAAACATGATTTAAAAAGTTTGGGTTTACATCAAAAAGATTTGATGTAAAGAATGTAAAGAATCTTCACAAGTGTGTATATCACCTAAAACATCGTTGTATAAATCAAATTTCCATGTCATTCTCTAATTAGAAATTTTAATTGACCATTATAAGCCTAAAGTTCAACAAAGCATTCATTTTTGGGTGTTTTTCATATTTTATGATAAAATTCTTTTCAAAAATCCCATTTAAATGACTAAAACTTAGAAATCAATCTTCCATGGGGATTTGTTGAGATGTCGTGCCAAGTAGGACTTGAAACCTAAATTTCTTAAGGTCCTAGTCTTCAGAGCTTTGTGCACAAGCTACGTAGGTGATGAAAAGTCTCGTAGTTTTGGATGTTTAGAATCATGCAAATACATTTTTTAATGCCTAAGCCCTTTTTTGAGTTTTTGCATATTTTGGCTTAAATCTTTATAAATATATACTATTCACCTCACTTCAATCAAATTCATCATACAAATAGAGTGATTTTCAAAAATTCAAGCATTGGTTTGGATGAGTGAGAAGTTTTGTAGTCACAAATGCCCTTAGAATCTTTCTATTCATCATCGAGATTTTGGATATTGAAGCTTTAAGGGGCTAAAAAAAATTGATGACTATGTATCCATACATGTCCCTTGTCTCAACATTCAATCTTCAATAGTTGTAATTAAGAGCTTGCAAAGACCAAATACATTTGACAAATTTGACATTTAGATGTTAGTATTAGAGAAGCTCCAATCCAGCCCTTGCAAAATATAGCAATGGTTCAACACATGTGGAACCCAATAAAACACTTCCCAAATGAAGATAGTATCGGTCTATGTTTGGTCTTGGTCTCACTATCTACAAGAAGATTCATAATTGTCAAGATCTTCTTAAGCTCTGTTATATGTGCCAATAATTTGGAACTTTTATTTTGTGCATAAAGTTTTTTTCATGCAAAGTTTTTTTTCTCTTCTTTTAACAACCTATAAAAATCTAGTTGAGATTTGGGTTGCCAACTATGCATTGGTTTCCTTATGCATCGAAGTTGTGGATGGCTCATGATGATGCTTGTCAACAATTGGTCGTGGGTTGAAATGTTAGGTATATATAGGGGATGCTCTTAGATTCTAACAAAAGCTTTTGTTACAATGTTAAGGCATTCTCAATGGAATTAGTATATTCAACCTCCAAATTCATATCTAACTTTTCATTGGTTTATAATTTGAACTTGAATTTTCTATCATTGGAAGTGCATCCTGAAGTACTTTAAATAGAGCTAAGAAAATTCAAGAGCTCTGGGCGTACTTGCCGTTTTCGCTATGGCACTGGGTGTGATGGCAGGGTGATGGTGTGGAGATCGTAATAATCAACAAGAACGGGATTAGAAGAGAAGTAATGCCTCTCAAGCGGGACTAGGTTTGATACAAACTCCACGCGCCAGCCTGATCAGATGTTTTACAGCAGGGAGTTGCAATCCATGCAAGCAGGAGTTCTGAAATTGAGATATAACTGACAAATTAAAGGCTGTAGACCATTTTCTTGGTGCAAGCAACTTTTGGAACTATACCGGTAATACAATGTGCATAATCTTTCATGTAAAAAGCCCTGGGCACTTGCATTGTCAGTACCACATTCAACAGTTGCAACGGAGCCCATGTGATGTCGATTCTTTCCCCAACAAGATAATTGTGCAACGATGTAACGAGCTCCTTAGAAGAAGCAAAGCATGAAAGCGTACAGATAATGAACAGCCTTGCAAAGCTGAATTTCGAGCCTGAAAGAACAGTTTTCCTTCACTGTTGCAACATCGATGTAGTTCACTACGTAAGGACCGGGATTCTCTCTTTGCCATGCCTACATCATGACAGAACTATGTTTGCAGTACAGTACAGTACTGTACATGTCCCAGTCTACGGATGCAAGCAGGAACTTCAAAGCCCAGTTCAGGGTTTCTTCGCTACATACCAAAACACACCAAAACATAACATTCTTGAGTAATATTGACAGCGTCTCTTTGCTACAATAGGTCTCCCAAATGTCTAGGACCAACTCATATCTCGCATCTAATACTTCAATTAAAACCAAAAAACTCCCATAAATCTCAGAGTACTGTAGATAGAATAAGAAATGGTAGTGCCAGCCAAGCCATAAGAGCTTCAGACTCCCAGCTTGAGCGAGGCGAGTCGCGCGCCTTCCACTCTCGCAGCAATTTTTCTCATGGCGATGTCGCGAGCAAAGTCCGGCGACCCATGCTGCGGCTTCAAATCACGACTAAACGGGGAGAATCCGCAATCATCGGTTGCACCGAGGCGATTTGCCGGAATGTGCTTAGCAGCCGCGAGCAGCGCATCCCGCACTTGCTCCGCCGTCTCCACCTTGGGGTTGAGTGGATTCACCACCCCGATGAAGCAGAACTGCGGGACGCCATTCGCGTCTTCGCGGCGGTACTTCGCGCAGAGTTTGTAGACAGACTCTTTGTCTTCCTCGCTGGCGCACTGGATCAAGAAGTAGCCCGCGTTCATCAGGAACATGCGCTCCAAGAGAACTTCGTACGGAACCTCCTTGCTGTGCACCGAGTCGCAGTCGCCGCCAGGGCAGGTGTGGATGCCGATGTTGCGACGCTCCGCGGGAGAGAAGCGGTCGAGTACGCGGTTGTTTAGGTCCACAAACTCCTACACTCGATCAAATCTCTCTTGCATATTAAAATCAAGAGAGAAAACTTCTACTACGAACCAAACTCCTACTCTTGATGTTTGAATGAGAAGGTTGTGAATTGTTGATCGAAACCCTTGCAACACGGGTTTCTAGAATCAAAAGGTGAATGCATCCTTCTTCTTACTCGTACTCCTACATCACTACTCTTTTGGATACTAAAAGCAAGAGAGAAAACTTCTACTCTCCAGAGGCTTATCTGAGGTCCCTTGCTGATGTTTACAAGAGGAGGTCGTAAATTGTTGATCAAATCCCTTGCAATACGGGTTTCTTGAATCGAAAGTTGAATACATTCAAACTTCAATTTTCACTCAGACTGTTACATCACAACTCTTGCGAAAGCTCCTCAACCGATTATCCTCACTTTCGTCTCAGGGTCTGACTCGTTGATCGAAACCCTTGCAACGCGGGTTTCTTGAATCAAAAGGTGATTAAAACCTTCTCTTCATTTGGTGTCACTCGCAGGTTTTCAGCAACTCTTTGTGCCATTGGTTCACTGAACTTAGAGCAAGACCAGACAGGCGATTGTGCTCATGGGATGAACAATGTGTGAAACCTATTGTTCAGTGATTTTTACGAGAGAGCTCTGTAGACATTCATGTTCCACATATAAGCTCATCCGCTAGCAAAGCCAGGGTAGCGTTCATTCTGATAACACTCACCTGCAGCATGTTTTTCCCCGTCCACGGATTGCGCGCGTCGTTTTTATTCGCGAGGCGGCCCTCTGTGAAATCAATCGAGACTCGCACAGCTCCCGCTGCGAAGCATTGACGAATATCCTTCTCGACCTCGTCACACACATCCCTCAAAAACTTCGTCCTCGGGTAATCCTTGATCTCCCCCTCCAGGGGATACAGCAGCATCATCATGGACGGCGAGATCACTGCTTGTTTCACCGGCTTGGTGGCGATTCGTTTGTTTTTCCCCACAAAATCGGCTGCAAATGTCTTGTACCTGAATCCCAGCCATTCTTTCTGAGCTAAGTATCGCCATATTCCTACAAATCTTTGTGTCTAGCTACACGAAATTGATGGAGGAAAATGCGATTAGTTGCCAAATTTTCTATATTCTTTTTGGAAATTCTTGTCTATCTGAGAGAAAGTCTTCGATCTGATTCCTAATATGAAACTACCCAGGAGAGACTGTGAAAGAGAACTAGTCTGTCACCAAGCTACTCCAATTCCCAGAAATAGTATTGCAGCTACACAATGACAAAAACATATGCAAAATTCTCCAAAATTGGAACAGACCTGAACGGCCCTTTTGTGAGTCGGGGAAGCTGGCGATGGTGTCCATCATCAAAGATAGCGAAGAACTGACCATCCCCGGCCAGATTCTCCGCTAATCCGGTTCCCGCAAGAGTGTCCGTAATCGGGTACGTCGCAAAGCTGGACTCGCGCTGCTCGCCGTCTGTGACATACGTCTCCCCTGTTGCTTCAAGCCTGTATATGGAATCCGCAACTGCTTCGTCTTGCGCGGATTGAAGCTCCTGCCAACTAATCTTTCCCTTGTCGTAATCCTCGTAGGCGTCTTGGAGCTTCATGGGGCGAGGCAAGGAGCCCACAAGCTCAGTTGGGATCGGCATTGCGTTGGATTTCAAGTAAGTTACCGTACGTGAAATTGAAGAAGCACTCTGTCGATCTTGTTGCAAATGCTTAGGATTCAGGCTGTTGCAAAGCTTGTGAAATTGCACCCACATGCAGGGCTTGAATGGTGGCATGGCATGGCATGGCATGACATGGCAGAGATTGGTTAGAGTTGGAGTGGATGTGGATCTGCTCACTACTGTAGCGCATGAACTGATGATTGTTGCAAATACCTTTTGTTGTTTTGTTTTCCTGTTGGTTTATCTTGTCAGTTGTTGTGTCCTGTATCGTTGTTGTGCCATAACCATATCCACAATTGTCAGCCATTCTATTATAAGAAACCCGTGGGGTAGTTGGCTAGCTGCTGCTTGGGCGAGAGTGGGTGGACTTCTTTGTGCCTCGAGAATTTTCCTGCAGTTGGTTTCATGCGAGAAACTAGGACTTTTGATTGCGATCATTTGTAGAGGATTTTTCTCGTACTGTTCAAGGTCTCATAGGTATTATCGGAGTGCTTTCAAAATGAGAGATGACGTACTGATGACGTGCAGTTCACTGGACTTTGTGAAGTGACAGTCTAGAATCATAACATTGTTTACCAATTATAGTAGAACCGCCCATGACCAACCACTTAAGGAATTTGTGCATGCTCCGGAGCTGTAGAAGGCAATTTTAATTTACAGCCCTGTGGACAGATAGAAATCATGGGCATTGCCAAAGTTTCGTACTCCCTCCCGTCCCATAATGATCTTCCTGTTGGCCTTTATTTTTTGTCCCGAATTGATCTTCCTCTTGTGATGTGGAGAAAGGGCCCACTCAATGAAACTTCTTTGAATGTGAAGAGAATAATAAAATTAAAAAAATATGGAGAAGCTACTGTTCTAGTTCGGATAAATGGATGCTTAGTTGTTTTTGAGAAACTGCACCAATCAACCACGTGTACAACTAAGGCCGTGAACAGTGTTTGTCCGGCCATTATCACACTCCCACCAATCAAGCCAGTTGAAGTGGGCTTTTTTATTTTATTTAATCAAGTGAACAAGATTCACTCCCTTCACCTTGACTTTTTGAAACTGACGCGGTGAGTTGTCCAGAGAGGCAACACGGGAATTGAGATACACAATGCAAAAAGACAAAAGGACAAAACCATTAGCGCAGGAATTTTAAGAAATAATTGGCTAGCGGTGCTCCTCCAAAAAGACCCCAAAAATCCACATTTCAAAGCCCTACAACTTCAATTTGGTAATGAATCCAAAGTTCGAATTTGGAGGGTGATAGGAGAGCATTCTATTTTATTTATACCTCAAAATAAAATTAAAAAACATTGATTTTTGACCTTAATCCGAAACATTTTGTCAAACAAGAAGATCATTTTGGGACGGAGGGAGTAGTTTTTTTCTTAAAATTAAAATCTATACCTTAAGATAGGTTGTTTGTTTTGTTTTGTTTGTTACATTGAGATCTCCCAAACCATGCGCCCCCTGGTCAAGTTCTTGGTATCGTTGGAAAGTCCTCGGCGAGAAGGGGTGCATGGGCTTTGATTCACAACGTTTGGACTTACGGTGTGAAAGTTATGGAATTTTGAAGTTTTTATGAATTAAAAAATTAGAAAAATACTTTTACTTTTATTTTGACTTTGGCAATGGCACAAGGCACACTAAATGTTATGAATTTTAGAAGCCAAAAGTTGGCTTGCTCCCATCTCCAATATATAGGTTCTTCCATCATTGCTCATCTAAAGATTAATTGGGCTTTCAAAATGAAGCAGATGTGTCATTATAGTGATGGCTACAAGATGGTGGGAAACTAAAAAGTTAATGGTTACCTATCAATCATCTCTCTATTGAATTTCCCATTATCTATACATTGACCATGGGTTTTGGCTAGTAATGGCCTAATGGGCAGTTCTACCATAGGCAGGTCCCCTTTTGTATTTTGAAAAAAATAGACCCCTACATTGAACAAAATCATCTTATATGGCTCCTCAATTGACACCAATCCTTGAATTAACTAATATTAAGTCTCTCTTAGGTATCTAGCAAAGTATAATAAGTTTACATCATGGGAAGGATCATTGTCTTGCTAATAAATGTTATGAAAAACTCTACAAAATCAACTAAGGTAGAAACATCTAAAACAATTCATTTAACCGTTGAAGGATATTAAGGTCATAAAGTGGTCAATGGATGGCTTCATTGTTCAATGTAGAAATAAAGAAAGCACCTATTGGCCACTAATCAAAGTCTAACATGGCCACAATATTTGATAACATGGCCATGACCAAGGCTTTTGGGGGGCTCTCTAGTGCCAAATTGCACCCAAAAAATAATTGGCTAGAAAATGACAAAAAAATATGAAGTTTTTTGCTGGAAAACTTTGAATTAGAAGAAAATCTTTGATGAAATTGCTAGATTGTGGATGAAAAGAGAATTACAAATATGT
This sequence comes from Straminergon stramineum, assembly GCA_963920665.1. Classification (NCBI taxonomy): domain Eukaryota; kingdom Viridiplantae; phylum Streptophyta; class Bryopsida; order Hypnales; family Calliergonaceae; genus Straminergon; species Straminergon stramineum. The sequence continues at coordinate 13,056,439 of OY987272.1, forward strand.
GATATGTGCTAATGTGATATCTTCTATCCACTATGAAGATGAATTTTGAAATTTGGAGTACCATTATAACACTTTATATCACCACTTTGGCACTTTATAAAAAATGAAAAAAAAAGCCTTGCCCATGACATGAAGGAATGAAAAAGTTACTTCTTGTGATGAATTTACACTAAAAAATTGGAAGTTTCTAATGCAATTATGATTAACTCTTCCACCATCACCCTATGCATTGATTGTAGCTACTAGCTCAACCTAATTAGCACAAATCTCATTTATTGCAAGAACAAAGTGATGGGTTGATGTAAGATTGTAATGGATTAGTTCCTAGGTGTCTATATTAGGTGGTTTGTCTATCATAGGCTAGTTTACCTTATAGTACAATTAACCAAACTCACTCCTTAGTTATTTTTTGATTCTAGGGTGCAACATTTATTACTAATTACAATCAATGTAACCATGGATAATTTCTGCACAAGTTGAAGATATGACAATTGAAAGAGCTAAATTCCAAGTGTTTTAAGGTTATGGAGTTGTTCACAAAGGGAAAGGATTAAGTTATTAACCCATAAACATCGACATAAACATTTAGTGTCCAATGGATGATAGGGTATCTTTTTGTGTAGGACAAAAGTGCAACTATTAATCCTTGAAATTTTGTATGGAAAGGGGGATCTTCTATAGTAGTTTGACTTCCAATGAGTGCTTTTGGATTTTTATAAACCAATGATTCCATCAGCATCAAAATGAATGATTTCCACAGTCACTAGTATGTCCCTTAAGGGTTAAGGTGGGTACCCCCTAAATCGTCACTTTTTGATAGTATTACTATTTTTAACCCCTAAAGGACCAAGTGTCCATTCAACGTATGTAGGAAATCTCGGATAGATTCCTACGAAGTCATTTTTGTTCAAATGTTTATGAAATTTAGACACAATGTGTAAACATGCACTTCCTTAGTGTAAAACTAATTTTTTTCTAATTGGGTATCTAGTTCAGAAGTTATGCTACCCTAAAGTTTTGGTGTAGTTTGGGCAATTTAGGAATATTTGGGGAATCTTTTGCAAAAATTCATCAACTTCAAAAATTCGGCATGTGTGAAGCTAATAATATATGACATACAATTGTCAAAAAAATTTAGTCCTCAAATCACATTCTAAGAAGAGTCAAACTATGCTAGCTATGTTGGGGCAGTTTCAAGAAAAAAATATTTTCTTCTAACTTCAAGTCCGCCTATTATCTTAAAATATGTGAAAATCAACTCGGGGAAATCACTTTGAGTGTCCATTAGAAACTATGTGTGTTAAGATTTTAGACCCCCTATATTATATTCTAAAATTTAAATAAAAAGAAAAGAAAAGAAATATATGACTAGATTTTCTTACTTTGAAAGTTTATGTTGTGAAATCTTGGTATTTTTATTTGATAATTATAATTAGTTAAAATTTTTGAAGTAAAAAGATACACTATAGAGCTGAAAATAACTTTCACACCCCTATTTTATATAAGAAAAAATTGTCTAAAAAATGAACAAACAATTGCTTATTGCTAAAAATAACACCTTATTGAAATTTCATTTTTTTTGAATAATGATCCAGTGGTCCTCTAAAATGCATTCTCTATAAATATTTGAGTTAAAAAACATATCATTTTAGTGTATTATTCAACTTAAACTAGAAATGATTTTATATGTTATTTAAGTTAAGAATTTTTGATAGTAGATTAAGATAGTAAATCATGAAAAAATGACTAGTACATTGCCAATTTACTTAATGTCCTTGCATGGTAGGGTGATTTAGAGTAAGTTAGACTCCATATTTGCTTCTAAAGTTTTTTCAAGAGAGAACCTAACATCACATATAGTAGCTATAGGGTAGAGATGGAACATTGATGCTAAAAAATTAATTAAAGTTCCTAAAGTAGAGTGAGGACTTTAAAATTTCATTATTTAAAATTCAACATTATTTTCAAGTAATATTTAAGATATTAACTACTAGATTCAAAACACAATTAATTTAGTGTATTTGAAGATGGAAAGAAAAGCTCTCTATACAAGTGGGATATAGCAATGGTTAGCTTTGGGTAGCCAAAAAAGTTGTCTCAACTACAATATCAATACTTTCCAGTGTGTCAAATGACTTCAACTTTTAAATATAATAAAATACGATTTCACAAAATCTGGTTTTAATTGCCTATATTGCTAATGTATCAAGGAAAAAAATTCATCACAATCAAAGGATTTTAAGGATTTTTAATGAATTTTTTAGCTGAAAAAGTAAGTTTTGTCCTATGTACTTAGAATCTTCAATAACAAGCATTTGGAAAATCAAATAATTTTATTTTTTAATACTGTTTTTGGATATGACTCACATTAAGTGGTCCCATACATAAAATAATTAGTTTTATCAATAAAAATTTAATAAATTGTGCACTATGATGCTTGCAAATCTCAAAATTTAGTGTTTTTTCTCACCTCTATCAATATATCCAAAAAATTTAATTTTCAAAAACAAAATTCATGAAGAATATACATTTTGATTGAGTTGAGGCGCAAGAATTCTTTTTCATTTTAGGGTCTTTTGTAATTGATCAAAATGAACAAATTACGCAAATTTTGGAGGTTTTAAACAAAAATCACCTAATTACTGTGTAAAAAGTGATACCCAAAGCTCACCATTACCCGATAGTAGTAGGTAAAACAACCCATGTGGGATACATAAATTAGGATAATTAGGAAGTCAACATCTTGCGATTAAGTAAAAAGTAGGAATTGTATTCTAAGTAGAACTTCAAACCTCATTTAGGCATAGTTGAATAACTTCAAAACAAAAAATTGAACTAAGTTAGTGTGGAAAACAAAGCTAACTTCCATCTCCCAAAATACATTTGAATTTTGAGTCTCCAATGAAAATTATGGACAAATTTCAGAGAGGGGTTGGAAGGGACATTTTATTTGACATTTTCAAACATCATCTTTGAATTTTGTCCATAAATTTTGATTGAAGTCTCCAAACCTCAAATGGATTTTTGGAAGTGAAATTTAGCTTGATTCTCATCATTTTTTATGTTCAAAGTTTTTTGGAAAAAGTTGTCCTACTATGATAAAATAAGGTCTAAAATTCTACTTTGAGCACAATTCTTGTGTTTTGATAATGAGTGGTCAAGTTCTTATCTTCAAGTTATTCCATATCTTTTGAAGATTCATGATGGATAATTGATTTCATTATAAAACCAACTTCTTCACCTTTTTGTCACACTAGATTTCAATGAAGTAAGTTTATCACATTGCCATAAAAAAAACTAACTTTGATGGTAGATGGTAATTGGACTATTGTGGCCATTTTTTTTTTTTTGACAACTTGGTCATTTAATTTTTGATGAATTCAACAATTTCTCTTTTCCATTTGATTTTTTCTCCACATTCTATGGAAATAATTATTTTCCTTTGAATATGCCTTAGAGCTACAATACTTACAAATGGTCAAAATCCTCATTTTCGTGTAGAGCAAAACTTTTACTCCAAAGGGCATGAAGTCTATTGACCCTATTTTGCAAGAATGAAAAAGTTTTTTTTTTTTTTCACTTCAAATGCTATAATCTTTCAATCTTTGCAATCAAATGGGATGAAATTTTTTCCAAACTCTATTAAATTACTTTACTTCAATTTTTTATAGTTAAAGTTTAAAAAAAAGTTTTCATTTTCATTTTTGAATAACGTAACAAAAAAACAAAGTTTTTGACAATGTCTACTTGACCCCCTCCCCCTAGGTTTTTTAAGAGTTAAACTAGTCAAATTTTCATATTTACTTGTTGGCAAGTGAAAGGAGGTTCCAACACTCTAAAGAATGTCAATGACATTAGAATCCTATAAACAAAAGTTATAAATTGTCAAAGTTATTTTTGGTAGATGTTCTAAAATTGATTCTTCCACATACTTACATATTGATTTTAAAGACGTACATAGAATATTTATTCCAATGAGTTTAGGTTTTGTTGTATATGTTAGGATCCCAAATTGCATTTTGTAGATCATCCTTTGCCTTAAGTTAGATGTGTTTTTGAGGTTGTTTAGTAAGACTAAGGGCCTATTTCCATGTGGAGTGCGGCCCTAAGGGTGGACTACTTCACTCTAACTAGAGTGTAGATTTGTGGACATAGTTTTTTTAATTAGTATTCTGGGGCTTGGGGCACTTCAGGAATGGGTGCAGTGTACATGATGTAACTATGCACCCAAACTGTAAAAACTATGCAACAAAGCTTCAAAAAAATTGCACAAAACTTGTTAAAATGAAAAGAAATGGTTGAAAATTTATGTACACTGCTCACTCGTAAGTGCTTTTTGCGTGTTGTGTCAGTGCCTAAAAATATGTCTTTTTGTGTTCATGTACCTGCAACATGTGTTTGCTGAAATGGCCAATGCAGCATGTGACTGGTTGTAATAAGAATGTGCAAGTAGGGTCACTCAGAGACCTGCATCCTGCAGCAGTAATTTTGGACTACATAATATAGCATAGTACTTTCATGTTTACAATCCTTACATGGAACAAATAATGTGGGTACACCCAAACAATTGCAGCCTGCCTAAAAGCCACAATCATCACTTTGTGTACCTCTCCAAAATCAATATGCTGAAGAAACGATTTGAGAGTATCTATCAAAAAACACTTGGACCCTTCATAACTTTGGCATCTAGTATCTAAATGTCAAGTTCTTCGGTGCATTGGAACCCTCTTTCACTTGCCAACAACAAAATCAATGAAAATTTGGACAATTTCATAATAATAACTAAGCATAGTAGCAAAAAGTGGCAATTTGGGGGTATGGTTTGGGGGGTACCCACCTTAAGAGAGCCAACCCATTTCCAACTACTTAAGCAATTGAGCATATCTCTAGCTCAAGTGTGTTGAGTAAAAAAGATACCCCATGTGCAAGGAGAAATTTCAAGAGGATTACATAATTTTTCACAATTTTATTTCCCAAAACAAAATTATCATGAATTCTTTTAGGTGAAGATGCTATTTCTTGCATACTAGTCATATAGGTCATTGTCTATCTAACCAAGGGTTGGTTGCAAAATTGAGAGTCTTATACCCCAATCATAATGTGCCATCATCTAGAGCATTTACTCCTCTCATTCTTGCATCGAAATAGACCTCCTTACATTGTTATGGGGTGGTGGTGGTGATCAAGAATGGTTTGGCTCCCATAAGGTAATAGGCTCTAAAATTGAGCGGGCATTTAAAATCACCCCTATAGAAGGCCTTGAAACAATGCACATGGTTCTAAAAATGGACAAGTTTTTGTGAAGTGAGGAAATTTGATTTAAAGTGGGTGGTTTCAAGATAGTGAGTAGTCCATAGGGATTAGCATAATGAGTAGTTCATGGCTCATTAATACATGCTTCAATTGGCTAGACAGAAATTTCAGACAACCGTGAGCAATAGCAGTAAAATATAATTAAGAGTGGAGAAGACAATAAAAGAAAATGGAGAGTGATCTTTTTTTTGCCTTCTATGTGCCTTGCTCCATTTTGAACACTCTCCGTTTACATTCACACTTTTATGAATACCCACGGCATCTTTCTAATCAGCTTTTGGACTGTCTTGTTTTATTCTAAGACACTTTTCAATTGATGACTACTGCAATCTATGCACATTTCTAGTGACCTACGTCAGTTTGCCTTCAAAAATTCGTATTTTTTTCTGTCAGGGTTAGGAAATTGTGGAAAAAATTGCCTTCCAACTGTTTTTCTTTTCTTTATCAACACAAAAATAATTTCAAATGTTTCAGGCATGCACCCTCAACTGCAGATCTGGGTTTTTTTCTTTAGATGGTCAATTTCTGAACCTGCTCCTATGATACCAGTGAACAAATCATATGCAAGCAGGGGTCATTGTTGTCCAGGTTCAACACTTGGAAATGGCACACATGCTGCAAGCATTCCTGTAAAATGCCTTATTGAATGAAGTGCCAGTGTTATCTAGAGAATATGGTTTCAGAGATCTTTGTGTCAACTTTGTGTGCATTTTTGCAAGGCAAAAACTTCTTGTAGTATTATGTCATTTTTTATAAGGAAGGATATACACACCACATTAAAAAAACAGGGAGCAAGAATTGATTGTGGAATGAAGAAGTACCTGCAAAAATAACTTATGAACTTTGCACATTTCTCTTGCTTTTTTGGAGAATGCAGCCATATTTTCAATTTTTTTACTTTCAAGATGGTATCAATGTATTTTCCTTTTAAAAGTGGGTAAAACTACTTTGATCCCTTCGAAATGGTCAGAAATTTTCAACACCCTCTAATAATGTGAAGAATGCATGTCTATTTTTGTATGCAAACATGCTGATTATACACCAAAACAGCAAATGTATGGCATTCCGTGTATGGGTTAAGGAAGATATGGAGATACATCCAAAACCAAAGCAAAACCTAAAACAGTACAATGTACCACACTCATACACTTAAGACCCTTAAGTAGATGACCTGAGTTAGTATTAGTGTTGATTTGGTGCTGATCTTGGATATACTTACCTGAAAGACTCACCAAAATTCCATACAACATAGAGATCTCACCACTATTTCAAGGAAGGAGAAACATCCAAAGCCAAAAGTTTTCAAGGATTTCTAAATTTGCACGTTTTCTTGCTCTGCACGTTTCAAGGAAGGAGAAATGTGCGAAGTCAAAAGCTTTTCAATTAAGATATGTACACGCATAATCAACTCTACCTCCAAAATGCAACCCCTACGTTTGGACCAAAAAGAAAATCAGTTTTCCTAGATAATGATGTATACAATCAAAAACATTGAAGACTACGAGAGCGTCATTATTGTTTGTTTTTGATGCACCTAGATATAGTTCTTTGAAAATTCATAACTTTATTCATACAGTGTCCAAATAATGCATGCTAAGGTGCGTAGGAATCCTCTTTCAAATGCCAATAAGATCTACTAAGAATAATTTATAATTCGTAATAATAACTATGTTCTAATCAGTGACGTATTATAGGTGCGCATACCTCGAGGAGACGTGCAGATATCTTGCTTGGTTCTGGAACTTTCACCTCGGCGTGTCAGCAGTAGCTACAACATTTGTCATTCAGCTATCCAATAGCCAGAAAAATCGATCATGTACTTGATGCATGTGCTTGGAAAAGCTGGGAAGTGATACAGTTGCCTACAGTACAGAAAGCTATTCCTGTCAATCAATGGGATCTGGAACCAACGTGAATGCTACCGAGAATTTTGATTGGGTACAGTTAACACCCTAACGACACAGGTTTGTCTTAAGTTTCGTTGACAACCCTTCCTGTATGAAATCTAACAAGTTACAACCTAGATGGTAATGACAGTTGTCCCACTCTACAAAATCTGCCTGGGGTTAAGATTTCCATTTGTGAAAATCAGTATAAATTTGTTACTCCTTAGAATGCCAACATCTAGAGGTTGGCTGAAAAAGTCCCCTCATCAACACAATCGGATTCAGCAACAGAGAATAGCTAAGGTTGTCGGTGTTCAGCAGGTGAAGAAATGGACGAATCCAGAACATCAGACTGGGATTCAGTCAATTCGGAGCTGGGGGGATGAAAGAGTTCAGGATGACCCCAGAAAAAGGCAGCTACACCATAAGCAACTAAGACCAGAACCCAAACGCAAAGAACTAAAATCGCAAGCTGTATGTGGGCTGAGGCCTCCCCTCGCGCTTCAAACGAGTCGGCAAAACACACAATCTCATCGTGGGAATCCGTGCACCCCTCCGGCATCAGCGGACCATAGAGAGTGAACGCAATGAAGTAGAACCAGGCCCCTTGGAGAGTAACTGCCATGCCACTGAGGATGTCCAAGGGAAAACTATCTGGGTACGCTGCTAACAGCAGTGCACATACAATGCATAAACCTATCAGGAGAACCAGAATGAGGTGGTATCTGCCCTCCAAACCATGATGGTTTGTGGAGTGGAAGTAGAAAAGAAGGAACTCCGCTGTGAACGCCATCGCAGCCACAACAAAGAGAGACCCTTCCGGAAGTGGCAATAACCTGAATAAAAACAAGTAGACATTGTCAAAATAATAGTAAGACTAAATGATGGCCATGGTCATACTTACTAAATAAAGATTATTGGCAAAATTGTTCTACAGAGGACCCAGAGAACCCTCCAAAATTTAGGGTTTCTTCCTCCAAACCCAATGCTTTCAAGACCGACTGGTTTCAGTGTGCTTCCTGAAGACCTTCATAAATCACAAACCCTTTGAAGTAGAGATGGTGAAGAGACCAAAACGGTTCTTTCAGCTGAAAGAGCTCTCCCGCTTAGAGTGTAAAACTAAAATTACAGAAAAGGGTCCCCATAGGTGCTGGTGGTATCCTTACAGTAGGATCCTCTATACTTTGGATAGGGCTATGTCACCTTCCATACAGTATAGAACACCAGGACGCACAACGGCCTTCCCATACTACTCATGTCCAAAATATTGTAGATCAGTGCTAGGCAACTAAATTTCAATAGCTGACTTTATTACGGAGACTCTAGTTAAGACGCAATTTCCAATAGACGAATTTTCATAGCCATTTGGCCCTAAGATATTCCGGGGACCAATCCTTATTGAAGCACCTACCTAAATGTAAGACTCCAGAATTTTTCACAGCGACTCAGTGTGTTCGTTTAATCTTGAGAATGTACACCACCTCATCAGCAGAACTCGAGTCAACTTTAGATCACATCACAACAAAACTTTTGAGCCTTTCTGGATTTTTTTACGTAGTATTTAAATAATGCATTCTTTGGTGAGTTGGAATCCTCTCTTGCTTTGTCTAAAAATCTGACCGTTCAAATAATAGAAACTAGGCTCAACGCTTGAAGCGTCACAACTAGGTGTCCATTCTTACATGTAGGTGTGGTCACCTGAGTTCCCTGTTTTGCCTAATGCACAAAACTTAATACAATGTGTTTGCTATAGTACAAGACCAAAATACCTTGCTGAATCTTGACAAGTGTATGACTATTTTGACACAGAGATAATCAACTTCTTGGGAACTGAATTGAATCGAGAAAGCAAATCTGCAAAGTTTTCTAAGAATGCAGTCCTAATTCACACACTGACTACACTACTTCGATGAGTACTACTCGGACTAACCTCCAAGTACACACTGCTTAGGCTCCTAGTGTTACAGGACCAGAAATTACAGTCCTAGCAGAAAAAAGACGGTTTCCAAGAAGCTCAAATGCAAGAAAAAATCACAGATCCTAAAGCTCCAACTTGAATTCAAATTGAGCAAGAGATCGTAGAGTAAAAAATACCTCGTGGTTTCATGAACCAGCACGGTAACGCAGAAGAGGAAAAACATAAGCAACATCGCCGCGTGCTCGAAATCGTTCAAGTGAATGGTATTAATGGCGCCATTCACCGTAAACTTCATATGAGTCGAATAGAAAAACTCGATGCACATATCCGTGAACGTCCCGACGAGCAGAACGTAGACCTCCAAGTAACGGGCCTTGCCCGTGAAGCAGCGAGCCGGGTGCCACGCGCGCGAACGGAAAGCCTTAGGATTGACGACGTAGTTTGTGACCGAGTTCAGCAGGTGCCAAATTCCGACGAGAAGAAACATGGATCCGGGGAGCGCATGACCCTTGAACGACCCCATCGCGATGAAAAACCTAACGAAGGGAATTGAGGTTTGATGTTTTCTAGTGCGCTTTCTTCACTACGAGCTTGTGCGATCCGTGAAAACTCTTTCTAGTGCGAGGACGACGGGTTCTCACCATATTCTACAAGTGGAATCGCCATCGCCGGTCTCCTTGGCCTTAGCATTCCGGAACGACCAAGTATCTGGAACCCTAATTTCAGCGAGCACGGGTTCAGCAACAATAAGCAAAGACATTGCCACAGTCAAAATAAAAGTAAAAGTAATTTTCTAAATTTTTGATTCATAAAAACTTTGAAACTCAATAAATTTCATATAATATCAGGATGATCACCCAGTTCCGATCACTCAAGCAATTCAGCCTATCTGCGCCATGAGAAAAGTTCAGGAAAAAAATTTCTCATGTAGAGAAATAGATTGCAGGAGGATTTCGTAATTTCCTAAATTTTTTCCCTTAAAAGAAAAATTATCACAAATTTTTTGGTGAAGATTCTATTTGTCCCATTCTTGATATGTAGGTAAACCTATTTCCAAACATAGGATGGTTCCAGAATCGATGCACAGCTTCCAATTTACACTTTGTGATCATATAAGCTTTCAATGTACACCTCCTAGACATTTTTGTTTTCCTTGGGGTCCTATGGTGCATGAGCTGTCACCTACAATTCATCTGATTGGAAATGGAGCAATCTAAACTACAAAAATGGGAGACTAATCAAAAATGGGAGATCTCCTTTAAGTCGAAATGCCACCTAACAAAACTTGTGCATCTCTCCCTAATGAGGGCTTTCCAACGGTACCAAGTATGTGGCCAAGGAATTCATGGTCTGGGAGATCTCAACATATCAAACAAACAAGCAACCTAACTTAAGGTATGTATGGATGTACATATATAGTATTCAAGTACTCACATACAATACATTTGAAAAAGCCCCCCATTGCATTAATATTGTTGCAGTACTGTTGCAATAATTAAACAGTTCAATATTGAAATTATACTGTCGCAATATTGCAAATAGTATTGCAACAATATATATTTTCAATATACCTACTAAAACTGTATTAAAATGTACTATAACAATATTATTTGCAATATTGTGACAGTACAATTTCAATATTGGACTATTCAACCATTGCAACAATATTGATGCAATGGGGGATTAGTTTCTTAATGTATAGACTAATGTATTGATCCTAATGTGTGTTATCATTGACTCAATGAATTCAAAATAAGGCCACTTGGACTAAAAGAGAGTAAGTAGGATTTGCATGGACAAAAGCAAAGGTGTAAACACCAAGCCGTCAAAACAAGAAAATTTACCATGGTTGGAGGCACCTTTTTGAAGGAAAAAATATTTTTGGATATCAGAAATTGAAAATCATGCATTTTCCAAAAAAAAAGAGAATTTTTGAATATAAGATATGTAATCCATACCTTTAAGTTAGTTTGTTTGTTTGTTACACTAAGATCTCCAAAACTGTGCATCTCCGAGTTGTGTTCTTGGTAACACTCCTTTGAAAATTTCTTTGTAAGGAGGGGTGGATGGGCTTTGTTATGTGGCATTTGGACTTATAGTGTGAAAGTTATTGAATTTCTAATTTTTTCTGAATTAAAAAATCCATACATAGATACCTTTAAGTTAGTCTAGTTGTTTTGTTTATTATGTTAAGATCTCTTAGATTGTGTGTCCCCTAATTGTGTTCTTGGTACGGTCGGAAAGCATTAAGAGAAGAGGGGTGCACAGGCTTTATTTAGTAGCATTGTGACTTGTGGAAGATAAGATATTGAATTACAAAGTTTTAATGAATTAGAAAATTAGAAATTTATTTTGACTTTGATTGTGGCAATGGCACAATGCATTAGTTTTTATACCTTAAATGAATTTGTTTATTTGTTATAGTGTGAACTTTAGAACTATGCATCCCTCAATGATGTTCTTGGTATTGTTGGAAAGTTCTTTGAAAGGGAGGCTACATAGGCTTTGTTTAATGGTGTTTAAACCTACGGTGTGAAATTTATTGAATTTCAAAGTTTTATGAATTAAATAATTTGTAAATCACTTTTATTTTTATTTTGGCCATGGCAACAACACATGTAGTGCACAATAGTTAGTATGAATTTTCAAAGTAGAAGCTCCCTAGCCTTTGAAATTGTCACATGGATTAATCTTAAAACCAAAAGTTAGAAAATCTATACTCAACCAATTGCAATATTATAAGGGATTACTTTAATGGTACTTTGGAGAACACTTTCAATGGAGGTATGTTTATTTGAAATGGATATAGGGATGGTTATGGGTGTTTTCACCTTATATGGGAGAAAGTTTTAGTTTGAAGAATAATTTTATAGCATCTTCAATGATCTATTGAAGTGATCTATTGAATAAGATCTAAGCCTATAAGAATGGTGGGTGCATGTTTTCTAAGCAAGAAAAGGAGGTTTAATAGCATATCAAATACATAGGTGTTCTTCTAGGGATGGCTTTTGTATCTTTCTATACAACAAAATCTCTCCTTCTACCATGTCACTCTACAACTTGTGCATTTATTTTTCCATAGCAATTTCTATTGGATTGCACATATCTAATGAGGTATGGTAGAGCTACAAATGGAGAGATGATGCAATGCATGAAGGTGGAAATGAAATCAAAAGGAATTGCTTGATGTTGTTATGGATTCCCCCAAGCCTATCATGTAGAAGAATCTATTTGATCGGTACTTTTCTCTGCACTAGCCCACTATGACAATTGTAAAATTTTTGTCCCCTAAAAAAATCCAAGGCCCTATGCAATGTCAATTCATTGGTGTTCAATCCCTTAAGTTCATTGACTATGTTTTCATTGACAACGCTTCAAAATTGCCATTTCTAGTACAAGTACTGAATTAAAAATAAATAAATAAAATTTGACACATATAAGCATAGAATCTTGAAGTATGCTGATTTGAGTACATGTGGTAAAATTTTCAGAAATTTCCACCACGTGGATTGCAAGATATAAGCATTCAAATTCATTGAAATCATTTTTTTGGCCTTGTGAAAAACAAGGTAGTTGCACTTCACAAGCTCACTTTTCCATGAAAAAATGTCCAAAGTGATGGTGCTTCTTTGGATTCCTTTTCCTAGACAAACTATCTACATGCTTAAATTTTTTTACATCATTTGGAATCGTACAACATATAGGTAAAAGTTAGTAAGTTGAAAGAAGTAAAGAATTATTCAAAATACAAATTAAATTGTTAAGAATTTAGTTATGGAATTGAAAAATTCCAATCCCAATGGTTGCAATGTTAAATGAAGTATCTACATCTTGTGATTTTATTTTTTTCAAAAATATTGAAACTTGAGTAAGATAAAAGACTTCAAAGTTTATTTTAGAGTAGAAAATCTATAACTACCCGCAAACTAAAACTCCTCATAACTTTTGACTCATTGATCAAAATGGAATGACTCAAAGTTTTCCACTTAGATATAACTCTAGAAAATGACTTTCAAATTTTCGTTTGTAAAGAAAGTGATTTTTTTTATTTTCTCGGATTGCCCGCCCAGGGAAAAAAGTAATGTATTAGGCCATAACTTTTGACTCATATTTCCAAATGTCATGAAATTTAGTGCATATGAAAGATATTCTTCTTCCCCACCTTTTTAAATTTGTTCCAAAAATATGGAAATCTCTAGTCACATATACTTGCCCAAAATTTCTATGTTGCCAAAAAACTCACGATGATTCTTTAGGGTTGAAGATCTGATTATTGGAGATGCTCTTACTCAAAAATCAAGCTAGTACTAATATGTTTAGGAACTAAGGTTTTTATTTTGAGTAATCTCCTTTCTAGGAGGGTCACTCAAAGTTAAACCTTCGAAAAGAATTGAGCCTCTCATAGTGTAGCTTCTTATATTAGTATATTGATATACAAATTACGAGTTGAGTATGTTCATGTATGTGGTATTAGAACTACATGTACATGTCAACATTTTACCCAAATCAAATATTAATTTGTCATATTAGTAAGTGTGACAACAATTAATAAAAGACACTTTATTTTTTATTAGTAGAGATTGAACTTATTATTGTACAATGCCCTCTTAAAAAAACTTCTATAAAAGTAAAAAGGTAGGATGGTAGCACTCTATTTGGGAGGGCACTAAATTGTACTAATTTTGTGCTACGATTGATAGGACAAATCAATACAACTTCATTCTATAAATATATTGAACATATCTTGTACAAGCTATGAAAACATTCAGCCCTTTCTAATGACTCTACTTGGGAGATAGATAGGTAGTACATTTACAATAAAAAAAGATATGATCTTTTTTTTTTGCAAAGGATAACCTAATTTATGATTAACCCTTAAAGGACTAGCTATGTGTTTTTGGCAACATAACTTTTGGGGGCAGATATATGTGAGTGGAGATTTGACTTATTGAGGCTAAATTCTTTTTACAAGGTGTAGACGAGGAATATCTTCCATGAGTGCCAAATTTCATTTCATTTGAGTATACAAGTGAAAGTTATGATGTAAAATGTTGTTTGTTTCTCAACTTGGGTAGCTCAAGCAAATTAGAAAAATCACTTTTTGCACAAATAAAAATTTGAAATTGGTTTTTAAAATTTATATATTTGGGAAAAGCTTTGAATCCTTCCATTTTGACCAATGAAATGAAAGACATGAGGAGTTTTAGTTTGTGAGCAGTTATAGAATCTCTATTCTAAAATTAACTTTGAAGTCCTTTATTTAGCTCAATTTTCTATATTTTTTGAAATAAAATAAAATCATAGGATGTAGATTGTTTATTACAACATTACCACCATTGGGATTGGGATTTTTTTTAATTCCATAACTAAATTCTTAACAATTTAGTATTTTGAATCATTCTCTACTTCTTTCGACTTACTGTTTTTTTCCTATATGTCCTACAATTCCAAATGATCCATAAATTTTCAAGCATGTAGCGAACTTGCCTTGAAGAATGAATCCTAAAGAGCACCTCCATTTGGGACATTTTTCAATGCAAATGTCACCTTATGAAGTGTTGCTACCCGGTCTTTCACATAGCCAAAAAAAGGATTTGTGTCAATACAAATGCTAATATCTTGCGATCCAAGTGGTGGAAATTTCTGAAATTTTTTCCACATTAAAAGGTATTTCAGCCCTCTAGAAGACTGTGAGTTCCTAGAGTTCCTTGATTGTGGGGAACGTCACCACAACAACAATTTGATGTGGTAGTAACACTACCACATTAGATAATAATATTAAATTAATCATTTTTTATTTTTCAATTATTTTAAAAATAATTATATATATTTATATATATATATATATATATATTCATTTTTTCATAATTTTTTATTGTAGACAACATAGACTAATTTCCAGCATAGGAAAAAGGCCTAAGACAATATTTCTATGCCCTCAAATCTCCCCGGATGCATCTTTTCAAACCAACTTATGACAAGATCCTATGATTATATAGGTCCAAAAATATCTTTGTTCTTAAATTTGGTACTTGTACTAGAAATGGCAATTTTGAAACATTTTTGGTGAAAACATAGCCAAGGACCTTAGGGGTTAAGGATTGAAACTATAAAGGGGAAATAGTCCCAAAATTTTGATGATCCTTTTACTTGGTAGATTTCCTCTCAAGGATAAGAATTTTCCTTGATAAAATGTACCTTAAATAACTCCCTTCCAACTCTACTTGTGATATTTACTTTTTGAATTTCAAGCTATAAAAATTTATTTAAATTTTATCAATTTCTCATTTAATGAAAAATATTTTTTTGTGCAATATTTTCACCACTAAAATTATTTTAAGGTGAAAATTATAAAATTTCAAACATATATTTAAGATTCATCTAATTTAATTTAATTGGAATAGTGTTAACAATTATAATATTTAAATACAATTCAAAACATTATAATTGTCTTAGGAAAATGGAATTAGTTTCTTTTTGTGTTGCAAGGGTCTATAGTGTTAGAAAACAACCAAGAAAATTTTAAAAATTTGGAATTATTGTTTTCAAAGATTCAATATGTATTATTGTGACCAATTTAGGAACTTTGAAAAGATTATTTGGAAATCTAAGGAAATTTTGTTGAGCCATTGACTTTGGATAGGAGGACAAGAATATTCCATTGATTGAGTTAATTCTTGTCTTGAAATTTGGGACAAGTATTCTATTGCAAAGTTATCTAGTGAATTTCAATAGAAGTAGAAGGAAATAGAAGTAGTGGAAAAGAAGGAGAAATAGGAAAAAGGGAAACTTAGGAAAAAGTAGGAAATCAATTTTGGACCTCAATTCCACAACTTGTATTGAAAATCTCTAAAAATTAGTGGTGAGTACAATTCAAGAAAGGACAAGGATCACAAGATAGAAAATGAAGAAGGCTTTGAGGGCATTTTCAACCACCTTATAGATGAGGCTCTATTCGAGGTAAGTTCTAAATTCCATTTTTCTTCCCTTTTAATCTCTTAATTATAAACTTTAACTGCAGTCAAAGTGCAAGTTAGATTCAGACCATGAAGAATATATTTTATTTCAAATTTAGTTTTGAAAACTTTTAGTAGATGTCTTGAATCAAGAGACTTTTTCATTCATCAATCAAAAGATGGCCGTGGCGTCGTTTAAGGGTTAAGTTTGGAGTATTGAATTCTAATTGCTATTGGCAACCTTATATTTTGCCCATTTTTTATAGTGTGAATGTTCATAATTATAGTCTAGATCAAATAATATCTTTGTACTTGGTATAGATTTGAAGTACTTTAGTTCCAATGTGCACAAGGTCTCCTCAATATCATTGTAAAGTAAGAGGTTGCATTTTTAGTATGAATATAGAAAGTTGTATGCTCGAAGGAGTGCAAGGGCTTTGTTTTGTGGCATGATTTTGACCCACAATGTAATTTTTCAAAATAAAAGATAATTTCATTAAAAAAATATTTGAAAAGAATAATAAAAATTCATAACTTTCACACCATAGGTCCAAATGCCACTATATAATGATCGTGCATCCCTCTTCATGGATAGCTTTCCAACAATACAAAGAATGCATTTGGAAGACTAATGGTTTTGGAGATCTCATTGTGACAATCAAACCCCATTCCACCCCCCACAAAAAAAAACCCAAACAAATAGACAATCTAATTTAAAGTATAGTTGTTCAAGTAGTTAATTTTATGGCCCAATTCATTAAGTTGGCATGATTATGGCCCCAAAAATTATAACATATATGTACATAGAACTCTAAAATCTAGAATCTATACCTCAAATATGTTTGTTTGTTTGTTTGTTTGTTTGTTTGTTTGTTTGTTTGTAGGATCCTAAAATATGCATCCATTTGGGATGACAATAGTATAGGTTAGTTGCCAAATAAAATATTTTTTTTGACATAATTGCCAAATTTTTGAAACTTATATTTTTAAGTGCCGAATCTACTATCTGAGTGACTAAGGTAGTATGGAACCCAAATTGTTTCATATTTTTTAGAACATTGTGGAATTAGTTATGTATTTTTTAAGTTGAGATAGTATAGGTCACCAAAGGCATTAGAATTAATCGTAAAGTTTGTACCGTGTTTACGAACATCTGTTAGAAGGTTTCCCCCCTAAACGCACAAAGTCTTCACCAAAATTAACGATTTGAAAAAATCATTATAAAGTGCTATTGCAAAGAGTACTTTGAAATTGATTTAAAAATTAAAATATAGACTATGAGTTTTAGATTCCATCTATGCAGTTAGATTCACCAATGCTATCATCAATATTTCTTTAAAAAAATTTGAAAAAAAAAATTCAAAATTAAGAAATTTTATCCATTTTTTGAGTAAAATTTGTTGGAATGGATTTGAATTGAGGTTTTCTTGATATGGTGATTTGATTTTTGAAATTTTGCGTTCTTTAAATCTATGACCTTATTTTTGCAAATCTAGTTTTAAACTAGAGTCAATGTAATTTTGGCTTAGTCAACCACTTGACATACTTGCACATTTTTAATTTTAGAAAATTATGTACTCTAAAAATATTAAACCCAACCATTAGATAGGACAAGAACTTGATAAGGGATCTCGACATACTAGGATGACTTTCATCCAAGTAGTTATGAGGATGAAACTTCAATTTCAATCTTTTCGTCGTCCATAAAGTAAATGTCGGAGCCCTCACAGGTTAAGGGCGCACTTTCACACTGGCCTAGTGGGCAAGCTTTGTACTAATTCAAGCAGCTAGTAAGACGAAACAAGCCAAAATAGGCTCAACCGATTGTCTTGCTGGGGTGGGCAAGCGGGAAAGGAGGAGTTGAAGTTTCATCAAAATATGTGGACAACTCCATTGGTGGAGACTAGTCACTCTTGAGAGAATCTGCTACATGTCAATTTCATATTGTATTCCTCTCCACGTATTGAGTCCACATGAGAGTGCAATTGCAATATTCACCTGTAGCACTCCCTGTGAAGCTTCCCCACCCACCGATACATGTAAGGAGGCCCTAACTAAGAATAGTAATCCGTACAAAAGAAACCCAGCACCAAACTCAATCCGACCCAAGATTTGGTGCTCCAAGGAATTGCGTCCTGTGTTGTACATTCAAAAGTCCAGTATGCACCGCAGTCAGACTTACAGGCCAGTTTTAGAACCTGAAGACCATTTCGGCCACATTTCGTCTTAGTTTTCGCCTCCACATTTTATCGTCTGTTTGCCACCTGCAGATTGTGGACCCTGCGTCGTCACCTTCGTAAAATGATTGAGATACTTAACCAGAAAAATTATAGACGAATTCAAAATTGCTTAAGCTAGGAAGCTGGTGGTGAAGCTGCCGGAGCCTCCACCACATATAAATTTGGACCTTGGCCGGTAAGTCACCACAGACTCTTCACCGTTGATTAAATTCCAGCTTGCACTTCGATTTCTGGCTCAAATTCCGTTTTTTTGCCGTGCTAGCTTCCCGCCCTCTGATTCTCTGTAAGTTTTTTTTATTTTTGAAAGCTCGCAATGTCGTCGATTGTGCATGTGGTAGTAATGACGGAAATGCGTCTGCAGCAAATACATATATGTATGTCTGCTCCAGATCATTGACAGACAAATCTGTTTTAGCTCGAATTAGGATTTGATTGCTTGACGGTGTTGGGAAAGCGAGTTCTTCTCAACTCCAGACTGAGAGTGTTTGGAGGGATTGAATTCAGCTCAAATTAGGACTTGACGAAATCTGGATTGCAGGCAGGTGTTCTGAGAGTTTGGGTTCAGAATACTAAGGTTGATTACAAGGTAGATCTTATATTCAGTGAATGTTTGAAGGAATTGAATTGCAGGTGTGTCTCTCGATCATAGTGTTGATGTGCTTTCATTGCATTTGGCAGTGAATTATTCCCGGCGACCTAGTTTTCAGTGCAATTCCCAGAGCATCATGTCGAGTAGGGCGATTGTGCAAGACGGGTACAATAAGGAGAACCCGTTGAGCACTCTCAAAATCGTCACCCGACCCATTCCCAGCGCCGGACCAAACCAAGTAGTGGTGCGCATCACGGCGCGTCCCATCAACCCCGCTGACTTCCTCTCCGTGCAAAATGGCCTCGTCGGTGGCAACGGCAACGGCACGATCGGCTCCGAGGGCTGCGGCGTTGTCCATGAGGTACGCAAACAATACACGAATTCTGTCACTCTATCCATACATATTAAGATATGTTCAGTCGTACTCCTTAAATGACGGCCTACAGAGCGCCAAATACGTGACGTTCAAATGCTCAAAACTTTGACAACCAGTGAAGGACACAAAACTTCACCGATTCTCAAAACTCAACCCTGCTAATTCCGTGAAACTTTGCCATGATTCTGATGAAAGTGGGATAAGAATGGTTAGATGAATTGATTACGCTACACAACCTGAAAGACGCTTGCATGTACCCCCAGCTAGGCGAGGGCGTGACCGCTGTACAAAAAGGACAACGAGTGGTAGCCATCATCGGCAACGAAGTCTTGAAAGGCAACGGCGCATTCCAAGAATACATCCTGCTGGACTCCTCTCTAGTCTGGCCAGTCCCTTCCGGCATGCCTGATGAGAAAGCCGCGCAGTTCGTGATCAACCCATGGACCTCCTACTCCATGCTCCACGACCTGCAAGTCCCTAAAGGCGAATACATAATCCAGAGCGCAGCAGGCTCCACTCTCGGGAAGCAAGTCATCGCCCTTGCTTCCCACTACAGCATCAAGACCATCAACATCGTCCGCCGATCGGAGCAGAAAGCTGAGCTTCAATCCTTGGGCGCCGACGAGGTCATCTGCTCGTCGGAGGAAGACGTTGTAGCCCGAGTGAAGGAGATCACGGCAGGGAAGCTCGCGTGGGGCGCCTTGGACGCCGTCGCAGGCGCCATGACGGCCACTTTGGCTGCGTGTGTTCGTAACGGTGGCCAGGTCTTCGTTTACGGTGTGTTGGGTGGGGCTCCGTCATTTTCCATGAGCACGCTGGATTTGTTTCGTGATGTGCAGATTTTGGGGTGGGTCATTTATAATAAGATTTTGCCAAGTGCGGAGAAAAGCCATGCCGTAGCGAAGGAAGTCGCGCCGCTCATCACCAGCGGGGTGATTCCGGTTGCGGAGGTTGAGAGGTGGGCGTTTGACGATTTTGTGAAGGCGATGGAGGTGGCGGAGCAGTCGGCGGGGGCGAAGAAGATCTTGCTCGTCACCCCGTAACTTAGAGAGTAGGCAATCAAGGCACACTTGGGTGGCTTGCATTTTTCCTTAGCTCGGCTAGGGCATTCAGGATATTTGTTTACAATAATAGTAGGGTCACACTTGGTGTTAGGGGGTGATGTTTGCAATGTGAATCCTGTTCAAAGGTAGGTTTAAATTCATTCTTAGGATCCTCTAGAGGAACATTCTTTAACCGTAAGGGTTTGCGCATCCAAAAAGTGGACGCGTCTTAGCCAACCCTGATTGTAACTTTCAAAATATCCATTAATGGTATGTGTTTCAAACTAAGAAATGAAGTTTGACAAGTTTTAGTTCTTTCTCATTTAAAAATTTTAAAACTGAAATCAAAAGAATTATGGCAATTGCAAACTTTAAGTGTCAAAATCCATATTACACCATATTGTGTGCTTTCCATTCGAATTTTGTTCTTTTAAAATGTTTTTTTAAATTAAATTACAAAACTATATTTTTTAAACTCACCTTCATTTATGGTAAAAATTTCAAATCATTGTATTGTACATCATAATTGATATAATTTTATTTCTATTTTTTACTTTAAGAAATTACAATTATTTGATTTTTCCATCAAAAAATTTATAAAATTTTTGTGTCAATAGAAAATTCTCTTTTTCACAAGTGAAAAAATTAAGATTTTATATATCATTTATATAATGGGATAAGTTCAGCTTGAATGCTTGATAGTATAATTTGACTTGAAGGTCATTGCCAAAGGCATTTAGGGTGTAAAAAATAAAACAACTAATTGAAAATTTTTCATACTAATCTCCATTGCTACTTGTCCTCTTCCAATAATTTCAAATTAATTGGAATGTTTTTGCTATATTTACAAATTTATTTTCACTTTTAATCACAAAATTTATAACTATGACAATTCTTCATGAAATAAAGTGAAAATTTTCATAATGATTGACACTTCATAGTGCTACATATTAGAAATATGAGATTCATATTTGAACACCATTTGAAAGGGAAAATCTAGCTTAGACATGATGTTTGATTATATTGCAATGGATTTGCATTTTCTAGGGTTAACACAAAGTGCAAATACACATATAGACATTAAAATTGCTAATGAAATGCTAATGAAAACCTATCCTTCAAAGACAACTTAACAAGGTGAATTTTGTGTTTTGCATAATAATTTTAAAAGTAAAGTCTATTGTTATGTGCTTTGAAATTTCATTTTAAAAATTCTAGTTTGAATTCAATCTATTAAATCAAAATGACCTATCGCGTGAAGTGACATCAAGATCATTCCATGTCAAATTACAATGTTAGATGGACTCTTATATTACAAGAGAATAGAACCCATCAATGGGCTTTGAATTTTCTTACTAATTCTAGTACTACTTGAAGTGAGTGTGAAGTTGTCTACATCCTTATTATAATAGTCTACTCTTGAAGCGCCCATTGTGAGCCCCCAATTCAGCAGGGACTCACTGCGGTCTAAAAATAAAGTGTTATAGCTAGAATACCCCAAACTGCCTCTTATATAAAGGTTAGAACCTGACCAATTGCACTGAATTAGAGAATTATGTGTTGGCAAATTAGGCTCAAACTCTGCATGCAAGAGATGTGTCTAGGCTAAAATTGGTCGAAGGAACCTTAGTGAGGTATTTAGTCATTTTTTCCCCTAGGCCAATGTGTAGAATAAAAATATAAGCCTACACTTGTGTTGTGGGATTCCATGAGAGGTTCTCCAAAAAGTTTTGAAATTTTTTGATAGTAAAAATATGCTCTTCTAGATAGTCAACCGCTAAAGCCTATGACTGGAAATTCTTAGAAATTACCTAAGTGCCAATAAAATCTCACTAAAAATGAGACAAGCTTTTTTTATGTTAATAAAACACCCCGACAAGTTTCAAGACATTCCAATAGTCAAAAGTACCCAAACCTACAAGATTTCTCAACAGCTAATATAATTTCAAGATTATGGGAGCGTTGACTAGCGGATAAGGAGCATACAGAAGCGGAATGAGTTCAAAGATAGGTCTTTTTTTACACCCCCATACCTACTTAAGAGCCTAGGCTAGTTACTTTTGTTAGAAAAGCCAAACTCCAAAAGTTGGATTTTAACCTAATTTTGGCATTAAATTGGTGCTAGGTTTCATCAAGATTTTAGAGTTAGGAAAAGATGTGGGGGTTATGCTAAGTGAAAAATGGCATTTCGAAGTCAATGACGCAATCCATTTGTGATTTGGAGTTGATCTCCAAAAGTTAGGTTTTTGGATCAACGTAGAAATTAAAAATTCTAGAAGATGAGGATGAAAGTCTAATGTGATAGGGTTACCTTAGGATGAATGAGAGGATATGGGTGACCAGGAAAGAGTTTAAAAGGGCACACCTTCTCCTCTTAATCCACCTCCAAGAGTTGTATTTGGGTCCGTTGGATCTAACTAATGTTAGAAAGTTTGGCATTTTAAGCCAAAACTTTGAATAGTGTTTTTGAGGCATTTTCGCCTGTTGTTGTTCTTTTTTGAGCTTTTGAGGTCTTGTAAGTCCCTTGCACCTTAAGTCTTTTGTACTAACCGTCTTGAGTGTTCGTTTCTATTAGCTTTCAAGAGGTGGTGGTGTTGTGTTCTTCTTTGAGTGTGTCTTTTGGGCTCTCTTCTTGTGCTTGTACTAACCCTAGAGCCGCCCATTATGTCTTAGTGATGCTACTTTAGGGGGCCTTTAGTTGAGTACTGATGCCATACTAACTGAAGTATCGCTAATCCTTGGCCTTTAAGTGTTCTTTTGCCCCTCACGATTAGCTTAGTGGCCTACAAGTTGAGCTTGAGCATGCGTAAGGCTCAGTTGGTCACACCAAGATAGCAAAGCTTTGAACCCTGAGGTCAAAGAGTCCTAGTTGTATATTAAGAATCGAAACTACAGTGAAGCTTTGAACCCCTTAAGGTCAAAGAGTCCTAGTTGTGTGTTAAGAATCAAAACCATGGTGAAGCTTTGAACTCCCTTCAGATGAAAGATTCCTAGTTGTGTGTTAAGAATCAAAACCATGGTGAAGCTTTGAACTCCCTTCAAATGAAAGATTTCTAGTTGTGTGTTAAGAGTCAAAACCATGGCAAAGCTTCGAAACCCCCAAGGTCAAAAAGTCATAATTGTGTGTTAAGAGCCAACCATAGCGAAGCTTTAAATCCTTCAAGGTCAAAGAGTCCTAGTTGTGTCTTAAGAGTCAAAACCATGTGTCATTGATTCTAACTTCACCTTTGAACTAGAACGTACACAACGGTTTCTAATGGCTTCGTGATGAAATTATCCTATAGATGTCTAGCATCGTCCAGTTGTGCCTTCCAAGCAATGGACAATTTTGTTTTTTTTACTAGTTTTTGAAATACGAAAATGCAAAACCCAACGACGCTAGTATGTGAGCCTAGAAATGAGAGCCTAGAAATGAGAGCCTTGAACTTAGGTGTAAGTAGATATTCTACAACTATTGAAGGTGTTTATAACATATATACTTATAATATGAGTATCATATAATCATGTAAGGTGCTTGTAACATAGGTACCTATAATATAAATATACTATGACCAAAGATGGAGTCTATAACATAGGTATTTAAAACCTAGACACCCATAATATAATTAGGTACTTATTATATAAACATCCTATAACCATAGAATGTGCTTATAACATAGGCACTTACAACATAGACACCTAAAATATGAATATCATATAACCATAGAAGGTGCTTATAACATAGGTATCTACAATATAGACACCTATAATTATAAATATCCTATAACTATGGAAAGTACCTATAATATAGGTACCAATAACATAGGAGCCTAGTCTCTTCAGTTGATGGGCTCAAGATCCTAGGCTCATATGCTAGCAACCGTGATGCAAAACCTAACTAAAGAAATATTAGTAACTTGATTTGGTTTAGGTTAAAGTAGCCAAAACTCTGGTTTACTAAAGATAATTTGAACTAATTAAGGATCTAACTAAACTAAGTTGTAGAGCATCGAAAGCCCTTTCCGACAAGCTAAAATACGTCTAAAATGGACACTCCTACAAGAAGTTGTCAGTAGATGAAGTTTTGTTTTTAAGTGACCTATTAAAATTCATCCATTAATATCTTATGATCTAATAATCTATATTTTAAATCTACCACAATAATTCAATAACTACCTTGATATCTTTAAGAAATTACCACAATAAATTTTTTTCAATGACTTCAAAAATCAACCTAATAACTATTTTTAGTATCTTTGAATATTATCTAGTTCTATTTTTAGTAACTTTGGAAATTATTAGTAAATATTTTTAGTAATTTTAAAAATTATCCTAGTAATTATTTTTAATAACTTCAAAATTACCATAATAACTTCCAAAACTATTTCAAGAATTTTTCTAATTTAATCCTAATAACTTTCTTAATAACTTCAAAAATTATCTTAATAATTATGTTGGTAACTTCTGAACTCACTATAGTAAATAATGAAAAGTCAACCAAATTTGTTACCTTATTGTTAATGATGTCATCAATGGACAGAGGAGGCTTCTTTAGAAGTTTCTTAGATAGGGGTAGTTTCTTGAGCAACTTCCCTAATAGAGAACGCTTCTTGAACAACTTCCTAATTTGAGTAAAACTAATATAAATAAGAAGGTATGAAAATTTTTAAATAAAAGCTCAAAATAAACTTAATCCAAATTAACCAAAGGCAAAGGTTTTAAGCGAACTTACAAAAGTTTGGAGACCAACGAGGAAGAGGAAACTAATGGAACTTCAAAGCTTGTAAATATTTGGAGTAAAATCAAAGCTTCGCTGCCAAACTAATACCTATGAAAAGAAGCAAAGGAAACTAAGAGAAAACAAAGTTAGAAGTTCAAAGCTTCATTGTATGGGGGCAACCCTAGGTTTGAATGAAGAATGATATGTGACTAGTATAACTCCTTAAAAAGTCAAAGCTTTGCTGTGAAGGGGTGACCTAGGCTTAAATTTTGTCTACAACACAATATAGTATTCTAGAAAGCTAAATTTATAAAGGAAGTATGCATGACAACTTTTCAATTTAACTTTAGTAATTAATTTAACAAAATTTCAAAGTATCCAAAGCTTAATCACTAAAGGAGGTATGCATGACAACGTTTAAAATAAACTTTAGTAATTAAAGTCTTAATTTCCATTATACAACGAATTTTGGGCAAAGATTGGTTTAATAAACTTTTGGCAAAGTCAAGCTTTGTCGCCTTAAGCATATTAACACCAAATTATATTGCAATTAATATAAATTGTTAGTATTTCAAGAAATCTTAAACAAAATTAGAGTTTGGAGGTCTATCCCTCCAATATTATTACAAATCAAATGTTTTGAGGGCTTATCCTCTCAAATTCCAACTTGAAAAGGACTTAAAATCAAAAGCGAAAGATTTTGACTAGTGGCATCACCATAATTCGGCAAGAAGATCCTTAGGTGTTAATACAAAATTTAAAATGAACTTTAAAAACCAAGAGTTTAGAGGACTAAAACCTCCAAAAATGCAAAGAAATGAAAGCAAAACAACTTGAGGGGAAGCCCCCCCCCCCCCCTCCAATCTTCCAAGAAGTGTTCTTACAATAGAGAGTGTAAACAAATGTTCAAAGAGTGAAGAAAAGAACATAAAAAGGGCCAAACTGACCTTGAATATCAACTTGACAAAGTATCAGTGGTTTGAGAAGAAGAAATGGGAGTACTGAAAACCTCGAGGGGGGCCTTTTATACTTGTTCTAAGCCCTTCGTCGGTAAGTTGTCGATGAAAAATATTCTATTCTCAATCTCTAGATATTTGCTAAACTATCCTAAAGTATTTTCTAAATCATCTTTGTTGATTGGAAGAAATCTCTAGAATCCTCTCCATTTAGCTAATAAATCTTGGGTAATCAAATCCAAGATCTTTTCCCAAATATATTTTGAAAATAATCCCAATTAGCCTAGATATTTTGTTTATTAATCTAAAGTTATTTCTAAATTGTCTTTCTTTAAACCCAAAGTGGCTTGTTATGCAAGAATAAAGATCTTAACCAAATCCTATCTTCGATTTTCTAAAAGATATTTTCATAGTTAACTTTTGAATTACCAATAATTACTTTTAAAAGTCAAATCTATTGCTAAACCCTCTCTATCGTTTAGAAAACAACTCCAAATAAAAACCTGATTGTGCCATTGTGTTCAAAAGATCCAAATTAGCTTAGGAGACTCCCTTCTCCCACTCCCAAGCCAATTTGGCTCGTAAAAACCATTAATAGTAATTTCAAAGAAAAGTCAAGAATTCCAACCATTGAAATTTTCATTTTTCAAAGAAACTAACTAGCTAGGGTTGTTTGGAACGTTTGTAGGAGTATGAAAAGACCTCTCATTTGTAACATTTGGACACTGTAAGCTCCTCGTATGCGGGTCAATCCGCCGCCATGTTGTAAATTCTTTTTAACTTTGATGTCATTGATTCTAGTACTTGCCAATGTCAGAATGTCTTCAAACTTGACGGGACACTTTATTAGCACATACACACACACCTATCCTAATTTTTAGTGGGATTTTATCACAACACAGATAATTTTAAGGAATTTACGACCATGTTTAAAGGCGGTTGACTTTCCATGGAGTCATTGTGAATATTTTAGAAAAATCCGAAACTTTTTGAGTAGCTTCTAAGAAATTCCCCAAACCAAAGTGTAAAATCACATTTTACTTTGCACTATTCTAAGGGAGTCTAAAATTAGCAATTTTTTAAAAAAATTTTCACTCAAGGGGAAATCATTCTCGTATCAAGGAATCTTGAAACAACTGGCTTTAATGTCAGCTCCTGGCATGCTTTCAAACTAAAAGCAACTTTCTTCATATTCTAGTCGCTCTTCCTTCATTTTATTTGCATTCTAGTTCAATACTCTAGAAGTTACATGCAAATAAAAAATGGTGACCATTAATTAGACTCTCTAAACCTAAAATAGACTTCGTCAGTTTGCCACATGTACTTTGCAAGACTAGTCTAGCATAGACAAGAGGAATCAGGGTCAGTAAAGGAAATAGGGGTTTGGAGGGGGGTTAGGTCTAGCAAAGGGAGTCGGGTTCAATAAGATGAGCTGGGTTCAATAAGGGGAGTCGGATCTAGCTGAAAATCCTACCTTTTAAAAATGAGCCCACTTGATTTTTTTTTTTCCGAAGGCCATCGCCTCATCAATGCCATTTTTTCATTGGCCAATTTCTTTTGAACTCAAATCCTCTAATTTCAAAGAATTACATTTACGAAGATTATCTTTAAATATTTAAAAGAAAGGGTCAATGAAAATCAATTCTAAAATTACAAATAGTTTTCATAGATTCAAAAATACAAATAATATTCTTTGATTGTGAAAAAGAAATTCAAAATAATTGAGATTATGACATCTGTTCATCCATATTTTTCTTCGAAACTAAATATGTATCCAACAAAGATATGCCAACCATGTTTCTATGCAAATAATCATGTTCCTGAGCTTCTCACTTGAAATTTATGCAAAGTAATAGAAATCATGAGTACGTAGCTTTTGGCTTCACAATGCCTCCCCTACTTAGTATCACACAAAGAGTTTGTCAGTTTTGCATGATGTCAAGAATCCCATGCCCAAACTTATCATACTTGTATTGCTTGGCTAAATTCTTTTTTCTCTTCCTCTCCCATTTCTCTTTCTTTTTTCACCTTTGCTTTAGCTCCTCTTGCTACATTTCATTTTCAACTTCTACTAATCTACTTTCTTTCTTTGTTCCCACTTCTCCAACAATTGAAAGTGACAATCTAGGTGACTCCAAGGAATTGAGGTATTCAATAGGATATATGTTATGATTGTTTACACGTACCTCTAGGACTATAGCATTTGTGCTCAAGAATGTTTGAGATACCCTTGAGAATATTTGAAGGACTTCTTTGTTGATTTTATCAACAACCTCATTTTGAGTCGATAAGATGATTTGCTCTTTAAAATAATTATTGTTTTGTGAAGGTTTATTATATATATCACCATCTTGAATGAGGGACTTCATTTCTTAGCCAACTACTATTTGTTTAGGTATCAAAATGAAACCATTCAGATCAATTAGAATTTGACTACTAACTTCAAGGAGCCAATTTGTAAATTTTGATTTTTCAAAGAGGTTCTAGTCAAGTACATATATTTTTGTAACCTCAATATGTGCATTTGTAGCCATAACATTGATCTTCAAATTCAAGCAACTATTATTTGTTCTTTTGAACCTTTCATAACACCAAGATCATGACACAATCATAATTCAATTATTAGAACTTGTTGCCTAGCTTGATAGGCAACTTGATTTCGTAACACTTGGTACCTCTCTTTATGTGACTCTGCAACTCTTACGTTAACAACATAATCTATTTTAGCTCCCAACCTCTCTTCTATCTAATTAAGCCAAAGACTCTACAACCCCCATGCTAGCTACATAATCTGTTTGAAACAAATATTTTGTTAAAATGGTGGTATTCATACGCCATTTTTCCATTTATTTTCTAAAATAGGTGTAGATTTCAAACCACATAGTCTCAAATCTAGGAGGGATATACATTTTAGACCACATGGTTTGAACCTCAAAGTGCCAAGTTTGTTGAATACTGTTGTTTTAATGAAATATCCATTTTGAGCTCTCACCTTCTCTTTTGCTTGAGCCAAAGACTCTTTAGCCCTCATGCTAGCTACATAAATTGCTTGAGTTTTCAACCTCTCTTCTACTTGAGCCAAAGACTCTTCAACCTTCACTTTAGTAGATTAATCTACTTGAGCTCTCAACCTCTCTTCAATCCAAATCAAAGACTTTGTAGCCCTTATGCTAGCTACATAATTTGCTTGAGCTCTATGAGCCCCAAATTTGGCACATGGGACTCATCATTTAAAAAAATAAATTTATATGGTTTATGTCAAGATTATTATGCAAAAAGGCCCCCCCCCCCCCCCCCCAAAGTGTTGAACCCAAATACATATGTTAGATGCTAATATAGTATTTATTCCAAAATAGAATATTAGGCTTAAAATAACCCAAAATCTTGGATGTTTATAGATTAGAAACCTGAAAGTCATTAAAATTATTAATATATAGGGCAATTAAGTGATTACTACCCAAATTGCCTAATTCTACTATGCATGTGACTAAACTTGGCTTAATTGGTCCAAGGGAATTCTAATGAGAACCCTGAGTCAATTTCTGAAGATTGATTTTCGTTTTCCAATTATTCCAAGAAATGGTAGAAATCCCAATGGTTAGTTTGTAAGTGATACAAATTCAAAACGGACCAATAAAGGGCATCTACAATGGAAGTATTGTGAAATAGGATTGCAATCACACTAGGAATCCGATGGCAAAATCTTTTTGCCAAGATTCCTCTCTATGTAAAAGATTCTCTAATCATCAATAATTAAAGGAGATAGAGGTATTTTATTCTCCTTCTTCCAAGGTGTAGAGTACAAAAATGAGCCTACAAATCCAATATTTTATAGGATTTCTTGAGAGGTTTTACAAAAAGTTTCATAATTCTTTGAATTTTAAAAGATCTTCTTCTAAAAAGTCAACCACGCAAATCTATGATGGGAAATTCCTAGAAATTACCTTTACTGCAATAAAATCTCACAAAAAGTTATTATATCTTATTTTACACTAATAACATACTATAATAAATTTTATGACATTTTGACATCAAGAAGTACCCCATTTGATAAGATTTTCTCTAATTCCGACAAATTTGAAGATTGATAATAGAATTGACTAGTGCTCCAAGAGCATACAAAATTGGAATGAGGCGAAAGTAGAGTCTTTTTTTACTACCTTACACTATTCAAATAGCCACGGCTTGTTAATTATTTCAGAAAAGTTAGGCTCCAATAGTTGGATGTTTACTCCTTTTTAGTTTTAAGTTGGTGCTAGGTTTTAATGACTTTTTTGTGATAGAAAAAGAGGAAAAAGATTCCTAAGACTAAAGAAAGACTTTTAAGTTCAATGGCACAATATATTTTGTCATTTGAGGTCTTTCTTCCTAAGTTTGAATTTTGGACCAACATAAAAAGTAGAAAATGCAGAAGATTAGGATGAAAATCCTAATTAATAAGATTACCATTAGGAAAATGAGAGGGGAGGTGTCCTTGAAAATTTATAAATGAGGTCACCCCTTTCCCTCTCAAAATACCCTTTATTGATACTTGGATTCCATTGGGTCCAATTTAGTGGATTTTTGCTATTTTTGAACCAACTTGCCAAATGGTTGTTTTGGAAGTTTTTGTTACTCCACTGTTCTTGATTTTTTTAGCAATATTTGAAGGACGTAGGATTCCCTTCAAAGCTTGTATCTACATACACTTGTTATTGTTTACTTTTATATTAACTTGTTTTTGGAGTTGTTTTGTTTATTTGTACGAATCCTAGAGATTAGCCCTCTCTTTACCTTGGCGACAATGCTTAGAGGGCCTTTTGTGTATGTGTGTGAGTTTACACACTACTCAATGAGAATTCCTTAAGTGAGAAATCCCTTGGAAGTTGTGTTTTAGTTGTACTAACTTGTTTTGTACTAATTGGTTTTAAACTATTTATTTTATACTAACTTGTTTTTGGTGATTATCCCTTGTTTAAACCTTGTCTCTCATTTCCTTGCTTCATGTAATATAGAAAAGCTTTGGCTTCACATTGCCCAAGTGTTTAGAACTTTTTATATTAGAAAAAAAACTACAACAAAACTTTGCCTTCCTTAGTGCCCAAGTCTTTAGATTTTTGTACAAGAATCAAAACTACAACAAAGCTTTGGCTTCCTTAGTGCCCATGGATTTTGATTTTTGTGTTAGAAACAAATCTATAGCAAAGCCTTGAACTATAGGTCTTTTAGGGAAAAAAAAAAGTCCTAAGAAGACTTAAAGTTTGGCTCCAAGTTTAGTTTCCTAACTTAGCATCCAATTACCAATTATCCCAAGTAACAAGTTGACAATATTTGGCCTCTAAGTTTTAAAACCTTTTGGTTAGGCCATCCCAATCCCTAGTTCTAAAAATTGGAACCTCAACATTGCAATGTAGAAATCAAAGTTGGATTTTAAACCCTGATGGGATCACAAAACTAGAAATCAAAATTTCTATCTTCTAGCCTTTTGATAGCCAATAGCTAGTTGTCAAACATTGTAGGGCTCACCTTGAGTTTAGGCCAACCATGCCACACCACCTGTACATATAACATGTGTGGTAGTCCAATCAACTTCTTGTAGGGTTAGTCCAATCATGGCACGACAAAAGTACAAATAACCTTACAACAATGGAATAAGCTTTTCATGGGGTTAGTCCAACCACACTGCACTAGTTACATGCCAAGAATTTGGCCATTTGGGATTATGTGAGGGTCATTGTGTGAGGGCCAACATGTGAAGTAGCAACATTAGACCAACACTTGGGGTCCATGGTGTTTAATTCAGGCTTGAGGTTGCAAAACTTGGTATCCAAAGTCGAAATTCTAGATTCCAAGTGTTGAACTTGGTGTCTAGAGTCTAAAATTTGGGGTCCAGGATACTAGTTAGAAATCTTAGGAACAAAGGAACAAGAATGGGGAAGTAAAGGAAGTAGGTATGTAGTATTGGGTTGTGAAAGAAAAAAACAAACAAACAAGGGCACCACCAAATTGAAAGAAACTAAATGCATAGAAGCCCAAACTAACTAGAAGGAAGAAAGAAGGTGGAGGTTTGAACACTCGTCAATGAAGAAGTTTAGCAAGTGATAGAATGATGTGGTGAATTTGATGTTAGAAGCTTAGCAATAGACTCCAAAGCTTGACTATAGTTGGCTAGGTATGCTCAAACATGACTTGTTGGCCTAGTAGCTCCAACATGTTCGAGCATTTTCTTAAAAGACAAAATGCAAGGGAGAATACTAGAATTAATACCACCTAAAAGTCATAAAATGTCATCTCCACTATTTGAGGGGATAGTTATTCAACTATCTACCAGAGCAAATAGACTACTAGAGTTGAACATTTTAGAAAATTATTCTAAAGAGACCATGTTTCACATACGTGTTGATGGTCAAAATTGTCTAGGGTGAAGTAATCTCATTTCTAAAATCTTCTATATTTGGGATCTCTCAAATTTGGAATTTTTGGTTCAATATATGAATCTATAGAATCATTCCTCATTTTGACAAACAATGTGAGATTACAAAATTTGCACTTGTATCTACACTTGTAGGTGTATCCATATCTATAGTAATAATATTTATATTTGTATTTATATGCATCACATATGCATACACATTTTCTTATACAAGTTTTTTGTAAGGGGGGGACTTCTATTTTCATTGAGTCATTTTGAGTGGTGATTTTGAGGGGATAGTGGCCCATATTTCACTTCATATTTTAGATTGATTTTGAATTCTTATTCAATTTACATATTTTTTAGAATGACAAGAAGGTATGATAGTATGCATTCTCATAGATTAGTTACCTTCATAAATTGAGGCTAGCTTAGATCCTATCATTTCACAAAGGTGTGGTCAAAAGTTGATTTGTGCCAATTGAATTGCAAATTCTTTTCCCCTCTTCTTAGCTTTGAATTGCATAGGTGAAATCTAAATCTAAATTTAGGAATAAATTTAGGAAGAAGAAATATAAATGTGATTTGCATTCAATCACTCAATTATGTGAAAAAAAAGAAGTTGAATATTAATTCAAATGCAATGTAGAATAAGATATTAACTATAGGTACCAAATGGAGAGAAAATTCATGACTTTTAGGATAACTCTACTAAGAAAGATAAGATAAAATTGAATACTTATTCAATTAGTTATGATGTAAAAAGTTGGATGTCATATTTTTCTAAAAGCATCCCATTAAGTGCAACAAATTGAAAATTTCATAAACAATCCCATTATTACATTAGTCTGGATGAGACATTTAGCATGGGGAGAGTTTTTACCAAACCAGCTCTTCCCATCAGAAAGGAGTTGGTGTTTTCATGGCATTGGATGACCTTAGTCCAAATTCTTTGCAAATTAAAAGCATTCAGTTCATTCGAAAGCAGTGCCACCCAGGGAGTAAATCCACAACTGCATAGACAATAGTTTAATCACAGTAAAGAATTGAGAACCTTCTCGGTAATTATTCGAATCACTACAAACCTTGTATCCCATGATGTTCTTCAGCAGCCGTCTATTCAACTGCTGTTTGAGGCTATGAGTTCACCGCTAAATACCAGTGATGTGTAAACATCTTTAGAACTACATCTTCTAGCCATGTCTGTACCTCATCGGAACAGTGCTGGAATCTCCTTCGGTGAATGTTCATAATTCGATTGATGCAAAGCAAAAATCTGCAATGAAAATGATGCAGAACTGTAATTTTTCACTTAATAATAAAGGCCGCATGCCACAATAACATAATGACCATGGATGAATGCTACAGACCAATCCAGTGCATGTGCTAAAAACCCGAACGGTGCCATTTGTACCCTGGTAACAACTCGGTGCTGCTGTCAAAACTAAGTAAGCCCTACTCTTCATTTTCCACGAAGATGATCTGCAACGGTGAAATAGAAGTGTTTTCCTGCCTCCACTTCATATTCCCCCTGTCCGTCGATAGCAACCTTCACCTGTAAAGACATACATCCAGGCAACGAATGAGAAACATGAATAGCAGGGGTTATATTTTCATTTTGTCCACGGCCACATTTTTTTCTGTATCGAAGATAACAGTGCAGCAGATGAAAGAAACCCGCAAGATCCCAAATGGCCCAAAAGACCGCTTCCGCGTCTATGAGTTGAAATAAAGCATTTAGGAGGCTTCAAGATAACAAAATGCATCAATAGAAATAAAGAAATGATACGCTAGATTTAAACAGCAGAAAGATGAATTGAAATGCATTGTGATTGGCTATTAGCGTCCGAAGTAAACGTTCAATTTTTAGCTTGGAGGCATAGGGGTTAACAATACCTTCTTGTCAGAATCAACTTCAGCTCTAAGTTTTGCAGGATCTCGAGACCGCAAAACAACTTCCAAGTTTTCAGCATGCGCTTTGTCACCTGCAAGCATTGAATGGAACAGTTCACGAACTCAAAACACAAAAATTGATGTCTTATTTCAAGGACTGTAATCATCTGGAGAAGGGTAAACTGAATGGAGTTTTGAGTAGAACCATACCTGAGCAAATAACACAAAGGAGATCTCGAGCAAACGACAATGCAGGTCTGGCCAAGGTGATTGTGAAAGAGCCACCGGCTACTCCATGGTACTCTTCCGTCGCAATGATTACCTGCACATCGAAAAGCAGTCAGGATCTATGCGTCCCCAACTACACAAATTTGGTAACTCAAGTGCTTGAGAAGGAACCTCTTACAATCTTCAAGAAAATTGACACTTACCCCATGAGGTGGAAGAAAATGTTTGGCAAGGAGGGGAGAACCAACAATCTCTGCCATATAGCTTGCCTGTGCAAATCAAGAAAAATTTCAGTATGACAGTGGACTCGGTAATTCCACCAGCCTAAGTCAATTTAGGCATCATAAACATGTACATCGTATTGTTTACAAATTCTTCGTAAACTCCGTCAGCTAACGTCAGAAGTGATAGCAAAGAAGGCAGTAACTTCCGTAGGGACTAAAGACAGATGGTACTTACACTAGAGATTTTTTTCATAAAATACAGCATTGCAGGTCAGAACAAGTGCATACCTGTGATTCAAATACACGTTGAAGGACTGAGGGATCAGAAACATCCGTGTGGACATTATAGAAAATCTCCACGGTATCAGTGGGTTCCAATCCTGCTTTCTTTCGAAGTTTCTGAGCCCTGTTCACAACCTGCATGTAAAGAAATAGGCAGTGGTTAAAATGGGAGGCAACCGAGAAAAAATAGGGCAACAATCTGCTTGTTAACAGAAGAAATGCCAGAAACACATCCATAGGCAAAAGATGAAGTACGTGTTTCGGGTGTGATTGCCTTACCTCCCGAGCGAAGCCTGCTTCGAGGAGGCTCTCGTCTGGTCTCAAATCAAGTACCACCAGTACCTCACCTGAATATATAAAACACAGAGATAGAATTAGTTCGCAGCATGTCTACGACTTCCTAGGAGAATATCCAATGTCTCGCAAGGGTAAAGTGATGAGAACTTGAGCATCATAAGAACATCCAAATCAAATTTCACAAGTGACAGCAGTCCTACCATCCCCAGCCGCATCAATATCTGCTTTAGCAATTCCATCAGGTGCTTTGAAATCATTGATAACCTGCAAGAACCACCAAACCAGTGTAGTTTCAGCTTAGTCCCTAGTAGGAAATGAACAGAAACGCAATTAACCCCTACGTGTCTACTAATATATAGGACGCTGCAAGGTAATAGACAATACCAATATAAGGAAGGTATAAAACTCTACAAGACACCAAAGCGTGCAGAAGGCAAAATTACAAATTCATTCCGAGATCGAAAAGATTAGAACATATCCACAATTGTAGTCTTATTCATCTTTCACAGGTACTAAGGGGTTTCACCTTGATATCTTGCAACCCAAGCTTGTGACCAGCAAACGTGCCTTCCCCAGCCTTCTGGAATTCTAAAATCTGAGCTTGTGTCAATGCCTTCACTTCCTTTGCAACAAGCCCCATGGACTTCCCTAGTTTCTTCCCCAATCCACTGCGCATGAGTATCGGTCCCGTTAGCATGAGTATCGGTCCCATTCTCGTATCATTATTAATCAAGTACCAACACATGCTTTCTATAAAAAAAAACTGCCTATAATATACACATACCTGTAATCGGGCTCAGCTCGCAAAGATGCATACTTGAGAAGATCGTTACAAGGCACAATATTCCGCACATTGAGCTCCTCTTTTACATACTGTCAATCAATGAATTCAATATTAGTCAATCAAAAATCAAAACCACCATCATTTTGCTGAGTTTCTTAACTTCATGCAAGAGAAAATTTGCTACTAGTTTTATAAGACAAATACAGTTCCTCAGTCAGCTGCAAGACAGGGAAAGTACCTCGCCAAGGGAACCCGTGATGTCATCGAGGAAGTCGGTATCAGCATGGACAACAACCATTTCCCTGTACAAACAATATCAATTCGTTCAATTTGATGTATTTTGAGAGGAAACAATCCAAGAGAAGTTTGATTTAGAAGAAGAAAAATCATCTTACTTGAGAGGGGTTTTGAGGGGCTTGTTGTGGCGTTCTCGAATATTGCGAGCAAGATCGATGACGGACATCATTCGGGTGACACTCTGCTCTATACGTTTGTCAGTCTGCATCCACAGTCACACCAAAAGTTTCAAGTCTTGTCAGTCTGCATCCTTGATCTATATCCGTAAGAATCTCTAGCTTCGGTCTGAAAGTGAAAAAGACGATGCAAACAACAAATGTCGACCTTGATGAATGACAAGTGAACATATCAGGAGAAAATCGCTATCAATAGGAGTCAAGAAATAAGCGCTAGGTGTACTCTAACCTAACCAAGAGAAGTGCACTTAGTGCTTCACAAAGACTAAACAGGGATATATAGAATTTGTTCAACTGACCTCACTCTCCACCTCTGGAAAGGAACAGTAGTGTACACTTTCCTCTGCCTCAGATAATGCAAGCCGCAAATTCTGATACATTCCATCTGTAAAGAATGGAGTAAATGGTGCCATAGTCTTGCAGCACGTCAATAGCACCTGTTTCAAGCAGTATCCCCGTATGCAAGAGTCACTTGACTAGTCCTCGGGACTGAAATTGAAATGATATGTCGTCAAGCCAGTGCTGGTGTCAATTACAACTTTGAGCACAAGTGCCACAGCAGGTGCAATAATAATTTAACAAGACAGTGAACATCAACGCAATCATAGTGAGGAAGGGGGATGCATCCACTCACGAAATACAAAGTAGACAATGCTACACGACTGTCGTCATCTCCGGTGCGACCTTTCAAACGCTTCCGGTTGAACCGAACATAAATATTGGTCAAATTGTCAATGAACTTAAGTAGAACTGGGACAACCTGAATAACACACACAAATGTTAAGATAAGCAAGTTTGACTTTCAGAAGATCAATGTCACTGCTCCTACACGCCCACGTATTGAAATGTGAGCGTATATAAACTTACCGTGTATAAGCGGTAAGCATTCATTTCTTGACGAACAAAGGCTACAAGGCTTTCACTAGCTGAATTGATCCATCTATCCAGAACATTCGTAGACTGCTGCAAGATAGTCCGGTCAAGAGGCTTGAAAGGTTCGAGCCCTTCTGCATCTAACCTCTTCACATTTTGCACCAAAAACCTGTATGCATTATACCATGGCAGGAAGACATCCTTCACCTGCCACACCACATCTCTCCAGAAATTAGCAACATCCTCAAACAAACGTTGACTTCATTGCAAGTAGTTGGTCATGTGAATAACATCATGCAATGAACTCTTTACACTGATAGAATCTAAAGCAAGAACTAAATGCCAAAATCCTAACACTAACACTTCTTTCAAAGTAGACAATATGGCAAGAAATATTTGGCTTCAGGACTCACGTAGGAAAGTCTAACTGCACGGGTTAGATAAAGGAAAAAATGCAAAACCTAGATCGGTTAACTTACCACAGAATAAACACCTTCTTTCTTAAATCTGAGCGGTTCTCCTTTCACAACAGGAGAATTGATAAGGTACAGTCTCAGTGCATCCTGCGCCGACACAAGCAGAAGTCAAAACAAGCAGTCGAAGATGCTCAAATTGAATCAGTATTCGACAGAGGATATCACAGCGCGAGGGGTAGACTGCCTGGATAAAAATTGCAATTCCACTTACAGCACCATATTCATCGATAATGTCAGTTGGAGGTGGATAATTGTTGAGCCGCTTGCTCATCTTCTTGCCATCCTCCGCCAATACCAAACCATTGCAGATTAGATTCTGAAATGCAGGTCTGTCAAACAAAGCTGTTGAAAGTACCATCAACGTGTAGAACCTGCAAACACACCCAAGGTATTAGTCGAAGAAAGAGCAAAATAATGCAAACGGTGTCACGTACAAGGATTAGGCTGTCAATCACAACACTAATTGCAAGGAATAAAGCACACAATCCATAAGAGCCTGTGTCGGCTAAAACCAGAAAAATTCAAAAAAATGTATTCGATTCACTAGCAACTGTCCTGATAGCGGAGATCGAATAGACCCAAAATAACTGCTGATATTTTTTAAAATGTCCCGGACAAGATAACTACTACGAAATAGACGGAATTTTTTTCGGAATATTGTGATAGAAGTAGCGAGTACCATCCACGGGTCTGGTCAAGGCCTTCAGCAACAAAATGGCCAGGAAAGTTTCTCTCAAAGAGATTTTGGTTCTCGAATGGGTAGTGGATGTACGCATACGGCATAGATCCGCTCTCAAACCAACAGTCAAAAACCTGCGCAGATTAGATCTCCACAGTGTCATACTACAAAGTTCCAGTCTGTAGATAGCATAGGATGCATGCCGCCAGACAGAACTGACTTGACTTGGCTATTCCTAATAATAAAGAACAGTTGTCATCCACAACACTAATTCAATCCTTTTGAGACCAGATTCCGACTAATGATCCTACAACGTGTCCGCCCAATGACTAGGAGTAAACTTATGCAATAATATCAACTCTGTATTAAGATCCAGTCCAGTTGCATTGAAATATGAGTACAATAGATATGGAAAACTCACATCCTCGACACGCTTCAAGACTCCAAACTCTGGACCTCGAGGCGATGGAATAGTAACGTGATCAATGTGATGACGATGCAAATCCGTGGCCTGCATTACCAGGAAAGTGGTCCATGCAGTGAGATAACATGCAGTGATTAACTTTGTCCAATTTCTACCTAATACACAATCTATGTGAATTCAAATTCAAGAGAAAGCACGTCAGAAGATACCTTGAAGCCAGAAAGCTCTTCAAGCTCTTGGACGGAACCGATGACCACAGTATCTACTCCATCGTCACTACGCCAAATGGGTAAAGGTGTCCCCCAAAACCGAGTGCGACTAATGGCCCAATCCCGAGCATTCTCGAGCCAACTGTGAAACCTCTTCTCCTGAAAAATTAAGCAAATTCCACTGATGTCAGAACTGAGGGTCACTCTACATGCTCAAAAGGATAAACGCAACAGATGTGGAATTTCCATACACATCGTTTCAAAGCTCATTCACCCCTTGCTGGAAAGTACGACAAAGCATAAGACATTTTGAAGAAACTCAGTTTCTTCAGAACCTCAATAGAATCTCAAGAAACTCTGAAACCAAAGCAGAAAATGTCATGCAAAGAAATTGTTATGACGAATTTGCGAAAATAAAAAAATTTAACAAATGAGTGTACCTTCACAGAGTCTGGGACCCAATAAGTCTGCTTGTTGTTCTCAACAAGACGGTCCTTGAATTGCTCAACTGCAACATACCTATGTAAAAACGCAGATAAGGTATGTTTATTATGTACAAGTAATGAGCAGTCAATAAATTCAACCTACTTCTCTATCAAAAATTATTTCACGGGCTAGGTCAGTAAACCAAAACATACCAGCTAGGAACCACTTTGTAAATTAATGGAGTGTCTGATCTCCAGCAGTAAGGATATGAATGCATGATACTGCCAACATTCACTAGCCTGCCCTTGGCCTGCAATTCCAACGTTCAACTTTGCATAAATCAGATTGTCATAATGATTTGAAAATGACCTCTGGTGGAATTTAACAATTGCCTTCAACTGGTCAACAACCAAGGGCCTCTGATTGACTTTAGATGACACGAACTCCAAATTGTGTATTGCAGAGTAGATTCAAAATAGCCATTTCTCTGCTATCCAGGTTTAAAACAACGTCAAAGATACACACCTTGATAGCAGCAATAATGTCCTTGTCCGCTTCTTTCACAAAACGGCCTTTAAAATCAGATACTTCCGCCGTGAAATTGCCATCCCCATCGACCGGATTAGGTAGATTGGGGCCCTGTCGAACGACAAGTCAGAAAGAACACTGTTTATAAGGCATAACCAGAGAGAAATGGAATGAATAACGGTGGTACTTAATCGTTCAAAATAGTTCATTTCATGCTTTAATGCTCCTCTCATTCTCAAACTATTACTTGGGTACCCAACCAAAGCTGCCGCCCAAAATTGGTTGAACAAAGCAACATAGGTATGTTTCAGCTCTACTGAAAATAAAGCAAACTTGATCTATGTAGGGAGTTCAAGTAACTGATACGAAAGGAAACCGAAGACTGAAGAGGTATGGCATTCTCAGTCATACCATACGCGTCAAAATGCACATCTTAACTCAAAAATACCATAATAAATCTCGGTAAATTCGGTAGAAAACTACCCTTAATAACAGACGGGAGTCAATCAAGACCAATCTCACCTTCTGAATGACACCGTTAGCCAAGCACACACGATAATCGTCCTCTCCAAATGCAGGCGCACAATGGACTACTCCAGTTCCGCTATCATCACTGACGTAGTTATCTGCTACGACCTTGAAGGAAGTGTCTGAAAATTGCAAGAAATAATCAAACAGAGGTTTGTACCTGCATCATAGTTGAGTCCCACAACAGTGTGAACCTTCAGACTTCAAGCAAGAAACAGACGGTAACGTTACATGTAGAATACACGTTAGATTGAGACAATATCAAAAGTGTGTTGGGAGAATGTCATGTATCGATAGATACGTACTTCTTGCCTACTAAAGCACTACCCTTGCACTGGTCAATAACCTCGTATGTGCCAGAATCAACAGGTGCAGAGGTATGCTCTGCGCCATGGCTTCCCTTTTTGTCTCCTTTCTTGTCTCCTTTCTTTCCCACACTTTTGTCAGCCGGAGCATTGCTAGTTACGTCAGTCTTGGACTTCGCATTTGACGCTCCCTTTGCCTTCGTGCTCGGAAGCTGAGACAGTCTCGATTCTGCTACAATATACACAGCCCCGGTCGTTTTATGTCGAACCTGTGAAAAAAATTCAAGAATGAAATGGGCATAGGTAAAAAAAGCTATATGTTAGGTTTCAATTCACCAAATAGCGTCTTCTTAGTCTGTCAACATATCGAAAAATACACATAAACCATGGTAACGGGATAATATCACGGACCGCAGCCCAAGTTCTGAAAAGCACCGACAGACCTTAGTGTAAGTGAGGTTGGCATTCACACACAAAACCAAGTTACTGGGAAGCGTCCAGGGAGTAGTAGTCCAAGCCACCAATGCCGCTCCGTCAGCATCTTCCAGCAACGGAAACGACACCATGACTGCAGGATCCGACACATCCTGGAGTACAAAAACAAATGCTCATTCAGCATTCGCGCTTTACTATTCAGGGCATAAAATGCGGCCAATCCACTACAGCTATCCTACAATTGCTCTCAGAACAGAGGACAGCTCCAATTGGCTGGAACTTCGTAAAATATTGCACTTGACGGATCGATTTAGCATCAACACACGGTCAAAATCCAAATCCCTCGCAGTAGTTCGGTGCAACTAAACCCAGAAACACTAAAACGGTAAACTTAAGAACACAAACCTTGTAATTCAGACCAGCTTCAAAATTCGACAGTATTGTCGTGCAGCCAGTACTGTAAGGCATAACCTGTAAAACGAATTCCAATCGTCAATCTTCCTACAGTTTCCAGAAACAAAGCAATTCCATTGCTAAACCCTAAATCCAGGGGATCTGATCCTTGTTCCCCTTAAACCCTAAACCTGCAACCTGCCATTGCACAACGCACCTTGACACCTTGATACACGTATCCCTTCTGATACAGCTGCTTGAACACCCACCACACCGACTCCATGAACTCCGGGTCCAGCGTCTTATAATCATTCTTAAAATCAATCCATCTGCCCATACGCGTGACGGTCTTCTCCCACTCCTGGCTATACCGCATCACAATGCTGCGGCATTCTTCATTGTAAACATCAATCCCGATCTTCAGCACATCGTCCTTGGTTTTGATCCCGAGCTTCTTGTCAATCTCGTGCTCCACGGGCAAGCCGTGGCAATCCCAGCCGAAGCGGCGCGTGACGTGATGGCCCATAGCGGTTTGGTAGCGCGTGACGATGTCCTTGATGGTGCCGGCCAGGATGTGGCCATAGTGAGGCAAGCCCGTGGCGAACGGAGGCCCGTCGTAGAAGATGTACTCGGGTTTGCCCTCCGTGCGCTTCAGCTGTGTCTCGAAGGCATTCAGGCTTTGCCAAAGATCAAGAATTTTCTCCTCCTGCTTGGGGAAGGAATACTCCTTGCCCTCGCAGATGTCCTCCATCGCTGCGGCAAGCTACTGCGGAACGAGCAATTGGACTGGGACGACTGCAATGGGGGGTTTACAAGGGAAAGAGTCGTGGTAGGCACGGCGGGTCGGGGAAGACGGAGCCCTAAACCCTAATACTGTATTGGTCGGAGGAAAAAGAACACAGAATATGTAAGCTGAAATTACTTACAGTACACCCCAAGCTTTCTGGTTATGAGGAAATCACCGTAGAAATCAAAATGCTGCCAGGATTACGGTAACCAGCCCTATTGTCGCCACAATTTCCATGTTGATCCCCTAGAGATATGAGAGAAGATCAATTTTTTCTTCAACATGCATTTGACAATGAAGCCAATAGGAAGTGATTTCAGATTTTTCCAAGTGCATGTGTATTTCCTATAATTTGGGGGAG
Organism: Straminergon stramineum; assembly: GCA_963920665.1. Taxonomy (NCBI): domain Eukaryota; kingdom Viridiplantae; phylum Streptophyta; class Bryopsida; order Hypnales; family Calliergonaceae; genus Straminergon; species Straminergon stramineum. Next base: position 13,099,411 of record OY987272.1, read on the forward strand.
TGTGGACCCAAAATGCATAACCATCACTAGGTTTCCCTAAAATGAAAGAGTAGAGAGCTGATAATGAGAATGAACTCTTGAATTTTTTTTGGATTTTTCCACATTTTGCTTATATCTTAGTATACATATATTATTTTTTTCAATTTTATTGAACAAGTCACAAAGAAAGGTTATCTTTTTTGAATTCAATAATTGCTTGAAAGATAAGCTTTCTACACATGACAACTTATAGGCAATTTGGAGTACATGTATTTTCAAAACTTTGAATACTCATAGGTTACTTACAGGCTATCCAAAAAATGCTTGTAGAGAGAATTGGGAATTCTCTTTTGACTTTCAAAATGATTTTACAAAATTTTGGACAATTTGAGAAAAGGAACCATGCATAAATATGTATTTACTACCTTCTGCATTCAATTTACGACATTATTGAGATCATCTCCACTAGCAAGTGGCAGAATGTTGTTATTTTTCTAAGTTTGGGTTGTTCCAAAACATAGGAAGGGTCCACTTGTGTCCCACGCCCCCACCAACTTACCACATAAAACAAACTTTTAGGTTGCAATTTTGACAAGTTGATAGAATTCCAAAGCCATAAACTTCCAACGGTCTAAAACAAATACTTTTAACTATGGGTTAATCGAATGTCTTTTGTTCCAAATCTTTTGTTTTATATTAGTACACTACAAGAGAAAGAGGTGTTTTAAGTATAGTCCTAGTAGTATAATCCTATAAGTGTTGACCTTTAAGGAGATTTTTAGTAAAATTTTACTAAAAACACTTGTATTTCTAATGTTAAAAGTAATTTTAGCATACATGTTTACATTATTGTTAACACTAATTTTAGTGTCTAAAAAAAACATGTTTTTTTTATAGTGAGGCAATTATCTTCAAAGTGTAGTTGTGCACTATGGCCAATATAGGGAAGAGGCAATGGAAAATAATTATTTAAAAGAAAGTCAAGAAAAAATAAACAAGAAGATTTTTCAAATTTACGAAGAATTCAATCCCTAAGTTATTGCCTAAAAGAAATTCCAATGTTAGCTAGAAAATCCAAAGTAAAGTCCAAAGACCATTTACCAGGAAGAGAATTTTTGTTGGCAAAGTGAAGGAATTATTTCATTGACATTTAGTGTAAATGAAGGATGAGAGGTTACTTTTATAATAAAAATCCATGGTCCATTATGAATCCTCAAAAGATTTGGGATAATTTGAAGCTAAGACCTTGAACATTGGATATTTAGATGCTATTTCATTAATTCTACTTTGAGCGGAATAGCTCCTACTAATCCTAATTTACATATCCCATATGATGAAATGTCATACATCATTAAAGAGGTCCATGGATTGCTTCGAACTTTTGACCCCAAATATTTCTAAGATGGAGACTTGAAGATGTCCATCTCCGAGGAGCTCCAACAAATCGAGTTGTCCCTTGGCTAGCAAGTGGATTTCAACAGATATATTGTGGAGAAGAAGAAGGTTGAGACAAACATATAAACTCTTTGTGCAAAGTATATTTTAGATTAGCTTTGTACATTTGACAAAATTAAGAGCCTAGCTAAAGAGAAGGCGCATTGGGATTAGTCCTTATTGTACTGTATGCTACGAAATGAACCTCCAAGCACTTATCCACCACCACCATGGACACATGCCAATGAAGAGCTAGACAACCTCCTATAGCTTTGCACAATAAAATAATTCGTGAAACAATTTTCCTTCGAAAATGGGTGCCCGCACATCTTTTGCATCCTAAAGCTTCTTGAGCGACATAGAGATGGAGTAACAATACAATACTTTGTACATCCAAAGCACGACCTCATGTCTTAGAGTAGATTAATTGTTGCGAAGGGATGGGAGTCCTCCACTTGACTAATTGTAGTAGTACAAGACCTCTCCACGCACAAATAGGTATTCTTCCCGACGCTTCATAGTAGCATCAAAGGTATAGACTAGCGCAAATCAAATTTTCTTAGGTTGCTAAGCTATGCGGAGGTCAATAACAAATTGTCATCAACAAAATTATTGCCTTTCTACAGTATCTAGTGCAAAAAGTAGTCTTGAACTTACAACATACATGACATAGAGTGTTATTTTGCATTATGTAGCATGCCTAGTCATTTAGTGATGCCGAAAAATGCTGGTGAGAGAAAGTAATGCTCTAAACTACCCTTGATCTCCGTTTTTTGACTTTTCTAAGCTTTTGTCCCAATCCACTTTATTGATACAAGCTTTGAATTCTTATATTGTTGTTCTAAGCCTAAATCCTTACATATTGTTGTCTTACATACAGATATTGCTGGACACAATTAATCTCCAAGAAAATATAGACCTTGGTTGGGCCTTTGTCAGAGAAAGAACACATCGTCATTTCTTCACACTCGCGGATGAAATCATTGCTAGACCTCCAAGTCTTTCAAATTCAAATATTACAATCGCTTAATAAGATAGAATTGCCAAAAAAAACAGATTCATTTTTTAGATGAGGTATATGGCACTACCAATCTATAAATCAATGCTTTGGAACAACAATCTACGATAGACATTACATCAAATTTTACACCTCTGCCATCATCAGATGCTTTTCCCTAGGACATTGACAACTATTGCTCTCATGACATTGTCCTCAATGTAGAAGGTCATGTCTCCATTGATAGTGCTCAAATGCCTCAGAACAAAGTTGTATGTGACTTTCACATTCGGGTCTTACCGAACACTTCTGCTTTACGTAATGGACCTCAGTTTTGCTATGACTTTCATATGTCAAAGCCTTACGCAAATACTAATTTAGATGAGATTATCAACTTAGTAACAAAAAAATCCACTGAATTCACCAAGACTAAATCAATGTCTGCGAATTTCTGTCATGTGCTATTGTTTTCTAAAAACAAGAAAGGTTTTGTTCTAGATGGAGAGGGAGATGTAGAACATGTTGAGTCGCCTACATCACCAAAGAGACACTTGGAAGATCTAGAAGTTATAGAAGACAATGATATGTAATATATTTTTAGTGCTCATCGGTGAAAAAAACATAGTTATTCTACTAGATCAAATAGATTTTGTAGTTGAATTTTAGACTTGCAGTATTAGGATGCTAGTGCTAAGTAGCTAGAAATATTGAAGTGAATTGTTTGTAATTCATGTTATCATGAAATATAGGAGCACTAATAATATATACTAAGTTTCTTCAATCCCACGTATTTTGGGCATCTTGTATAAAATCCAGTTGAATAACTTTTGTTGTTCTATAGTTTTGTAAACCAAAAACAGAATTAGATTGCGTTATAGACAACACATGTAGATCTATAGAGTTCAAGCTGCATTTTAAACAAAATGGATTATATTACGCCCTTGCCTACTTGCGAGATCTTGATGCCTTCCTCCGTCTCGAAGGATGTGTTAGTTCTGCATTATTTGATTGGTTTCGGTTGTAGTGAGTACTAAAGTAACCTTCTAAATATTACCTATTTTAATCCTTTTCACCTCTTTCAAAAATTATGTAAAGGATTGAAGAGTGTTATACACTATACTCGCGAAATTCTTTTTTAACAAATTCAAGCTGAAGTTAGTATCAAGCATTTTAATAGTTCTAGTTGTTTATGATAAACATTGAAGTGTCACCATAACGACAAATAGAGGAGAGATGTATCATTTGGATTCCCTACATTTAGAAGGTATATATAACGACATACCATTCTATTAAGTTCTAGGGAAGATTTGGATTGTGAGGTTAAGAATAACACAAAATGAAAGGAAATTTAATTATACAGTGAACTGTCATTCTTAAAGGATTCCACAAGTACCTCAACAGGAAAATAAATAGGAGTGCGGCTATTTTGCTATAAAGTATTTGCTAACGTTTATTCAAAAACTAATCAACGGAGAAATTCATGTAATAGAGTTCAATCATACATATGAGCATATTTTCTAATTTAATATGTTGTTGTTCTTCACTAATTTTTTCTAAATCATCGTTCTACTATTCAAGTCAACAATTGCATCTCAAAAAATAATAGTGTCACAACACAAGACTTTTTAATGAATATTGTCTACGACACTCTCCATAGCGTACATCCTGCGAAAGCAAAGCAATGAGTGACGCTAAGTCCAGCAAAAGGTAGATGGACGTCGAACGTATAAAAGCAGGACTATGTCGTCCTCAAGGACATGAAACGCAGGGATGAAGTGGAATGATTTCAATTTGAGATGGTATATGACTCTCTACCTAATCAAGACTACAAGACGCCTTCTTCGAGTACCAAAAGCAATTCCACTTTATAGTGACTCTAGACATGGGAGTGACATTTTATTCATAATGTTTGTACGAAAAAATATACTTTGAAATGAAATCATACAATGCTCCTACCTTTAGATGTCTTGGACTAAAAGCGTTATGTATCGTCAAATTCATCGTGTTCCTCAAAATGAAGTTCTTTATAACAAAATCATTCCCTTTTGAGGGAAATCGTAGAACCAAAATTTCATTTATATTATATTAATAAAGACAAAGAATTTTGGGCATCTTCTTATTTACACGAGTACTGAATTTGAACTTGTTACGGAATGTTCAGGACATATTTTTAAAATTATGTACCTAATATTCATTCAATGAATTTTCCAATTTTTTGAGAATAGATGTTCCGGTTCAACAAAACACATTGTCATTTTCAATAGTGAATTGTGATTTCTAAAGCTCTCTCATTTCGAGTACTATAAATATTGTTAAAAGAAAATAACTACAAGTTCGATAGTAAAGATAAATTCAGCTTTGAAGTCGTGTTTTGTGAAATAAGTTAAGTATCATATTCCTATCTAAACATACCAAGAGCGGACATGAATTGTAATTTCAAGGGATGTTGTAAGGTTTGTCATTGCAATTTTCACGACATACCAGTTGTCTTGACACTCAAAATTGTATTAACACCATAAATGCTTAAGACTTTTGTTCTACTACTAGATATGTTGTAGCGAAACAAAAATTCTGTAGGAGTTTCATTTGTGCATTTGAAGGTGTGGTGCTTTAATAATTTCTAAAACTATTTTAAATTGATATCGTACTCAGTACATCACTTATTCAATAGACATTGAAGGATGTCATGATTTTAGTTATACTTAGAAGTTTTAAATGAATTAAATGAGGATTTCAATATAAGTTTTGCATTATGGGTATTAAATTGCATCAAAATAGTTGAATTTTGTAATAGGTATAATGTCATACTCCGGTAAATAATGTTCCATTAGTAATATGATATAGACGATTGCAAGAAAAAATAAATTTATAAACCTTGGAAGAAGGATTTTGGAAATTAATATAAAACAAGAAATTTGCATTGTTAAATTCAAGAAGATAAATTCTTTCCAACCATTTTTGTTTCGTTCAAAATCTATAGATATTATGTCATTTATGTTTTTGTAATGAATTTTTTGGTGGTTTCACTTTGAAGTGTTTCACTATCTTTTGAAACAAGATTCTGAAGAACGATCATTTGGTTTCACAAGGACAAACATATATTAATTTCATATGTGAAGGAGGATATCCTATTCTAATAAGAGGAAGTAAATTTTTGTCTTTCTTCAATTATTTTTTATTCACCAAATAAAAAATGTGACAAATTCAAATAAATTTTTATCTTCTATGATCAATGTAACAAACTATTATATTGTTGCAAAGGAAAAAAAATTTTGAGCCTCACTATGACAGACACTTTCGATCAATTCTTTAAAAAATGAGAATGAGTGAATTATATACATTGGCTCCTTCGTCTCCTTCAAGAGCAAATCCTATGTTGTCACAAGATTCTAGTGGCAGAGCATCATCACCTTATTAATTTTACATGTTGCTCTATTATTGTGGAAAAACTAAATAATTGTAGGTTTGAAACCTCTTCCTCCTACATACCCGTCTAAATTAGGACTTAGAAGTTTGGCAGTTAAAGTGAAGATCTTCTTTGTAGGAATTCAAGTGTCAACCATAACATTTTATAATTGAAAATTCAACTTACAAAATTCACAATGTTAGAAACATTTGGCAAGCTTGGGTAAAATAACAAATTAAAAAAATTTATTTGAAAAATTATAGAACTGAAAAATATTAACATGACATCTCATAAAGATAAAATAAACTATGAAAGAATTTTAAAAGTATAGATAAAAAATGAAGCAAAATGTAGATAACAGCATGTAATTTGTACACGCATTCAAGGTTAAGTACCATAAACCTAGACTTTACACTCAATTATAAAGTATGATTAAAAAAATATCAGTTTTCATTACAAATAAATTATTTATTTATAAACCTAGAAGAAAAATGAAACCGAAAACTATATCAAAACAAAAATTAAATTAATATAAGGTTAAATAAAATGATAAAGAGGCATTGATGTACTTAAATACAATAGCTCTATGCATTTAAAGTGAAATGTTATATTTGATAAATTTGAATATGAAATGCACATTGTTTATAGTGGAGTTATTTATTGTAAATTATCAAACATGAATTTCTTCAACTACCCCTATTTTAATTAAATATAAAAAATTTAGAACCACACATCTTTTGAATTCTATAGAAAAAGTTCAGATCTTTCAAAATGTGCACTCATTTTTTTGGAGGTTTGTAATGTTCATAATTTGTATTTTGCATTCATAAACTAATGTACAAACCCTAAATACTAGTTAAACTTCTTTGTTTTTTTCCTTACGACTCGATAATGTGCATAATTTATTCTTGATAAAAAAAAAAAAAGTAGAATGCAAAGCCTAAAACTCTAAAAGCATACCCTACATCAATAACGTTATAGTCTGATAAGTAGTACTATAAGGACATGTTGATCCGCATTTAGCAACTCTCATTTAATCCATTATCATTTGTTTTAATATTCAAGCATTCACAAATATATGACAATATAAAAATAAGTTGCGTATAACACATATGTATGACATGAATAGCTAAATTCTTACGTTGAATTTATGAAGTTCTCTATTTCAATTCTTGTTCACTCAATAGGAGGAGCTAGGAATTGCACTTCAATCTAAAAAATGACATTTATTAGTTGTATGATAATGCTACATTCATATTATTTGTAAAAACATCGCTAATATTGTTTTCTACTTTACAATGTTCATTAAATAAATGTTCGCAATGCTTACTTGTAGTTCTCATTTTAGTTTTTTTCATTGAAAATAAAAAAAACATTACTTATAGATAAAGAAATATCAAATCACTGAAATGTATGTTTAAAAAAATTAAATATTATTGGTTGTTTCTTTTGTAACAAAATATTGAAACTTTAAAAGGTTAAAAAGTAAAGAACATAAAAGAAAGAAGAAACGTTAAACCTTTGTAGATTGCATTTTATGTGCTTTATTACTCTCCATACAAATTATTCAATGAAATACATTATGCACCTACTTATTATTCAATGAAATACATTATGCACCTGCTTATTATTCATATTTTTTTAGCACTCTTGAAACTCTCTAGTCACCACTATGTTGCATTTTATATTGAAGCATTTACACTAGAATCGCAGCCTTATTAAAGTGATGAGGCCATATTCGTATAAATGAGAGAATTTGTAGTCTTATATTATCCTTGAACCTACATTTTAATAATAAGAAATGTTTAATATTGAGAGAACTTGCCAAATTATGATTTCAACATATGAAAACATTTATAAACCTTTGATTCTTTATAGGTTGATTTATTCATTAATCTTTGATTCATTAAAAAGGGGGGGATGATAATGGCGAAGTTAAAGTCCAAAAATGTGCATTTTGCACCAATTTAAAGAATATGGCCTTAGATAGTCTTCAAAAATAATATTATCACATGTACACATACAAAAATATTAAAAAGATATTGTGTTTCAATTGTCTTCAAAATTTAAAATACAACTCTTTTACAAACTTTGTAAATTTAATGTTCAATTCGAATGTAAATCAATTTAGATCTCGCAAATACATATCCACTCCTACATTGAAGAAGGCGGTTTACATTGTCAACCGTAAATGTTTTTTTCATTTCAAAATTTGCTAACAATCACATATACTCTTTTCTATGATTTTGTATTAAATGAAGCTCAAAGGAAGTGTGTTATAAAATTTTGTGAATTAAGGGATTGTATGGTTTCATGTAGGTGTGGTCATCTAAAAATGCGCGACATCATTCAAGATCATTTTTGAAGATATTTTTTATTTGTTCACAATTACGCCTAAATAGAAATAAGTTCCTCTTTTGCTAATTGTATATTGAAATTAGAGCTCAGAGATTTTCTAAAATGTTTAATAATCATTTTTAAAGAATAATTGAATTTTGAAGTTTCTATAAAATGTTCAACAATAAAATATTGTATTTTAAATGAAGGAAATTTATAAATGTAGACTTGTAAATGCAACTTAAATCACATAATTTTATATTTTTAGAAATTGAACAAAATTGTACATACAAAAACATGGAAAAGAAAATACAGGATTGCAATTTAGAATTCACTCACATTGCAAATTACAAATACAATTTGGATGTTTTCTGTATAAATCTATGATTTTAGAATTTAATGTATGCATAACTTTAACTACAAAAATTTAGTTCAAAAGTGTTCTGACATTTCTAAAAGCCTCATGTATTGCGTATAGGAAGAAAAAAAAGCTTCCATAATCAAATGACTTAAAGAGCATTAAGACCACTTCTAAAAGAAATGAAAATAGTCATCCTTAAAAAAATTGAATAAGAAAATTCTGGACATAAATCTTGAATTAATTTTGTCGCATTTAATTTAAAATTTGAAAATAAAAAATGATTTTATATCTTCTAAGGATACTAAGAGGTGAAAATTATTAAAAAAAAAGTGTTCTACATTATCAATGTAATGTTAATCATGTACTATCACAATTGCAATAAAACTTGAAAACTTTACTTTCATGAAAAATTCATAAACAATATCTTTAAAATTGTGCCTAATATTGTCACACAAAACATTGTTTGAGTAAGGTTGAAGAACAATGTTGTAAGTTAATCACTTATAATATTTTGTTCAAATCATTTTTGAATTGAGCATGTAACTAATAGGCATTCAAAATTCATCCCAAATTGGCATTTACAATTGAGAAAAAACTTTATAATGCACATATAATATCCACATGCATTAGTAGAAGGTCAAACAAACTTACAAACCACACGAGATATATGGAACATAAAAAATATCAATTTTTCAACGTATTGTCCTAATCCAAGAAAGGGCCGATTAGAATCCTAAACCTATCATTAAGTCATTCTATACAAATCTAAATTTTTTTGGAGTAATCATTTATTTTTGTAGTTTGTTTGCATAATTTGATATTACGATGAATTCACTATGCCTACTACACCCTTGTGTCTATTTAATAAAGTGACTTTAAAGTTGATTTAAAAATTTAAAAATTTCTATTTTTAGCCTTGACATAATAAAAAAACACTTTTTATAGAAGGGCCGAAATTAAATAAATACTTTTAACATTTGAAGTTTAAGGGAAAAAAATTGACTATGAAATTGTTTCAAGAGCCTTATTATCCAATCAAGTGAAAGGAGGCTTTATTTACTCAACACTTGCCTTATTCAACATTTAACATCAAAGAAACAACACGATATTAACCTTGAAATGTGATTAACAGAACAAAATAAGTCTTATGTGGGTCCTGGTTTTCTATTTTCACATGACCACCCATGTGCTAGGTCGGGCAGTGTTATGTAACCCAAGTATCAAGACAATTGAGGCCCACTTTAAATATAGGATGACATGTCCTACCAAAGAAATAGAATTGACAGAAATTATTATTTTCCCACTACCTAGGGAACTAAAAAATTGTTCGTCACATTTCTTCAAAGGTCACTATTTATTTGTATATAGAATTGAATTGAATTGAAAAAACGTTAAAATACATATATAGTGAGAGGAGGTCAAACAATGCACAAGAGATGTGTAAGTTATGATCTATACGATCTAAACAAGTTATCGTCAAAAAAAGCATCAAAATTCCAACCGCTAAACTATGGATGTGAATTGGTCTACGAAACATGGCGTGTCATCTTCTATAGAATATTTCTTCAATAGCTTTGAATATCTATTATGTGTAAGCCCCAAAATGATCCAAAAACGTAAACACTATGCATTTGTGGGATGTCATCTTTGTAAAATTGTTGATCTATATTAACTCGATATTTGGACCTAAATAAATAATCTAATTCATGAATACAAAGGTTAAATGGTTAATGGAGTAATAATGAAGATTTGTCTTATACCTAGTATGGTTATGAATGTTTAGAATAACTATCAAATATAGAACTCATACAACCTTTTAATCTAAGTATAGCCAAATCTTTCTAAATTTTTCATTGTAGTACCCCTTAATTTTCTTTGACCCTTTGACTTTGGAATAATATTAAAAGACATCAAAAATTAAAATTTTGTGTTGAACTTTATGGAATATTTGGTTTAAAAAATAGGGACAACATATTGTTTATAAAATAGGTTTTTAGTTCATGGACAAGTATTAAATCTCTCACAAGTCTCTTCCTTCAAAACATATAAAAAACTAAGATTTACAGCAAAAGCTAACAAGCAAAGAAAGTAAATAAATCAAAAATGTATATGGAATAATTAAGCTTGGTACCCGGTAATTCAAAAGTCTATTTGAATTGAGTTCCTTTTTGTGGTGGTCATAATGCTTAGAAAATGAAGGACAATGTTTGGCAACCCATATTTAGTTCTAAAACATCATGCACATCAATATAAAATGACAAATCTTCAAACAGGAGTACAATACATTTTTTTAATTCTAACCCATATATGAACAACTGATTTATTATTAATGTTGGTGTGTAGAATTGTAGACTAAATGAACATTGCAATTAAGTTTCTTTGAAATATTACATTCTTTTGGGTGTTCTCAAGTGAATTTGAAAATATATTAGTGTAAAGTCTTTGAAGTTCTACTTCGAGGAAACTTTTTGAATTTTAGCTCCAAGAAACTCCTATATTATTTTAAAAAATTGTCACCTACTATTTTCTGAAACACATGTTTGTCATCTGACTGCTCTAGTCTTATCAATCCACATGCAATTAAAGTGTTTTGCTTCCCCTATATGAAAATCAATGAATCAGGGGTATTTTTTAGTAGATTGAACAAGAGTGCAGTACAACTTCTTAGTAGTAATGATTGGATCTTCGTGCAATGCATTTCTCAAATTTGTATTTAGTAAAACTCTTTCTACGTTTACAACTCTATTATGATAATCATCTATATTCAAATTAGATGGCAGAAGGTCTTCTAAAGACTCTAGTTGAAATTGTTCTACTATGAAACACCATGACAATAAAGTGTATTTTTGAACTACATGTTGCATACCTCCTTCTCAGACTAACAACCTATTGCTAATATCCTAATGTAATAGACAAAAAAATTTCATTGTATACTTACATATCATATCTTGCAAACCTATATAACAATTATATTATGCGCACTCTGAATTTGGTTCATATATAGTCCAAATCTTAGAAGAGTGATTTACAAACGCAAAGAGAGTAATGTTCTTTCTTTTGGAATAAAGGCTTATTAAGGGGTCTAATATATCCTTTGCTCAAACAATCGTTATTGCTACAATACGCTCCTTATTGTTGTTCTATATAAACCTAAGCTATTTGCATTGTATTGCATATCAATAATACATTATAACATCTTCTACTAGATGAAAAATTAGCCAATCTATTATTTGTCCTCTAAATCACTCGCAAGAGGATCTTAAAATACTTTTGAGGTTGCCATGATATGACTTAATAGCTGCATTCATGTTCTATCCAATGTGTAGAATAATCCTGTTGCTCACACACCATATAGAAGCCTTGTTGCATCAATGCTTGTTAATGTACTTCATAAACGTTGTTGCTGCGAAGCATTCCATAGTGAAAACATCCAATTACTTTTAAGTCCATGTCACAAAGTCAAAGTCTATGTACAAGCCTTTTCCATACATTATATTTCTCAATGCATTCAAAACATAATTTCACTCAACAATCATTGAAATCTTCTTTACAGTATTTTTCTACCATGACTTTCAAACATGCCATAGGTATAAAAAATTCTCGGACTCATGTCATATTGTCCTACGACGATTGTAATGTTAATAACATAATTGAATTTCAGTTGACTTAGTGACCAAAATAATGCATTAAAAATTTAATATGCAAAATACTACATTATGAGTGTAAATGCTAATCGTCAACAGATCCAGTGACGGATACCTTCAGCACAATGTACGAGTATTTAAATAAGAAAAATATCAGTTTCACTCTCAAATGAGTGTTTCTTATATATTGAGCATCGATATAGTCGGATTTTGGATTATAACATACTTTAAATTGCTTATTTCAGTTTGTGCATTGTCGACAATGATTGTCGCGGGTGCTTAAGTCAATTATTGTTTATAAAGTCACTTTTGCAATTGAAGCAACATGCACTACAAGTCCTTCTCATGGTACTAGAAAATTACAAAAAAAGAAACTAGGATTCCATTTTTTCACTCTTCAAAAATCTTAACTAGGTATAATAGGTACTATAGAAGAGGATATTGAGGTTCATAGTATTTGTTGCGCCCCTTAGTGACATTTACCACCTTAAGCTCACTTTCCAAACACTTAACACCTCAATGCCACCAAGGTTCACGCTCTCCTAACACTGCACATGCCACGCATCCACAATGTTAGGTTCCAACTCAAGTCACGGGGTTCCCCATTCCTCCATGACTCCCAATCCTTTCCTTCCAATACTTAACTCCCACAAGACACCGAGCATGTCATTTGATGACATGGGGCGGAACTTCCATTGATGTCCAAGCACTCGGTGAGGCACTACTCCCACTGGTGCTAACCGCCCTTGAATGGGACTCAACTCCCCACTAGGCCCAACCCAACTCATTTCGGGACTCACTAATCGGGACTTACCAAACAGGACTCACACCATGGCCTAGTGTGGAGTGGGACACTACCCAATTGGTACCAAGGAGTGGACAAGCACTCCATGATAACACACAAGTGGTGGTGAGGCTCCAACACTAACCTCACCACCCGGGGCCACTTAGGCTCACCATGGCACCATCCAGGAGGGAGGAGGGAGACCACCGCTCCTCATAGTACTCTCTGTGGGATTCCGCAGACCCCCCCTTGTATGTCAAGGGGGACTCCCAAACACCCTTTGGTTTTGGAAGACCACCCCGTTTCTCCCGATTCGCACTAGTTTGGGACTCCCGAACTTCCACCCGGCATAACTTTGCGGTTCGGGATCCAAATCGCACATGCGACCCCATTTTCGACATTTACGCAACGCGTAGATGCCGATGGACTACTCACTTGCTCCATTCGAACAAGTAATCGCAAAGTTATTGTCCTCCAAAGATTCGGGACACTCTCAGCGCGGCCAGAGCACTCCTGGCGCGACCGGGACACCCCCAACTTTGAACGCCCATAACTTTTGACTTGCAAGTCCAAATCACGCGTTCTTTAAACGGCTAGAAGCGTCTTCTCAAGACCTTTCCAAGCATGTATCACACGCCCCCAAATTCGTCCGGATCAGAGCGCTACATTGCTCTGATCGCTCGGGACTCCTCGTCCCCCTCACCTCATCTCTTGCAAGGCTTGGGGAGTCACCCCCAATGTCCCCTTTGCTCACCAAGGTGGCACGGGCACGCCTTGTGATGAGGGTCGTGACAGTACTTTACTACAATTGTTTGTACTAATGGAAGTTCAAATCTGGAATGAAAATAGAAATAAAATAGGTAAAGAAGGTTCTAGCACCTATTTATATTTCTTTGAATTATAGGAAAATATGACATACAATATAGCTAGACATATAGGACTACTAGAAGAAACAATACATGTATGCGATGATTTTAGTATAGAAAAGAAAAGGTTGAATAATTGAAGAGAAGATATATGATGTACTCTTGTTTCAGAAGTCCCAAATGTGACATCAAAATAAGAGGCACTCTTGTATTCAAATTTTACAAACATTTGGAGTTGCTATGGGGTTTGGATTCTGAGTGTGGAAGAAGTGTCGTCATGCTATTTTTGTTGAGGTGAAGTTGTTTATGCTGTCTATAGTAAAATATGGAGTTGAAATTTTCATCCTTACTCATTTTGACAATGTCGCACTACACATACATATACTATATACAAATGCATATTTGATGTTGAAATATAGACAAGTTGATTTAGGTATCAAAGATGATTGTAAATCAAACACATTCGCCAAATTGTGGACTCGGTCAACTAGTTTTATATGCTAGTGGTTAACCAACCAATCCACGGTTTGATCCTTGTCAATCTCGTTGACTGATTAAAGGTACCCTTGGCTTGGCATTGCTAATAAGGCACAAATGACAATCAATCCACTATTGGGTCGTTGCAAGAAACACCATCCGTTTTGCATAGCATTTTGAAAACCAGGTTTTATCAACTACTAGAACTTTTGAATTATAAATTCCATGCCCCAAATAAAAAACCGATTTCTAGAATTTTTTATTTTCATCATACCCTCTATTTTATAGAAATTTAAAAAAATCATTTTATATTTAAAAATCAATTTTGTGAAGTAGTTATGCTTTCAAATTTAGGGGTTTCTTGTACTAAATACCGGTTCAATTAAATGATTTTTGGTTGAAATTTTTGTGGTATATTTCTATAGTAGGTAGACATGTCCCTACCAAAGGGCATCTAAAAAAACATTATTTTATATCCTCCACATTTGTGCAAAGAGGCCTCTCTTGCACACACACTTGTAAATATTAGAAATGGTTTTGACCTCATTTTTTTGGTCAAATCTCATTACTATGAAGTACTCAAAAATTTCAGATTTTTAGTTTTATTTAAAATTTATTTTCCCATTTTATAAAAATAAAAATGTCCAACTATGTATTTTCTTCACCAAAATTCTATGTCCAAAAAGCTATCCCAGTAAATACAATTTCGACATTTTAATTTGTAAAAAATAGGAAAATCAATTTTAAAATAACTAAAAATTGTCCATTGGAAAAGACTTTATGGAAATGAGATTAGATCAAATAAATAAGGTCAAAACCATTTCTAATGTTTACAAGTGCTCACGCAAGAGAGGCCTCTTTGCACAAACGTGGAGGACATAAAATAATGTTTTTTTAGATGCCCTTTGGTAGGGACATGTCTACCTACTATAGAAATATACCACAAAAATTTCAACCAAAAATCATTAATTTAAATTAGTAATTAGTATAAAAAAAACCCTAAAATTGAAAGTGTGATATATTAATATAATGGACATTTAAATATAAAATGATTTTTTAAAATTTCCAAAAAATAAGAAATATAATGACAATCAAGTTAACTCGAAATAGATTTTTTAATTTTAGCATTGGGTTTTTAAATTCAAAAGTTATAATGGATGACAAGAGAGTCACATTGATTGTGACGAAAAAATGGTCGGTGTTTCTTGCAATGACCCTATCCCACCTCTAAGCTATGATGTGACAAAATATAGGGCCCCCCAAAATGGTTATCAAGCTCCAGCATTGATCTTTAAACCATGGTTCTCAGCACAACCTCCACCTTTTTTTATGCAAAGTTTTATGTGATAACTTTTGTAACCTTGCATTGTATATGCATATAGTATATACAAATGTATATTTGTTATTGAAGTAGAGGGCTTTTTTGGGAGTCTAACAATCCATATAGAGAGGACTCTATTTTTTTTTACCTCTATTAAACAATTATTTGACATTAGTTTTCTTTTTCCTAAATTTGAAGTCATTTATAAACTTTAGTTTGTATTTCAAGTTGTTAAAATGAAAGGTAAAGTTTGTTTTATCTTTCTTTGGGTTTTTTTAAAGGAGTAGAAGTCTATGTAGGACATAAGGATAGAGTTATTGGAAAAGGGAAAAGGTCAATGGATGATTTTTGATCCATGTGACATTTCTAGGGGCTTTATCCACTAGCTCAGGTGGATGGTAGGGAAGATGAGGTGGCGGATGAGGTTGAGGGTCTTTTTTCTCCTCCTCATGGTTGTTGAAGAGAAGTTGTGATTTAGAGGAATAATTGTTTTTTGTATAGAGAGAGTTTTGAAATGAAATTTTGTAGAGTTGTTCATCTCATTTTTGTGATTTCAAAATCCTACCACTCACTCAATTTAGAATTTTTATGCAAAAGTTATGCTTTCAAAGGAAGTGAGAAAATGATGATTAGCCATGAAGAGTGAGGATAGAACTTTTGAGGGCTCATAACTATTTGTTGAGGAGATATATGATTATAAAATTTGATAAAATTATGTATTAAGATGTGAGCTTTCCAAAGACCTAACACTCTCTTTGTTTAGAGCTAGGATGAAAAAGTTAGGAACTTGGGAATGAAATGATAATAAATTGCCTTTGATTTGAAGTGAAGGAACTTTGACCAACTATAGAAATTGGAAAGTATCTTAATTTTCGTTGATTTTTGGTGGGTTTGTTTATATTTATATTAGCTTCATAAATAAAACATCACATAGTCAATTTGGAGTTAGCATATGAGAGTTATAGATTTGAAAACAAAATAGTGATGAACATCTACCTTTGAGTTGTAAAGAATGAACTTTGACCAACTATATAAATCAAAATTTATCATATTTTGAGTTGAAAGTTAGAGGGTTTGTAGACATTTGTATTAGCTTTTTAGAGAGATATTACACTCTTGATTAGGAGCTTTGAAGCATTTGTGACATTCATATTAGTGTTTGATACTTCTTTAAGGGAGTTTATGCGGTTTTGTACAACTTCTACTACCTTTATATAAATATATGATGCTTTATTTGCCTAATATGCCTCATTATATAAATTGTATAGGTACTTACTATCTTACTTGGCTTATATGCCATTATATAAGGGTTGTGTGAGCATATTAACATATATACATGTGTAGGTGTATTTGGAATGAGATCCTTCATATTTTTAGCCAAAACTAGTTGCAACTAGATTCCCCATGTTTTTTTTCAATGCAAGGCCTCTCAACTTGACAACATTTTTTGGGTCACTCAAGTACTTTTGCTACAAAACCTCGTCCTATACCTTCACTAAAGTGTGGATTTCCTACGCTTGGACGAAAGTGTTCCAACTCACAAGTCCATTCAGTAGAGCGAAATCCTTTACAAATGTCTTGTGCTACGATATTACTTGTGCGAGGAAGAGACCAAGCTATAGAAGGTTGGACAAATGTTGCTTAATGCTGTCAGATAATGAACAATTGAGGTTATCTTCAAATCCGAAGACCGTTACTCCATAAACAATTTTTCCATTTGAATTGGAATACTGGGAATGGCGGTAAATCAATTGACAAATTGTAATATCTTAATAAGGTTGTTTTGTATAAAAGTAGGATAGTTAGTTGCGCTTAATGAACTTCCCGGTTTATTTTTTACCTATCATTTTTAGCTTCAGTTGATTAATTTTAGTAGTTGGGAATACATTGTACTTTTGAACTATTTTTTGGCTTTGCCGTTTATTTGTGTCCTACACTTGACCATGTCTTCTTTTTTTTATGATAGAATCTGAAAGTGCTTGGATATCCTCTTGCACAATTGTATAGTAGTCTTCGGGCCCGAAATAGTAATGGTACCTAGATTGTCGATACAATACATGGCATGTCACAATTACTTAGATACAAAGAATACAAATTTCAGAGACATGATCATTTCATATAAGATCTCAAGACAATTCAATATATGACGCTGATATAGAGATGGACAACATGTGTTCTACTATGACATCAGTTGGATAACATTGTCAATGCTAAGTAAATAAGTGTTTGTGTAAAGACAAGGAAAAAACAATGTGTAGATATGTAGTGGAAGGAATTTTCTACATATCCTTTGGATGAAGGATGGAAGTTTATAGACTCTGAAAATTTCTAAGATTGAGCAGTATAGACGAAGTAGTAGTCAACTACAACTTTATGTCCTACAAATTGTAGGTATTGAATTTGATGTTCTAAATTATATAAGGTTCGGGTCGTGATGTAAAGTTTGAAATGTAAAGTGGACTCAAACTGGAAAGTAGTGAGGCCCTTGATGTTTGAATTACTTACCTAATAATTTAAGTTGGAAATATAGCACATGGAAATGTAAGCAACCCTAGAGCATTTCATTTCTACACATGGTGTTTGAAGGTTGTCAAATAGTCTAGATTCTATTGCTCACTATGCTTGAAGTCCTCTAACATATTCCATGCAATAGTTGCAATTTCAAATTCAATCACGGAATCCTTTCCGATAGTAGTATGAGAAAGCCTTATGAGATCGGCTTACTTGATAAGTTCTGGTTTTAGATTTTAGACTATGTCATGTAGTGCTTCAATAAGTTGTCTTTCCTGATCCTAATTGTAAAGCTTGTGATCATTAAGCTTCTCCTCTTCTAATGCAAGTTCAATATATGCATGAAAAGTCTTTATTTGTCACATACAATAGATTGGTAAGATGTTTGTGAACTCAAGCATGTTGTTAGGGATAGAGGTATTTCATGTCCAAGATTAAAATCAGAATGGACTAAAAAGCTTGAAAACAAAAAATCAAGAGAGGTAGAGTGCAAAGTCATCATCTATGTGCATGCTACATACTCTATACAGTAATGTGGAGCTTCATACAAAGGACTTCCAAGTATTGGAAGGTCAAGTCCTGTGAAAGCACATGTGCAAAATGAGAGTGACGAAGTCTAACTAAAGGCAATCGGATCCAAAACAGTGTCCTCAGCATTACTAAACCTTGTACATGACAAATAGAGCTTCAACCGTGAGAGACACAATGGAGAAAAATCCCAATTGCATGAAGAACGTTCTCAACTGCTCCTCAAACCCTAATCCGACGCCTTCAACTCCAATGTAGTTAAGGGGGCTTCAATGTACTACACAAGAAAATTGAGGACATTTTGAAATTCAAATGTAACTCAAACGTCAGGTTCTAACGGTCTGTTTGCAAATCTTGTAGGACAAATTACAGCCTTGAACTTTCGTTGCTTTGAAATGCCTAAAACCCTAATGTAAGACCACAAAATCGTTGTATAATTGAGTGTAGGATGTTTTGTTCTATTTTAGCCCATTGTGTCCAACATAGGAAAATGTCTTGAGTTGGAGGTGTTCCAAGCCTTGAACCACAAGTCGTCATCTCCGTGTTTTCTAGCGTTGTCTCCATCTTTGTCGAAGACTGTTAGAGCCCGTCAAGACACGATCAGGTCAAGTTGCTTCTAGTTGGATTGGGCTCCATTCATGATGGGTTGGCTTGATGTGTGGTCATGGTCTAGCCCTAGAGTCCAACCCGCACTCCATGTTGGTCGGGCCTACCTTCAAATGGAGGATTTAATGTCCTACATGAAGATCAATGGCATTGGAAGACGAGTCAATTTTCCAAAATTGAGATCTATGGATGCATTCAATGACTATTGTTTTTTTAATAATGCATGTTGATAGCATTGAGAGGGGATTCTATTTATTTCTATTGAAATTGATTGTTGGATTTTTTTGGGATTGGGGGGCAAGGATATCATTGCTTGCCTCTTTTAGATGCATAGTAAGACACAAAGTATATGTTATTAGGGATTAAGAAAAATGAACATATTTCTATATGGCATGTTTTCACTTGAAGATGAAAGGGTTGAGTAGTTATTAATTATTTAAAATTGACTTAATTATTCAAGGTATATGTCTAAATTTCAAGGTTGATTTTTCATACTCTAATTTTTTCTAATAAACTTTGAAAAATATAGGAATAAAATTTATGAAGTTAGTAATCAAAATTTATAAAGAAATTTCATAATTACATTAATTGTAATGAGAGAAGTGACTCTAATAATTTGAAACAAAACCAACTTGTATTATTGCCTTATGGCTTATTAACATCCTTATGAACTTTTGAATCAATCATATATAAATCAATCTTTGAGAAATTCTAGACCAAGAATTGTTGAAGTATAGAATTATCACATAATAAAGTTATCCTTTAAGTAATGAAAAATTGTCCTTCATTTAGCACTTCTTTTAATTTATATTCTAGATTGCATATGAATTTTGATTCCACTAATCATAATTTAGAATAACAATTTTGAGTTGTTGTGATTGTACACATTCTAATAACATTGACTTGTCCACTGTCTAATTTTGAGGTTTTGGCCCCATTCTTGCAACTCTGAGTTGCAAAATGGTGACAAAACTTTTTTGCACCATTTGAGGTGCCAAAACACATTTACCTTTGTTGATGATGTGAGGGTGGCACCAAAACCATAACATAGGACATATATGAAATGGTTGACTTCCACCATATCAAAATCACATATCAAACTTTTTCAATCAAGTATATTAAAATGAATTTAATTTAGTTTGATATAGATGGTTGAATTTGTGGTTATTCCATAAGGCTATCAATGAATAAAATAATTATTTTAAAAATTCACAATTTTCTTTATGATTCCTATTTTAGTAACTTGTAAGGAAATTTCAAATTAATTCGCTTGTTGTTGATATATTTTCAAATCCATTCTCATGTTTTACTAGAAAATTATCCTATGTGAAGGTCAAATTCAAAATAAATTAAGTCATTTTGGTAAAGAAGTGCCTCATGTCATCTATTGATCGGTGTAAGGTAATGGGGACCATTGAGAATTTGACATAGGAATTCATTTTCAATACCTAAGTGCCAAATCAGGCCTTCATGTACAATATAACAATGACAAGTTTTCAAGTTTTTTTACATTGATATAAGTATACAATATTAATTTGAATTATCAAAGCATTGTAAAAGTCACAATAGTTATCTTGTAAGTCATAGTATGTTGCTTTTTATTTAGCCCCTCTTTCAATAATTATTCTAAATTGAAATGAAATTGAATTTAGTTTTATTCAATATTTTGGAAAAGCCAACAAAGTCTAAGTGTAGACAATGACTGATGACATTAAGTTATTTTTTCCTTAAATTAGAGTTTTTCTCCCACCTTTGTAACTTTGACTCAGTAATATTTATTTCAATTTCATTTATAGTGGTTAAAAAAGGATGTTCTACCACAACCCAATCCTAGATAAAAAAAAAATGAAAAGAATCAATCTATCAAAGAACAATTTGTCAAATCCCCCAAATCTCCAAAATTATAAGGTCTAGTTTTGTTGTCCAATACTTTGAAAATTTATAGTTTATTTATACAAAATACAAAATATGCACAAAAAAAAAATCTAGGATATTGATCCTTTTGACTTTCAAGAGGATACAACAATAAATTAGGCAAGTTAATATTTAGAATAATTTAAATGTTCAATCTGATTAATTGGATGTAATTAGGTGCACCCATAATCAACATTGCCCCAAATGCAACATCTACATTGGACCAAAATGCATCACTTTTTCCTACAAATTGATTACATAAGATGTACATAATCATAACATGAGAGTCTATAAGAGCCTAGTGTTGCTTTTTGGTACACCTAAAGATAATACTTTGAAAATTCATTACTCAATATCAACATGGCATCCAAATAATGCATGCTAAGGTAGGAGGCTTGAACTCCGCTCAGGCATTTAGAATCGCCCCTACTTTAGCTTTGAAATGGACATGAGATGGTCCTTAAATGAACCTCTACATTCATTTGAATGGATTGAGAAAAAAACTATAACTTATTGCAAGAGCCAATCATTGTCCTTGCTTTCCCCTTTTCTCTTTATAACTTCAAGTAAACAATTTATGGAAGACCTAGGGTCATAAATGACACAACTTGTTTGAAAATTTATAACTAATTCAATAATGCTTCAAAAAATATGAAACCACTTGTGTTACATTCTACATCTATTTCTCTTTGTCTAAAAAATAAGCTAAAAATATTCCCATAAAAAAAAATGCATGAAAAAGGCTGACCCACCCTTAGATGAGCGTTTTATGAGCCTGCTACCTTATATTGTATTGGAATCCTCTTTCGGTGGCCAATAAGATCCAATAAAAATCATTCATATTTTGTACTAATAAGTACGCTCAGTTGTAATTACTGACGATTATAGGTGCGCATACCTTAGTCCCCCAGCCTTCCCTTGCTGGCTTACTCCAAAGGTCAATGATTCATGAGTCTTCGATTCAGCCCCAGCAAAGCCCGGGCCGTCCTGGGCCACCATGTAAAGGCGACCCCCCGGAACAGGGGGCGAACCTTGGCACTCTTCTTCTTCTCCTCGCTCAGTAGAACAAGCCCAAGTCCAAGCAGAGCTCGCTGCGACACGAAGCAGCTCCAGAACTTCAACTATAACAGCAGTAGATCGACACCTTTGTGCAAGATCTATCCCCTCTTAGGGTTTTCTCGGATCCCCAAGACGGAACTCATCGCTCAAAATGCCGGTGGCGGCATCAGCCATCTACTTCCTCAACCTCCGAGGCGACGTGCTCATCAATCGCCTCTACCGGGATGACGTCGGGTAAGTCTCTTCTCCCCTTTTCGTCCCTTTGCTAGGGTTAGGGTTAAGTCTCCCGTCGTATTGCGTGATGGAGTTGGAGTTTGATGTTTGCAGAGGCAATATGGTGGACGCATTTCGCACGCACATCATGCAGACGAAAGATCTGGGCACTTGTCCCGTGCGGCAAATCGGAGGGTGCTCGTTTCTGTATATGCGCATCAGCAATGTCTACATTGTTACTGTCGTGAGTAGCAATGCCAATGCGGCTTGCGCCTTCAAGTTTATCGTCGAGGTATGATTGGGCGACAGGAGCTGTGAATTCGGTGGTTTCGTTTAGATCTTGCCGTTTCTGGCATGCGTAAGGGTGGCTTGTTTGGGAATCAGTTTTGGTTAAGGCGAATGCAATCGGGGAAACTAGATGAGGTATACCGAAAAGTGGAATTAATGGGGGCTGCACTGGAATTTACGATATGTTTTACATTTTGGTGTTATATTTTCTTTGGATGGTTTTCTAGTTTATTAAGGAATAAACTGTACATGGCTCTATGCTATCCCGTTTTATTTTCAGAATCATATTTCTAATTCAAACTTATAGCTTAAAGTATAAATTTTTTGTAGAGTAAGTTTGGCCTAAAGTAATGGCACTTTTTGGTGTAGTACATTGAAATTTTAGATTGGCAGTAGTAGCAAGGAGAGATGCATAACCGAAGATGCTCCAATTCAAGTTAATTTTGAATTTTGAGTTGCAAGGTGTGATCTTTATGGTGGAGAGGTTAGAGTACTGCAGTTTTAATTTCTGAGTGTGAGTTTTAATTACTGAGTAATCAGGCCTGGTTTTGTTCCTAGGATTTCAGCCAGAGGACTCTTTACCCAAGGCTTTAGAGTACAGCAGCTCAGTCGTCTGTTTGAAGGAGCATATTGTGCATAATTGGAGTGAGTTGACTTTGAATGGTTGGTATCAGGCAGTTGCTCTTTTCAAGTCTTATTTCGGAGGTGCGTTTGATGAAGATGCGATCAGGAACAACTTTGTCCTCATCTACGAGCTTCTTGATGGTGCGGGAATTTGTTTGGAAAAGATTGTAATTGTCTTTGGGTCTGATTAATTATTGTAGAACAGTCTGAAGATCTGTTTACTGGAATAAACATTTGAATGAAATACGTGCGAGGGGCTCTTTACACTAGCACTGGCCGACCGAACTAACAAGGGATCCTATAAAAGCTTTCTTTCTTTTATATTTGTTACGGTGTTTTGTTCAATCTTGATTTTTCACTAGTTCAAGTAACATGAATGAGCGAGCATGAGAGGTGGCACTTATGTGGCTATATTGTGACATTCTAAAAGCATTTTAGAGAAGAGAACATCTTTGCTGCCTCATTACATCAGAAGGTGCCATGAATGTCATGAATTATTTGAAGCTTGTTATCTCAGCCCTGATAGCAAATAATGTTGCTTATGATGTTGGTTTTAATTTCGTTGGCTAAAACTCAATCACTTTAGTTTGACCTGGACAATCTACGGTGGCCCTAAATTCACCGATTTCCCAACGTTTAAGATGTTTCTCTCTATTTCCAGCTACTTTATGGAGCATAACTTGTATGGGAAACATCACCATATTCTACCTGCTCTAGCATGCGATAGCGGTTGCAGTTAATTTCTGGAGTATCTTATACGTGTGTATGCCTTATGCGTTCTCGATGTCATTGGTGCAGAAATTATGGACTTTGGGTACCCTCAGAACTTGTCTCCAGAGATTCTGAAGCTTTACATTACCCAAGAAGGCGTTCGTTCTCCCTTTTCATCTAAGGTATCAGAAATTTTATTACTTTCTCTGTAGACCTGTGCTTTTGTTTCGTGGAAGATATATATTTGGTCTATGTGCCTGGTATCTTGCCCTGGTGACAACGGAGTGTGTATATTTTTTACCTTTCTGCTGAGTTTGTTTGATTGTTGCTTCCAAGATGTTCTCAGGTGGCCAACACCTGCGTACTTTGTTGTATCCTTGCAGGCTATAGACAACAGACCCGCTGTGAATGCTACTCTTCAAGTTACAGGAGCTGTGGGTTGGAGACGAGAAGGTCTTGTGTACAAGAAAAACGAGGTATGGACGGTCCTCGACGAAGAATGTTTCTTTCCTTCGGAGAGGCTTTGAGATCAACATTATGCTCCATTGTATAGACTGTATGAAGGGCTGTAATCTGATTCCACGTGGTACTTAGCTTGTGGACTTTTGATTGTGCAGGTCTTTCTGGACATTGTGGAAAGTGTCAACCTCCTCATGTCTCAGAAGGGTGAGTGTTTTGGGTTTTCAGACTCTCTGGTCTATACTTGTTTAATGACATTTTCCTTCGTAGATTTTAGGTTGATTAGTTTACATCAGTGCCTTTCTGAATGTGGAGGTTTGACTAGACATGACTGGTGATTGCTTTTTAAGTGCTAGTTGCAATGCCAACATCTTTTTAATTTTCTTCTGGAAGGCTTCTTCATTTCGCACAAATGTTGAATCCTCTGCGCATAGCTTGGCTGCTGAATCTCATGTGTGCCCAATCATCTGGTTTTGCAGGAACTACTCTGCGGTGTGATGTAACTGGCAAAATTTTAATGAAGTGCTTCCTTTCGGGGATGCCGGACCTGAAGCTCGGGCTCAATGATAAAATTGGATTGGAAAAAGAAGCTCAAGCTAAGGCTCGGCCATCAAGAAGGTTGATTGTAAATATAGTCTTAGTTCTGCAAATCAGCTCTCTAATTTTCTGTAAGGACTTGAATTGCTTGGATTCACAAAGCGTATGTTACTAAGCCTTGTGTGTTCTCGAATTTGACAGCGGGAAGACTATTGAACTCGATGATGTCACATTCCATCAGTGTGTCAATCTCACAAGGTTTAATGCTGAGAAGACAGTCAGTTTTGTTCCACCCGATGGAGAATTTGAGCTCATGAAGTACGTTACTCAGCTGCGTGTTTATTGCTTGAAAGAAATTGTTTTCAGCTCATTTTCTAGTTTCTTCATCCTTCATCTTCTTGGGTGTTGGACATGGAGGAGACTGAATTCTTCTATGTGCTTTTTTCTGTCTAACATCGCCGATTAAGCCATCAATATTGTCTGGATGCACAGGTATCGGATCACAGAGGGTGTCAATTTACCTTTCCGGGTGCTGCCTAGCATCAAGGAGTTGGGTCGAACCCGAATGGAGGTCAACGTCAAGGTAATCTAGTTACAGAATATCGTGCCCTTAGATTGTAAATGCTTTGTACAATCAGTTTCAGAGTTTCTCTTGGGTAATAGGCATTGTCCAGAACGTTTATCTTGGTGTTTCAATATGTGGCAAAAAATATTGGAACAGGTCAAGAGTGTTTTTGGGGCCAAAATGTTTGCACTTGGAGTTATGGTCAAGGTACCAGTTCCCAAGCACACAGCGAAGGCTACTTTCCAGGTGACATCTGGAAGAGCCAAGTATAATGCAGCAACTGACTGCTTAATATGGAAGTAAGTAGCTTTTCTTCTTGTGGTTGAATTAAGTCTGCTCGGAAAGATTTTCTTCCAAATAGTGTCTTGTGGTTGTAATACTCGCCAGCCATTGACCTGATTCAGTTGTGTTGTTGGGATTGTCTACTTCGGACAGGGTGAGAAAGTTTCCCGGGCAAACAGAGTTGACAATGAGTGCTGAAGTGGAGCTGATATCCACGATGGTTGAAAAGAAGTCTTGGACCAGACCACCCATTCAGATGGAGTTTCAGGTTTGAGACTACCTTTGTATTTTTGCCTCTGCCCAAGCTACAAATAGAATTTCACTTTGGAGCTCATAGTAATTTATAGTAACTTCCAATACATCAATCTATCATTAAAAATGTAGAATATGATATCTTATTCCTCTTGATATCTTTTGTTATATTCCTTAAAGCTTTCTATAGATATGGAAACGGCCACTTTGGTTCATTTGGTCTTTGGGGGGATGATTAAATACTTCTTGGCTAGGGGTTCAACAAAATTTGGGTTCTACAACCGTTTGGAAGTTTATGCCTAAAAAGAAATGATCCATACGTTTTAGTTTGTAAAAAAAATCATAGATATATACAAATCAATTTAGAAGAATTTAAATTTCATACATGTCCTGGGCATTCAGGGGTGATGCCATAGCCAAAGAGATCCTTGATTTCAGTTGTCAGAGGTAGGGTCTTACCCTGAGCGTTAATCTATTATTGTAGACATGATCATGCGTAATGAATGGCAGGATTCTGAAGTTATGTTTCGGTTCTGTCACAGGTTCCCATGTTCACTGCTTCTGGCCTTCGAGTTCGATTTTTGAAGGTGAGTTTCTTATTCTTGTCTAAACAATGCCTGACGTTATATTATTTTACAGAGTTTGCGAGAAACTTGCCCACTTAAATGGTTATTTTGTATTTCAGGTATGGGAGAAAAGTGGCTACAGTACTGTTGAATGGGTTCGCTACATTACTAGAGCTGGTTCATATGAAATACGGTGCTGACACTTACCATTTGACTTGACTTGTAGATGATTAGAAGTAGGAATCATAGCTGGTTGGTGCAACTCTTTTTCTTTTCTTTTCCATCGCTGGAATGTACTGAAGGTTATTAGGTTGTGCGTTTCCTAGCATGTAGTTCGGCCCTTAGATTCTGGGTCTTCATATGTATTGGTAGGTCCATCCTACAGTAGCTTATCCAAGAGTTGAATGGGTTTAGTGCCTCCTCATTCACTATTTTAAATGAGACTGCCAAATTTGGTCCCATTGGCAGCACTGTATCTTCTTCATATGCACGATCTGGTATAGATATTATTGGCCACATGATTTTCTTTCTCCAAATCAATAATAAATCCCCGATGGAGGTTTTTGCTTTGTTGCAAACTTCGAGAAATATGCCAATTCTCTACGTTACAACAAATCCAAGTTTTGTACCACACATCTTGCGCAATTAAAGGGTTAATAATGGTCTTATATGGATTTTGTGGATTTATCAATATTTTTGAAATGAAATGAATTCAACTTGTTTGCAATGATGACAAACATGGATCCTAATTGTAGTTGTTTTGGGGGGCAATATATTGTAATGCTCAAAAGTGATCCAATTTTTTTAAGGTAATGTTTGATAAGAGATTCCTTTTTTTTATAAATGGAATTGTTGAATAACTACAAAATCCTAGGACAACATTGTTCATTTATGGATGAATGTATGTATTTTTGGATGAATATAGATGTTTTCATCCATCATTTCATATTTTATCCTCATCAATGTGTGTAAATAGTTCCATGCCTTCATTGGATATTGTTTTTTTCCATTGCCTAGAAATATTGACAAAAGAAACATTGATCTTGTATCATACTTAGTTTTGAGAGGATGTGAATGTCTTCTTAGGTTGTTAGAGACTTATTGCACTAAAAAAAACTAGAATATATGTCTTTGGAATGATATAGAGTACATGGTTACTATACCAAATGAACTTCAAGAAAGATCAAGGATTATTTTTCAATTTGGACATCTTAGGTAGCACATGGAAGATGTTTAGCAATGAAGAATCAACTAAGCACTATTGCTTGGAAATCCACATGAAATAAAAGAAACTAAGACCTTAAATTATTATCCATGTTGTGTTTACTTGGCCCCATCTAAGTGGTGTGGATTACTTACTTCTATTATAATATGGTTTTGTTTTAATTTTTACAATTCAATGATATAACTAAACAAGTGAATGTGATGTCTTCCTTTGGCTTTCTTTTAATATAATTTCAAAAAGTATGATGTTTAACCCTTAAAGCCATAAGGCATGATTTAATGCCATTCTCCACTTCTAGGTACGCCCTTCGTAATTTAATGACTCTTGGAGTCTTTTGAAATTTTTACCAGAGTTGTATTTGACTATTAAATTTTTTTAGAATAATCCAAGTTAGGGTTAAAAGTTTTGCATCAAAAGGGATTTAATTTCAAAATGCCTAAGATACCAAATTTTGGTGTCACCAATAATTTGAAGTTAAATAAAACATAACCAATTTGTTATTTTGGGTAGTTTGTATTTTTGAAAAATTCTTTTTGAAGTCAAATTTTAGCATCAAAAATTTGATTTTGATAATGATTGATTATGATTTTTCTATTCAAGTTTTTGTGCAAGGGTGTCCATTGCAATCTTGACTTTCCATAGTGTTTAGGGCTCTTGGAAATGAGCCTCAAATACACTAGATCTCAAAGAAAATATTACATTAGAAATTCATTTAAAAAAATTGTAGAGTAGATTTTGCTGAGCCATAAATTGGTTGGGGTTATGCATATTAGGCCCTCTAACCTCATATTTTTTTGGTGATTAACTTTTTAGATTTGACATGTGAAAAGAGGATTGAAAGACTTCAAATCACTTTTGCAATTTTAACACCTTCATGATCAAACATTATAATCTTTCAATCCATAAATGATATTGGTGTATTTTTCTTTTCCTCTATGATCTCTAACATTTATAGTTTGAATTTGTAGGGTTAAAATTTAAAAAAATTAAACAACGTATCAGAATGTTGTCTTTTTATTCAATTTAGAGCAAATTCCTAGAAGCCTAGAAAAGGCCTTGGGCATTTAGGGGTTAACAAAAAAATAGGGGCAATTTCAAGAAACCATAATAGATAGATCCAATTGGTCTGAAATTTTTTATACACACTCTAAACAAACTTGTTCAAATAATTCTAAAAGTTGAAAGGCATACGAGCACATGGTTTTGACTTACAAGCCTTTGAATTGGGCTTTCCTCCTTCGGGCAATGTTCAAAACTTGAAAAGCCCAATTTCAAAAGCTTGTAAGTCAAAATCATGTGCTCATATGCCTTTCTACTTTTAGAACTATTTGAACAAGCTTGTTGAGAGTGTATAAAAAGTTTTAGACCAATTGGACCTATCTATCATGTCTGCTAGAAACTGCCCCTATTTTTTTTTTTGTTAAAGTCTTCTTGAGGCAAAAATTTTTAACCATGACTTGGATTGTTGTAAAATTTTTACAACATCAATCTAGAAATAAATATACCTTGGTAAGAATTTCAAAAGACTCCAAAAAATATTAGATCAAGAAGGACCTTTCTAGAAGTGAAAAATGGCATGAAATCAAGCCTCCAAACTTTAGGGGTTAAGGGTTAAAAGGAAAGTGAAACTGGCCAAGTAGACTAGAACATACATAGCATTATTCAATAAGGTTGGAAGTTCAATAAAGAACATTCCAAATGGTAAATATATCATCTTTGTCTAGTATTAAAAACCTAACAAGTAAGTCAAGAATGAAGAAGAAATCAATGTTGACAAATTTATACAACTAAGAAAGAAATTAGAGAGAAGATTGACAATGGGTAGGACAATATTGCAATCCTTGTCAATACACGAAGACATACATTATTTCTATTTGAATGCACTCAAATGACATCATAACTCCAATGTTGACTTTAGATTTAAGATTTATTTGATCTCAAACGAAAGTTATGAGAAACATTACTTGTCTTCTATAACAACAATTATGCCTTGGTAAGATAGATGTCCCATTTGTAGACAAGGTAAAGAGGAGGGTGTCCAGTTGTTTGTGAAATTGGTGTAGAAATCCCATATCCAGAGTATCCCCGCAAAGCACCGGTGCACCCATCGACAACCAATTCCCATGGCCCTGTGGCCGAAAAGAGGATACCAACAACATTCATGTAGGAGCCATCATAGATGGATGCATTTCCAAAGACATGATGCATCACTAATTGCACACGAGTTCCGTCGCCAGTGGTTGTTGGATTCACTATTCCAATTACTGTTCCTGTGATTCTACCTAGAAGAGTGCTACTCATCTTTGGTCCAGCTCTCATCATAGCATCATAAACAATGAAGCTCCCCCATGCACCACCCACTAAACACAAGGCACTATCCAAGGTTAGTAGAGTCCTCCATTGCATTATCCTTCTCCAATGGCCATCACGAATACTACATTCATAAGATAAATACACTTAAAATTGCCTAAACAAGCATTTGAACGTGGCTCTATTATTAATCCTTCAAGGCCCAAGCAAATTTCTGTACTTTTTCACAAGTTTGAATTTTGATTGATAGTATGCATTGTACATCAAGCTTATTACATGATGTCAATTGTACTTTTCAACTTCCCTGTTCAACTTAGATATACTTCTTAGAATGTAGGGAAATGAAGTTATAACTTTGACCTGTTGAATAGGCGAGAGGCCCAAAACACACTCCTTGGGCCTTGAGGAGTTAAATTGCTTAGGTTATTGTTGGGTCTTGTTGGTAGCCAAAAGAGGATTTAGATTAACTTAACATGCATCATAATTGAACATTGTATAAATATATTCTGAATTTTGATAGCAGTATTAATAGGTGCATCCAAAATAATTCTTCCCTAGACTTTCATGATTGTACAGTACTGCACATTGTATGTACAGATTTAGAAGCAGGTTTTGGAACAGGCAGCAGTTACATGCAATTACCGAAGTGAAGACCACCTAGAGACTGCGTAGATAATGCAATTGGACAATTCTCAAACTCAACTAAGAATGATTCATTTATAATACCGAAATTTATGCTAGAATACACCAGCCGAGTGAATAGATCCAGAGTGTGTTGCAATGGTCTTCAATTCCTTCGTGTAAATAATAAATGTGTCATTTGAACTGAACAGCATGGAATCACCGCAGAAGAAGAAGAAGAAGAAGGGATCAACTGTCACCTGCAAGGCTCGGTGAAGGGGTTCCTGCAGCCAGCAACCATGACGTGTTGGGACCTCCTCGAATCTCATGTGTGTAGTGTGTGAGGTGGAGATGCTCTTTTGCTGTAGGATCAAGAAAACAGCAATTGCGAAAAATCAGTTGGTATAATGGACTTCATAAATGATGGACTATATTGTTCAACAATATCATTTTGAAGAAAAAATCACCGTCCTGTCACATAGTGTTGGTGGAAACTTGGTTCTCACAACGTGACAAGTTGAAATTCTGAGAGTTTCCAAGCTGAGTAAGTTGAGCCTAGCTAGATATCATTTGGCAAGTTTCATTCTGTTAGTTTAGCTAAAAATCAATGAAGCTGGATCCAGTGGAGAGCTTACCCACAACCAGTGTCTGCAGGGTGCAAATCCATGCCAGAATGTGGAAGGTGACAGTGGGGATTGAGAGTGATCCCATGCTGGCAGTGCGACTGATTGTTACCTGCACATATCCATTACTCGTGTGACTATTTGTTAGTGCTTGAGAGAGTAATTTACACTGAAATTGCTTCTGTTTTTTCAAGTGAAAGACCAATTTCAAAAAGGCAAGATCCCCAAACACCATGAAATTCGTGCTGCTCCTGAAAGCAGCATCCTCTTGAGATAGGCAAGCAAGAAGCAGCTACGGCAAGAAATACTCTTGAATGTATCCCATTCTGTTCTCAGCCAGTGACCAAAGCACATATAATCCCAGTGACCAATAGAAGTAGAAATCCAGAATATGGTCAATAGGAGCAACTACAACAAACACAATCCAGCGTAATGCAATTGTAAAAACAGTTTAAAATGTGTGAATCGGGCATTCCAAACTTAAGATGTGTGCATGGTACTCCAAATTGTGCCAATGACACTCAGAGTGTGTAAATGGCACCCATTCTGTGAGTCAGTCAAACACTCAAAAATCAAAATCTCTCAGTGACATGTTTCTCACGAGGTTGTGGATTCAGGCAGCAGGAGCTGGAGCGATGGAGATGAAGTAGCTGGAGCGAGAGACATGTGCAGACACACACCGGATTACTGATTTACATAGACTGGCAAAACAGATCCCAGACCTTGACGGTACAGTAGTTCCAGATGAGATAGAACATTAATTTAGCACTCGGCATGATTGACAAGTTGCAGGTTCTCCTGACCAGAGGAAATAGGGTACCCCACCTTTAACTAAAGACCTGCTTGACGACCAGAAGTCAATGCATTTATAAGGATTCTGGGAACAAAAATTATTACAGAACTCAAAATACCAGATGTCTGTCCCGGGCCAGGCCACTTGTGGCTGGCTTGTTTGTAACCTTTTCTCCCTTGCAATGAAATTTCGTTTCATTTGTGTCAAAAAAAAAAAATACCAGATGTCTGCTCAAAAACCAGGCAACAATCTCGACCAAATTGTTCGACCAAATCTGGCTCCAATCTCCTGTCCTTGCTCAAAGGCAGGACACCTCCATCGTATGGAATAGGCAGGGTACCCCGGTGTGTTCGTTTATTTAGCCCTCTCGGTCTCCTTTCTTTTTCTTCTCTTTCTCTTGGTTTCGGTCCTTCTTGTCCAGCCTTTTCTGGCTTGGCTGTCTTGTACTTGTCTCGTGTTTTTTTTTAATGCAATGGCCTTGTTGCCAATTGTTCAAAAAAACAAAAAAAACAAAAAACCAGGCAACACATTCTGGGTGCTTTAAAATAACTTGTACTCCAGAAGTAACTAAGTTTCCGGTTGTCTCATGCTCTGTCAATCCGAGACTTCAGGAGATGCCGAATTTTCACATGTCCTATTTGGTTTCAACAGTGATAAGCTTACGTTGGTTCTATCAGTGTTGACAATATTACAACATTAATAAGCTTGGGCTGGTCAAATGGTGACGAAGCCATTGCATCAGCAGCCCATGCGGGGTGTGTGGGCAACTGGGCATGCATGCGGAGTGGAAAACCAGCTCGTGAACTCCATACGATTTATGACAATTCCGGGAAAGGATCAACCTCCGCTCTGCAGCAACTTGACACCGACGGCAGCTCATTTATAGGTTCACACGTGGTAGGTAGAGTCCCTTTTTCTAGTGCTATTACCCTAAAGGTGGAAGGTGGAATGACCAGAAAATTTGATGAGGTTAAGGCATACGCCCCATTTGCAACCACTTAAGCAATTACGCATATATGGAGCTTGGGATTCTCGAGTGGGGAAATTTTCCTGTGTACAGAAATAGAGTTGGGAAGGATTCCATATTTTTTTATAATTTTATTTCTCAAAACGTAATTACTATGAATTTTTTAGCTTAAGATTTTGTTCGACCCATATTGGTCATATAGATTTCTGTATTTCCAACCAAGGGCTGGTTGCAAAATCAACTAGGGTTTGGTTGCTATATTGACAGTCCTATAGCCAATCATAGTGTGCTACAACTATATTTGGAACTGTACCACAATTAATCACCACTCCTAACTACCTGATCAAGAAAAACTGTAGTCTACATGGCGAAAATGGGGGGGTGATGGAAAAGGGGTCACCTCCCTTGTTAGCCAACTCAAGTGAAATGCTACCCAAGTGGATTCATAAATGCAATCTAGGTGGTTTCACAATTTTCTCACATTCTAGTAATACTTTTACAAATTTACAATGTTGAATATATAGGATAGGCTCCTATACTTAATACTAGACTCACCTTGAATGGGCATTCTTGAAGAATAAAATGTCTCAACTTTCATTGATGCTTCAAAAAACTTCTCACAGTTTTGCATTGCTTACTTCTTAAAGGTTGAGATGGTTTTTAGTCTTGGAAGTTTTCATTCAAAACCATTTTTTAGGTATTTACACTTGGTTGGATTTATTATACTGACATCACCACCTTTGAGCTAGGGATGGCAAGAGAGTAAGGAGGCTATGAATTGACGTCCACCATCATGTTACAATAGAGGTAATTTTTCAACTAAACTCAACCATAAAACCTTGGGGTACTTGAGCTTGTGGAGCCCATCTAGTTTTTCTCCATGTTTGATCAGATCACTTTTGGGTCGTAATTCTAATCAAATTTAGAAATTTAAAGAGGAAGAATTGAAAATGGAAAAAAAATATAAGTTGATTTCAAGGGCTTTTGTTTTGAGCCTTTTGAGTGGGAGCGCGACACAATACTGGGGGACTTAATTAGGGGATGTTGTTGCTTCATCAAAAAGCACCCTAGCTTGAATCCAACATATAGCTTTTGGCATGGGGTTGAGGCCGGTCCACAATGGCTATACTCTACCTTAATTACCATAACTTGATTGAATGTCTCAATTATTGCAAGAAACACTTGTCTTATTTTTTGTCTTCTTGCCTTCAAATGTGTGGTTTTTTGCTCAAAACTTTTGCATTGTTTGTTCATTTGGCATAAAATTTGGATTCAAGGTGCATGTAGTAGTTGCAAACATTGAGATTTTTTTTTCAAAATTTTCAAAATTAGTTTCCTATTTTAAATTGCCCCAATTGGATGTCTATTTTGACCATTTTGGAGGGTTTAGGTCCTATTTTTGACCCGAAAATGCAAATTTGAAGCCACAAATTGAACATGTTGGAGGTCTACTAACATTACAAGGACAAACAATGAGTTTTTATGAAAATAGAAATGTGTTGATTGCACACATGGGGGAAAAGTAACCTTCCTTTGCACGAAGGCTATAAAGAAGGAAAAAATTTCCTACATTGATTTTGGGTGCAATGTGAGCACAATCTTCTCTAGCAAATTAACTTTTATTATGGAATTTCTTTGAATTACTAAAAATAAAAAGGTCATCAAACACTTATTTTGTTATTTTCTACTCCTAGTGACTTCTATAGTACCCTACAGTAGTATGTAGTACAGCATGGTACTACATAATATTGTATCAATGGTACAAATTTGCATGCACCTTGAATCGATGGTTGAGATCTATTGATGCGATGCTCACATACAATATTGATAGTTCTACATAGTATTATCAGTTCCTTGGCTAGAAACTGTGTTTTTGATTAAAAAAAGTGAAGTGTTTCTTGCAATCATCCATCTATGATCACTTAAAGGAGATAATCCATTTTCAACTAGCCTCCCATTCTTGTAGTTTGAGTTGCTCCATTTCCAATCAAATGAAGTGTAGGTGATAGCTCATGCACTGCAGGACCCCAAAGGACAACAAAAATGTCCAAGCACTGTACATTAAAAGGTTACAATGATCACAATTTGTACATTGAAAGCCTTACATTGATTTTGGAACCATCCTATGGTTGGAAATAGCTTTGCCTACATATTGAAAATGGGACAAGTAGAATCTTCACGAAAAAAATTTGTGATAATTTTGCTTTTGAGGGAAAAAATTTAGCCAATTATATAATCCTTCTTAAATCTATTTCTCTCCACGGGGAAATTTTTTCCCTGAACTTTTCCCATGCCACAGATAGGCTGAATTGCTAAACTGATCGGAAATGGGTGATCATACTACTGTCATACTGTCACTTATTGTGGTTTTCAACCTCGGTCCTCATTTGGAAATTGCACAAGAAATTCATAAATGATGTTATGATGATTTCAGCAGATTTGACTTTTGTGCTCAAAGTGGTCCCTCTCTCAGCTTTTTAGAAAAATCTCAGGCTCCTACTGTACTGTACTGTACTGATTGGATAAATGCATTTAAGGTATATGACGCAGGTCGAACCCTTATCTGACTAGCAAGTATCATCCTAGCAATTTCGAAAAAGACTAGGTCCTGACAAAAATCTAGAAAGGACCTCTTGCGCACGTACTGCCTAAATTTGACACGCATTATCGTCATCCTCAAATTGAATACAGCAGCGCAGGTTCACGAGCAGAACGTGAGTACCGAAAGCCAGAAGTCGTGAGTCGTGACGATTGCTTACCTACACAGTCGGCAGCAAATGATTTCAAGGTATAGGATACTAAAACCAGGAGGGACCAGAGCCTGTCCCTTACACCCACCTCTGTTATCAAAACGAAATCACTACTGTAGCAAAAAGGGTATAGTTTTCGACACATTTTTTCACAACGAAGAGTCGCGAAACATCTTAGTTATCGTGTCGAAAAATGTGTTGAACACACCACCTTTTGGGGACCAATTCGGTTGCAAGAGGTTGGCTAGATGTCTATGTTCACAGATCGATCATTCAATGCAAAGGGCGTCATCTACTGTCACCTTGAGTGTCCACAACCTCCCACTATCAAATTGCATTTTAAATTCATACGTCTGTGATATAAATATTGAATAAACAGATTCAGCGCTAATTGATCAATCCACAGCTCTACAGGGATTCCCAAACATCACATTATGCTCCACGTATGTTAAACTGCTTAAAGTGACGCCAGCAGTATCCATACCTCATTTCCATCAGTAGCTACAGTAGAGCATCCGCAATGCAGGCTCGGTACAGCAGCCTTGTAACTGCAATTGGCGGGGCGTGTCGCGAGCCTCCCATAGTGCCGGTGATTTCCCCGTCGCAGGCGCCCCATTGCTGTGCTGGTTTACTAAACCCGGCTTCCCTTTCGTTTTGGCACTGGAATGACAAATGCCATAACCGTGGTAGAGTTTTGCACGTCATATATATTTGAAATTGAGAGAGATTCGTTGCCTCCTCTCAAGAAAAGCGCAAACGAATTTCTGATATGCTCATGTTCTTTGCCCAGCTTAGCAGTCTCCTTATTTTGTATAACACATTCTAGATCTGCAGTCATACAAGAAACGCAGAAACGGAGCATCTTTCTGAAGTGCAGAATGGAGACTGTCTGAAATCTGAGCAGCAGAGTTTAACTTTCAACCAGGATTGAGTCATGACTGCAAGCCATCCTATTCATTGATTAGGAGGAGTAACTCGATTACAGGGTAGCTCAACTAGGATTGAAAGCGTCTGAGGCTTCGACTTGAGTAATCACCGAGCTTTGATCGATCAAGGCCATCATAGAATTAACAAGCCGCTGGACATGGACGTCCGTAAGTTAATAGGTTCCTGAAGGATAGCTCGACTTCAGTTCAAAGCGGGCACAAATGGCAGTGCGAACGGGTCAAGGATTACCGAGCAAGGGCAGTTCGAATTCAGAACTCAGAAGCAGTGGTGGGATTGAACGAGAGATTTCTGGGTGGTCGCAGTCTCGCAGAAGAAGACAGAGGAGGATGCCTACCCGCAACACCGACTTCGGTAGTGATAGAATTTACATTATTCGCCCTTTTCTGGAAATTTCCATGATTGACAGAGTAGATAATAACCTATTGATATTAGGGATCATTATAGGAGTTAATTTTCAGCATAAAAAGCCAACTTGAGCTAACCTTGCTAAGGTATGTGCATGTAAAAGTGACACTCTCCTAATTGCAACACCTATCTACAGCTATCCAAGAACGTGATTGTCAAAAAAATGATATTTAGAAGTAGGTGCATAGTACCAAACCTAATGAACTATGACTTAAATTTTTGGTGCTTTCATCTTTTAATTTTATAAATGCCATATAAGTGATTTGAAATCCTAAAAATATATTTTGTAAATGTTACATACTATTGAGATCAATTTTCTATTTGTATTGCAATATTCTTTGCATCTAACCCCTAACACTTATATAGGACTCACTATAGTATCAGGATTACATCCGTCACTGAGAGTGTCATGTTTTCATCTACATTGTTTTTCATTCATTTGTTTGTATGAAACCCCATCGCCAATGACTTTCTCATAGTTTCTCAATGAAATCTTACAAGTTGGTGAAACCTTTTTGGTGTCAATGCATAGCAATTGATTTCATTCTAACTAAATATACTATTGTAGGAGTTGTACATTGACACCGAGCTAGTGTCATTATGGACCTTGGACACCCAACTCTAACATATTTTGTGGTGCCCATAGACCACCCTTTCTACTAGAGATGCAAATTGTATAATGTTTTCACCCATACAACATAACTTTTCATCCATTTATTTTTACCAAATCCTAATGATGCCACATTTAACTACTTTTGGACTTTTGAAAGTCCAAAATTAATAATAGTCATTGGGAGAAAAAAAATGGTCATCAAGGAATAATCCAAAAACATTAGGAAATCAGTATAAAACATCTAGAGATCTATACAAACATTGAGAGATCCATACAATCATTGAGAGGTCTCTAGATGTTATTATCTAGAGATCTTCAAATGTTTAGTTCATAATTCATTGAATAGTCAAAAAGTAGTCAAATATTGGATAATGACATCCCCGCAATTTTTCTATAAACCCTTGCAAATTGATGATACCTATTTGGTGCCATTGCATTGCAATAGAATCTTTTGAAAATTTATGAGAAGAAACATTGTAAGAATGTTTACATTATGATTTCAAAAAAACATATAGGTTTAAATATTTGAAGATTATAATATTTCTAATTAGT
Source organism: Straminergon stramineum (assembly GCA_963920665.1). Lineage (NCBI taxonomy): Eukaryota > Viridiplantae > Streptophyta > Bryopsida > Hypnales > Calliergonaceae > Straminergon > Straminergon stramineum. The sequence goes on from OY987272.1 coordinate 13,137,939, forward strand.
CATCACTAGTAGTGGAGAGGGTAGCAAAGACCAAGAATCAATTGAAATAAAATTTATAAGATATATTTGTAGTAGTCAAATTCAATATCTTTAGTTGTATGGTTGTTTACATTACTAGGATTGGTTCATATGAAATTCATGTTGATACCTACCATTTGATTTGACTTGTAGATGATTAGACATAGGAGTCATAGCATTGTTGCACTAACATTAGGTTGTGCATTTCCTTGCATGTAGTTTGGCCCATAGATTCTAGTTTGTCATACGTATTGTATGCTTTAGCTACAATAGCTTATCAAGGAGTTGATTGGATTTAACACCTCTTCATTTCTTATCATAAATGAGACTGCCAAATTTAGCCCCTTTGGTAGAATTGCATATATTTTTAATGTTTGAAATATCCACAATCCAGTATAGATATTATTTCATTCTTCATTACGAAGACATCCTCTACATGCCATGAAAATCTATATAGGACTATCTAAACATAGGACTATCCAAGGTTAGTAGTTTACTCCATTAAATTATCCTTCTCAATGGTTGTCATGAGTATATTCATGATAATAATACCCTTGAAATTGCTTAAATAAGCATTTGAACATGTCTCCTACTAATCAATTACTTAAGTATTGTTGAGTGTTGTTGGGAGTGAAAGGAGGATTTAGATTGAGCATTGCATAAATAAATTTCGAATTTCGAAAGCAGTATTATTAGGCGCATCCGAATTCTCCCCTAGACTTTCATGAATGCAGTCTGTACTGCACATTGTACCCATCACATAGTGTTGGTGGAAACTTGGTTCTCACAACGTGACAAGTTGAAATTCTGAGAGTTTCCAAGCTGAGTGGAGTGTTGCTAGATATCATTTGGCAAGTTTCATTCTGTTAGTTTAGCTAAAAATCAAAGAAGCTGGATCCAGTGGAGAGCTTACCCACAACCAGTGTCTGCAGGGTGCAAATCCATGCCAAAATGTGGAAGGTGACAGTGAGGATTGAGAGTGATCCCATGCTGGCAGTGCGACTGATTGTTACCTGCACATATCCATTACTCGTGTGACTATTTGTTAGTGCTTGAGAGAGTAATTTACACTGAAATTGCTTCTGTTTTTTCAAGTGAAAGACCAATTTCAAAAAGGCAAGATCCCCAAACACCATGAAATTCGTGCTGCTCCTGAAAGCAGCATCCTCTTGAGATAGGCAAGCAAGAAGCAGCTACGGCAAGAAATACTCTTGAATGTATCCCATTCTGTTCTCAGCCAGTGACCAAAGCACATATAATCCCAGTGACCAATAGAAGTAGAAATCCATTATATAGTCAATGGGAGCAACTAAAACAATCACAGCAGTTACAAAATGTGTAGAACAATTACAACAGTTTAAAATGTGTGAATCGGGCATTCACAACTTAAGATGTGTGCATGGTACTCCGAATTGTGCGAATGACACTCATTCTGCATGTAAGCCGAACTGCTCAAAACAGTCAATGACATGTTTCTCACTAGGCTGCGTAGAAGCTTCAGGGATGGAGATGAAGTAGCTGGAGCGAGATGCATGTGCACAGATCCCAGACCTTCACAGCAGTTCTAGACGAGATAGAACATTATTTGGCACTCGCATGACAAGTTGCAGGTTCTCCTTATCACACGACATAGGGCCGGGTACCTTAACTAAAAGGACTTGTCGATTTGTAGTACCTGCACGACCAGAAGTCAATGTATTTATATGGATTCTGGGAACAAAAATTATAACAGAACTCAAAATGTCAGATCTCTATTAAAAAAACGAACACATTCTGCGTGCTTAACACAAAAAGATCACTTTCCTTTGAGTCAAAAACAATTATATTGTCTCATTTTCTGGCAAGTCGGGACTTCGGGAGATGCAGAACTGTCTCATGTCCTATTTGACTCCAACATGTGATACTCTGATCCAATCAGAGATGAATACAACATTAATGAGCTTGGGTAGGTAGTTAAGGTGACGAAGCCATTGCATCACCATTCCATTAGGGTGTGGGCATGCGGAGTGGCAAGCAAGGTCCTGAATTTCTTATGATTTATAAAAATTCAGGGAAAGGATCAATATTCTCTCTGGGGCAACTTGCTACCAACGGCAGCTCATCTCTAGATTCACTTTAGCTTACACTTGGGTTGGACTTATTAGCAAGACTTGATTGAATGTCTGTGATCACTCATCTTTGAATGGAAATCCGAAGTTATCTATCGTCACTTACTGTGGTCTACAACCTCGGTCCCCATTTGCAATTGCATAAGAAATTAATACACGATGTCATGATGATTTCAACAGATTTCACTTTAGTACCTAAAGTGGTCTCCCTCAGCTTTTTAGAAAAATCTCACTCCTACTGAGTGGATAAATGCTTTTAAGTGACGCCCGTCGTACCCTTATCTTACTAGCAATTTCGAAAGAGAGAAAGAGAGTAGGTCCTGACCAACATCTAGAAGGGTCTCTTGTACATTGCCAAAATGACATGCATGATCTTGGACCTTGAATTGAACACAGAAGCGCATGTTCACGAGCAGAACGTGAGTGCAGAGGAAAGAATCCAGAACGATTGCTGACCTACACAGTTGGCAAAAAATGATGTCAAGGAATAGGATACTAAAACCAGTATAGACCAGAGCCTGTCACCTACACTCACCCCTGTTAGCAAAAGGAACTCACTACCAAAGAGTGTTGCTTTGTCGACAGTTTTTCCGCACTAAAGTGTCGCAAAAAATCTTCGATTCTGTGTCGAACACACCAACTTTCTTTGGAGCAATTAGGTTGCAAGAGGTTGGCTAGATGTCTATGGTCACGGATAGATCATTCGATGCAAATGGCGTCGTCTACTGTCACCTTGAGTGTCCACAACCTCCCACTATCAAATTGGATATTAGATTCGTACATCTACAACATAAATTTTAAATAAACAGATTCAGCCCACAGTGATCAATTCACAACTCTACAAGGATCCCCAAACATCACACTATCCCCAACGTATGTTAAACTGCTTAAAGTGACGCAAACAGTATCCTTACCTCAATTCCACCATTAAGGTCTGCAGAAATCACGTAGCAGTAATCATGACCCAAGAGCATCAGCAGTAGCAAATAATTTAAATAAACGGTAGTCACAAGTAGGTGCACGGCACCGAACCTAATGAACTACGCGTGTGTTTCAAAAGGAGCAAATTGTAGTTCGATCATACACCAATACTTCCAGTAGACCTCGAAAATATCCAACCGTATTGATTCATGACCACCTGAGAGTCATTAAGCCCTCTCTCTATAGAGTAATACCCTATAGTATCGTAAGAAGAAGCCACATGAGACTCCTAAACCTAAAAATTTGAGAATCTGCCTACACCCAAAATTGGTCCAAATTCATTACGTCTGGTATCCTTCATGACTTAAAGAGCGTCACGAATCGCAAATAACCGTAGAAAAAGGAAATTCACAAGTAAGTTTACGCCAGAGATGCTACGTGTTTATTTCAAAAGGAGCAAATTGTCGTTGGATCTTACACCAATACTACGAGCAGACGTCGAAACTATCAAACGACATTGATCTATCACCACATGAGTGTCAGACTGCATTAAGCTCCCTCAATTGAGTAAAACTCTAGGTTATCATGAGAAAAGACGCCTATTGACCACTTCTGTTATCCTTCCCAGGCTCATCGTTTATGTCATACGCCTTCCCCACCACATACTGCCGTCCGTTCCCAGGCGTCGCCGGAATGAGACTCCTAACCCTAAAAATTTGCACAAACCCTAAACTGGTCCTACTTGATTGATCACTTCTGGTACCCTCCCCCAGGCTCATCGTCCATGTGATACGCCTTCCCCATCACATACTGCCGTCCATTCCCAGGCGTGGCCGTCAACCCCTCCATCTCCTTCGCCAACTCCACAGGGTCCATCTCTTGCGTCGTGACCTTCGCACTCCTCTTCCGATCGCGCGTGAAGTACTTGATGTCGAAGATGGTGCTAGTCTCGGCGTGTGGAATGGAAGGGCGCACGGGCATGGTGGCAGGGGCGATCTTGCGGTAATCCTTAGCGTCGGGGACAGATTCCAGAAACTCCGAAGTCGCGGTTGGGCCCGTGATTGTCCACGGCTTCAACAGGACCTGGAGAAACGACTTGCCGGTGGCGATGGGGTCCTTCGGGAGAAAGTGGCGAGCCTTTCCGACCACGTCCTTGGGGATGATCTTGCTCGCCATCGCTGCGCAAGGGCAGGCAAGTAGTAGAAAAAATGAACGAGACGAGCGATTGGGAGGAGCATTGGGAGGTGAGGGAGTGGCAAGTGTGAAAGCGTTTGCATGGTGGAGTCGGTCACCTAAGCCCGCGCAGTTTTCGTTAAGCACTTCAGGGCCCGGCCCCTGTAGAATATCTCCCTTCTTTGAGCATCTGCAATGGATACTCGGCATACAAACCCTGTAATGGTCAATGGCCAGCCATTCCATGAGGCTCGCATAGTGCCGGTGTTGTATTGTAAATGTGTTTATTATGTAAAAATGCATAATTGTTTGATAAATTGAAGGATTTTTTTTTAGAGTTTTAAGAAACAAATGGGGTTCTACTCCACTTAAACTCTTTTTTTTACCTCTATTTGACAAACATTTACTTCTTTGATTTTTATACTAGAAAATATTTTAATATGTTAGTTAGTTAGTTTGAAGTTGTAAAAACAAAAGATAAAGTTTGTTTTACTTTTTTTCTTAATTTTATTTTTATTTTTAATGAATTAGAAATCCACGTAGATGATATGGATAGACCTATCGAGAATAGGAAGTGGTCCATGTAGGTATTATGGCCCATGTGGCATCTTAGTGGTCAAAATCCACTAACTTAAGTGGATGGCATGAAGGTTGAGGTGGTGGATGAGGTTGAGGATCATCTTCTTCCTCCTCCTTGTTTGCTTAGGGAAGCTGTCACTTTGGAAGAGAATAGCACTTTGTACATGGAGAGTTTGGTAATGAAATTTTGAGAGCTTGTGTATCTTATTTTTGTGTTTCCAAAAAGCTATCACTCATGAAGTTTGGAGTTAGTATGTGTAAGTTATGAGTTTGGGAGTGAAGTGTTGTGAAATTGCCTCAAACTTTCAAGAGAGTGATCTTTGAAAAGCTATGAAATGTGGACAGTACTTTGTATTTAAGTGAAACTTGTGGAGCTTGTAGATATTCATGTTATCTTTCCAAAATGGATTTATTTCCTTGATTTGAAGGTAGTATGAGAAAGTTATGGATTTAAGAGTGAAAGGGCGAAGGGATACTTTCGGGTTTCCAAGTGAGTGAATTTTGAAAAACTATGAAATGTAGACAGTATTTTATATTTGAGTGAAACTTGGAGAGCTTGTAGATGTTCATGTTATCTTTCCAAAATGGGTTCATTTTTTTAATTTGAAGGTAGTATGTGAAAGTTATGAGCTTGAGAGTGAAGTATAAGTGAGTTGCTTTTGAGTTGGGAAGGGTGAACTTTGACCGACCATAAAAGTCGAACAGTATCTTAGTTTTGAGTGAATTTTGTAGAGGTTGTAGAACTTTTTGTTAAATTTTCAGAGGCATATCACACTCTTAGTTTGAAGTTGTATAGTGAACGTGGCACTCAATCAACTATTAGACACTTCTTCGAGGGGAGTTCATGAAGGATATGACTTTGTTTCTACAATTTTTTACCATACATGGGGTATATTGAGACTCCATGACATCTTTGGAGGAGTGTATGGAAGGGTGATAGTATTTTGGTTCATACGGCATCATTGGGGGGATTTATTATTATGTTTGTGACTTTGGTTACGGGATGTTCCATTATTTGAACCACATCTAGTTGCAGTTAGAAGTCCCGCATTTTTCCAAGGCAAGGCCTCTCTACTCGACACTGGATTTTTCTTTGGAAAAATTGACTCAATACAAAGCCGGCAATCCAAACATCAAATGGACTTTTTCATATTATAAAAAAAAATTAAAAAAAAAAAAAAAAATCTACAATGAAAGGAGACTTTTCATGGAAACAAGGGAAGGTTGAATTGATTAACACACATACCAATGTTTGAAAAGCGTTGACAATAATGACTATTCCTACAAGGGACAACTTATGGACCCTTTACATTTTGCAAATTAGCCGGTCACAGGTGGTCACATACCAAGGCCATGGAATTGGAGACCCCAATAACAATTGCATTGGAATGCAATTTTAATTAGAAAAAACCCTGGACCCTGCACATTGTCAATATTGTGTTTCTTGCAGGGAGCATTGCAAACCCTAAACCCCTCACCGCCAACCTCACTGTCAAAATTAACATTCAAACACATTGATGAAAAAAAACCTCATTGAATTGACTCATTGTGTCTACAATATGGCTTTGAAATGTCAAAAAATATCAAGAAAAGTTGCAAAAAACACATCAAAAATTGAACCTCCTTCTACTAAAATGCTTCTCAATCACTCATAACTTCTTGGATTGATAAGAAATTTTATGCACACAAAATAGACTAGTATGCACAACTTTTCCAAGAAAAATTAATGGAAACAAACATCGTATGAAAAAGAAACAAGCTGTCGAAGTTCATTGTAATCTAAAAATGTTGGGATTTTGAACTTCGAATTGCTCCCAGACATCCAAAACAATATGGATTAACATACAAATTCTACCACAATAATTAGACTTCAAGGGTAAAATAACCCAACAAATTTTATTGAAAAAGAACATTAGATGAAGGAGATACAAGCCCCTGAAGTTGCAGCCATCAAATGGAGTTTGGAGAACTACAATTGAACCTATGAACTTCGATTGGCTTCCAAAAATTCATAAAATCTTGAATTGATCTGAAAATTTTACTACACAAACTAGAGTATAGAGCACAAATTCTCCAACAAGTTTGATTGAATTCAGACATCGGATGCAGAAGTTACAATACTTTGAATTTTACTTGAGAACACTTTTCATCCCCTTCGGTGGTGAGGGGTTAACCCCTCAAGGCCCAAGGAGCCTATTTGGGGCCTCTCACCTGTTCAACAATTCAAAGTCATAACTTCATTTCCCTACATTCTAAGAAATACATCTAAGTGAATTTTATATTATGATGTTCATATTGAATGGGGAAGTTCAAAAATACAATTGCCCTCATGTAATAAGCTTGATGTATATTATTGTTAATCAAAGTTCAAACTTGTGAAAAAGTACAAAAACTGTTTGGGCCTTGAGGGGTTAAGCAAATGATTAAGTTAGTCAATTCTCCTTTCACCAGTCTCATATGGTGAGAATGAGTGTGTGTGTGCGCCAACCAGGCCATGGCTTAGAAGAATGACTGGAGCCCATGATTCTATTGCCTCGCATTGCTGAGAAATGCTAGCGATGCCCACTACACATAGCCAACTTTAGCATTGTGTGGTTTGATTGTTTTGTAAGAATTTGCCAAATTAGAATAAGCGCTATAGTTGTCTTATGAGTGAGATTAGTATGAAGGAATTCAAATCCAAGTTGGTGAAGAAAGATAGTGAGTTCTACTACAAGAAAGTCTATAACAAATGAATTTGTAAGGACATGCTCAAAATAATTTGGTAACAAAGCACCCTTGTGGGGTTGAATAGGAGAAAGAATTTAATTCTTGTGAAGGGTGATTGCAAGAAATACCGACCATTTGTGGTAGCACTTTGCAAAATTGGTTTTGTCTACCGCTATAAAATTTAAAAAATCATTTTATACTTAAAAGTCAATTTCTCTAATTTGTCACACTTTTGGAGGTTTTTGTTTTTAGTATTGGGGAGTACCTAAATTTAATGACCTAAAGCTGAAATTTGGTGGTCTATTTCCATATTAGTTGGTCATGTTCCATATGAGGGGCATCAAAAAATACATTATTTTATGTCCTCCATGATTGTGCAAATAGGCCAAAGAAGTGGCTCCATGGCGTGCACATTTTTGAACATTGAAGATGGTTTCAAGTTCATTCTTTTGGTGAAATCTTATCACCATCAAGTCTTCACCAATTGCGAATTTTTCGTTTTTTTCAATTTCACTACAATTCATTTACTAAAAATGAAAACATTGCACATTTTAACAATTTAAATGATGAGAATACCTTGAAAGGAATTGTTGTGGCAATCTAAGGTTAAAGGTCATTAAGATGCCCTTTCTAATCACCATACACGTGCATTGATAGCCAATGTTTGTGGTTGATGCTTAACCTTGGAAGGATGGGCCCATGACCATTAATTTCAGGACTCATCATGCATCACTTTGTTTGTTGACTTTGCTTCCATTTTCCAACTATATATGAATGTGTAATAGATTAAAAAAAACATTATTTCATCCAATATTAATTGGAAGGTACTTGAATACACTATCAAAAAAAGAATATTGCAAATTCAATCATTATGACATTACTAACTTTTCTAATGAAGAAGATGTTTAATCCAAAAATCACCCTTCTAGTGTGATGAAGTTTATGGAGTAGAGGTGAGTGATATTACAATATGTTGTGCATTTATATAGCAAGTTTATTCTCAAGTGCGAAGAGAAGAAATTGCATTACTTAAAGCAAAATATTGAGGCTTGCTTAGAATTTGTGAGAAAGTATGTGTGTTGGATTACTAATGATTGGACTCATGACATGGGATTCTCAAATGAGTCTTATATTAATAATTTTTCTTCAAGTATAAGAGCTTGGTGTTGGACTCATGATCCAAAGGAACTTTCAGAGCTAATCATTATTCCAACAATTAAGCATGGTGGTCATTCATTGATGGTATGAGGATCTATGTCTATACATTGTTGTATAAGAATTGAAAGTTGCCTCAATAAGTATGGTTATTAGAAACTTTTGGAACAATTCCTCTATAATACAATTCAAAAGTTAAATTTAGATATGTCAAAAGTTGTCTTTCATCAAGACAATGCACCTATGCACACTTCTCCTAGTTTGAATTAGAGGTTTTCTATTCAATATTTGAGTCTCTTTTCTTGGCTTGCTTCCTCTCCAAAAATGAATCCATTGAACATCTATGGGCAATTTTAAAAAGGAAATAAAATCGGTATGACACACCAACAAAAAGAATTAATAGAATTATACTCTCATGGGTGTGAAAAAAACATTCTCTTCTATCAATCACTATTGTTGATTGCAAAAGGCTTATAGAAAACATATTAAAAAAAAGTAGCAATTGTACTAGGAGTGAAAGAAAAATAGATAGTTTATTGAGTAATTATCATGTTGGGTCTTCAAAACTATCCCAATGCATAGAGAAGCATCAATTATTTTCCACTACTCATTGAGTGCTAAATTTTTTCTCAAATCTCAATAAATGTATAGTATATTACACGTACAATTTTATAAATTTATAACTTCCCATTTCACAATTTCATTTTACCTACATCATGCTTTGAATGTAACATACAAAATCACTATGGGAGGCAACCCATTTTTGACCACTTAAACAAATACATGTATCTACAAGGGAGTTTTTATTTAACAGTGGAAATTTTTCCATGGGTAGAAATAGAGTTCTTAAGATTTCTATAATTTTTAGATTTTTATTTTTGAAAACAAAATTACTATGAATTTTTAGTTGAATATTTTGTTCCATCCTATATTGGTCATACATACCTTCTTATTTCCAACCAAGGGCTAGTTGCAAAATCCAACAAGTGTTGGTTTCAATATTGAGAGTGTTGTAGCCAATCATAATACACCACAATTGCACCTAGAACTATGCCTGCATTAATCATGTTAATTACCTCCTAATTGAAATTAATACACTTTATGCTGCCATAATGGAGGAGTGATAAGGAATGGGCTGCCTCCCCTATGACAATTTTGAAGGCTGGATTTTATAGTTTAGGAGAGGGTGATTGCAAGAAACACTTGTCAATTTTGTTGTGTTTTCAATAGTACTCATGATTTTTTCGGGAGTAATTTAAAATTAGAAAACTAATTTTTAAATTTTTTAAAAAATATGAATAATGTATTCACCTATCAGACAAAGGTAATAACCAAAGGAAATGCATAGAAAAATTCTCTAGGTAAGGTAACTAGAAAAGTACCAAATCTCAAGAAACTAGGTACTTTGATGTTTAAATTAGTTAAAAATAAGAAAAATAAGAAAATAAACAAAATAAAAATTGTCCATTTGGTACAACTCTATAGAGATGGTCATTACCAAAAGAACCACCAAAATAATATTTTATATATTTCAAAATGCAAGCAAAAAGAAGCTCACTTTGTAGACTTCCATACCACATAAAATTAATTATTTGAAAAATTCCTTTGGCCATTAGCTATAAGTCTACTAGAAGACCATTTCCTCCAAATTTCATCTCAAAATTCGTTTATTTGGGTACTAAATAGTATTAAAAACCTTCAAATTGGCAAATGTGACATGGAATCGGGCTCTATTTTTTCATAGTAAATTATTTTTGAAAATTACAAAAAAATCAGGCAAGGTCTATGATAGTCATGAGTACCTTTCCTATAAATCTTGAGTCATTTGGAGTCAAAATACAAAAGTCATGGCCAAAAATTAGATCTATATGCAATGTGAGATACAAAATAGGACAGGTGTTTCTTGCAATCACCTCTTGAGTAAGAGTTGCACTTGTAGTTTCCATCTCCGCTAGAACATGGAATGTATACTACCCTATGCATTGAAGTTCTGTAGGCCTATCCATTTCTATGGCCAATCACAATTGCAACAAACTTGTTGCTAATCTTAGAGGACCTTCAAAAGACAACAACGCTTACTAGAAGAAACCATGCATGGCTATCGAGCTCTAATTTTGCATATTTCCACAGCAACGACGTCACTTCCATTATTTTGTATGTGGTCGTGAGATCTTCCATGGGACCCATTCAGGAAGGACTTGTTGATTCCTTCCTCCAAGTTGCTCCCTTCTTCCAAGACGCTCCCCAATCCACTTCTTGAACTTTGCGAACAAGTGCTGCTCCCTTCTTCCTCCAAGACGCTCCCTAGCCCACTTCTTGAACTTTGCAACCAAGTACTGCTCAACTTTCCTTCCCCCAGCACATGCACTTCGGACTCTGTGTCCCCTTGCAATATGGATACAATGCGGGCCATGCTAGGCCGCCTTTCTACTGCATTGGAAATGCACAAAAGACACACATTGATCACTCGTTGCACGTCTTGCACCTCATCTTCACTCATATGGAGAGTCGGATCCACCAAGTCCAGTAACCTGTCACCCTTGTGCAGTTGCCATGCCTGTGACATACATGAAATCATGCACCTTCTTAATTTAAGTAAAATCAAAGTTTTCTATATTACTTGTACTATAGTGGTGATGTAATAGACTACGTTAACCTCCATTGAGATTATGGAACAAGACTACAAATAATGGGTGAGGGTGGAAAGTAGAAGACTGAAATACCCATTGGGAAAGGTAAACTTGCTCCAGTGGCGCAGTGTCATCAATGTTGTGGCGTCCACTTATAATCTCCAAACATAAGACCCCAAAGCTGTACACGTCTACTTTGTCGCTTAGTTGGCCAAGGGAAGCGTACTCCGGTGCCAAGTACCCTCTGCAACCGTTCACATCGTTCACAGCGGAGTGACCATGTCAGTGATACAAGCATTGGAAGTGGATTAGAACTCATTCCAATTGATCGATGAAAGAGGAAGCTACTAACGGTGCCCTGCATTGGCAGAGTGGTGGGAAAGGATTAAGCTTTACTTGGTTCCTGCAACATGCACAGTCATGATGTGACTTTGTTCATCGGGGAATAGCAGAGCCAAGCCGAAATCCGCAATCTTGGGCTCCAGATTAGAGTCTAACAAGATGTTGCCAGCCTTGATGTCCCGGTGGATGACTCGAGGATGGGCCAGTGCATGCAGATAATGCAAACCACGGGCAATGCCCAAGCAAATCTTGAGCCGCGCAGGCCAGCTCGCGAGCTGACCGCTCATCTCCTGCTTTTTTGATCCTATTGGGAACAGGGGGAAACCATTACGAACTGATATAGTTTTCCATGTGAAACCTCATTCTTGTACTTGCTGCAAATGGGGTGATGATTGAAGGAGATATTTGGTTGCATCAATGATGGGAGCAGAAGAAGCCACTTGAGCTATGCTGAACCAACTTACCGAGTAGAATTTGATCAACATCGAAATTATCCACGTACTCGTACACCAACAGCTTTTGAGATTCACGAAGACAACATCCTTTAAGATTCACCAGATTTCTGTGCTTCATGCCCGTGATCAGGACCACCTCATTCAAGAAGTCATCGTGGCCTTGGGCTGTTTTGACGAACAGCTGCTTCACGGCCACCACATGTCCATTTGGCAGCACACCCTGCAGAGTCAATTTAATTCCAAAGTCAGGACTCCAAATGTTGATGTGAGTTGTAAATGATTACATCAGTTAGAAATGGCGCGCGCTTTCTCAATAGTGGATGGTTGATATTCGAAGAAATAATGTACTCGTGGTGATGGGCACCTTATATACGGCTCCATAGGCGCCTTGCCCCAACTTCATATCTTCATGAAAGTCTCGTGTGGCACCCCGCAGCTCATTGTAGGAGAAAATCGTGGGCTTCACGTCAAACTCCTCAAATTCTGAATCGCGGTCAAGGGAATGAATGTTACCAAAGAGTGCGTTCGAATCTAGCGACTATGAAGAAGGGCAAGGATACAAATGATTTCAGAGGTACTCACTTTGTTGGAATTGAAGTTGCAGATACCGTTTGTATCTTCTAGTTTTGATAAGTATAGCCCCCACAACAATCATCAGTATCGACACCACCGCAGCCACACTGCTAGTGGCTGCAATGATGATAATCTTGCGGTTGTCCGTTTTTGCTGCAAACCAAAGATGAGAATAAATTTTCTATTAATGAACATTCAATTGGAAAATGCATTACGATGGAAAGAGGTCGACTAAATAATTATGTATTGCACTTGCACATCCGAATTGGAGAAAGGCTCTCAATGCCATGTGGTCGATCGTTGATCTACGTTATACTCCACTCATGGTACTTACGTGATGTTACAAAGCAGACTTGTGAACAGTAGCATCTGTGGGTATCGTCGTTGGAGTCAAAGTGATCACAATATGGATTCCCCTGTAGCCTGCAGAATTATATCAGTTAAATAGTGACCATTATCAAACAAATGAGCTGGCACAACGAAAGTGACAGCATCTAAGGTATTCCCCTGGATTTAGATATTTCATTGCGACTGTAAACTAATGGCCATAGATTTTTACTTACAGGAAGACAGTAGTGGTGTTAGCGATGATGTTAAGGTTCGAATTTACATGCTGGATGCTATTGTTTCTCAAACTCATAATCCCCAACTTCTCAGATGAGTTTTTATCTTGAAGTAAGCCCAGTTGAAACATGTTCAAAATGTCAAGAGTTCCTGTAAGATTGTTGTTGTCTAGGTACCTGGCAAATACTTTTGAGGTCAGGCTTGCAAGCAGAGACTCAAGTGCCATCTCATTTCCTGTCCTCACTTCACAGCCCTCAGCTGTCTTATGTCATGATAATAGAAATTTCTAGAACTAGTGCAGATTGATCTGTATCTCCGCTGTTGCAAGAATTGATGCTACGGTTCAATGAATGCATACGACAGTGGGGTAAGTGGAACAGGGCGTGCCGCTTACAGTTCCTCCACAGAGCCAAGGCTTGAGACATTCCAGGATGGGAGAGGACCAGCAAGTTGATTGTCAGACAAGTTTACAAAAGCCAGTGCAGTGTTTGCACTGAGATTAAATATATCCACCAAGTTTGCAGTCCCGGTGAATCTGTTCCTGCCCAAATCGCTGTACGGTATCCACAAATGCAGATCATGTAAATACACTGCATATGAAAATTTTATTGGGACATACGAAGTTCCAAATCACTCATTTTCTGAAGAATTTACTACAGGAAGACTGAGCATAGGATCAACCATCTCAGCGTGCAAAGAGTGAGACTTACACGTAATGTAGTGTGGAAAACCCCGTGAGATCTGGCAGCGGCCCCTCAAACTGATTCCCAGAGACATCCCTGCATATTCATTAACAAACATTAGTACAAAGTTTGATTTTATCGCGGTCACCAACAGCAGATATTTGCATGACTGTTTTTTAAACTAGACATCGAAAGTCAGCGAACTAGAAGGGTTGGAGCTTACAAATGCGTCAGACGGTTCATGGGAGTGAGGTTTGGCAAAGTGCCATTGAAAGAGTTGTCAGATATGTCCCTGAATAGTAGAAACAATCCGATTTGTCACCAACAGTGAATGAAATGCAAATCGACAAAGCTCAGACACATGATGCAAGAATATCTGATCATTTTCGTGCAACTTCAAAACAAGAAAAAACCAAGAGATCAAACTCCGGGCCTTACAGTAATTTTAGTTCCGTCTTATTTGTAAATGCATCTGCTTGGATTGGTCCATACAAACGATTACCACCAATGCTGAGTTCTTGGAGGTGACGCATGGCTTGGAACTGTTCAAATGGATAGGGCCCTGTGAACTGATTGCCACTCAAGTCTCTGTTCAATGATTAGAAACAATGCAGGATACATTTTTAGTGGAATGCAAGCTTCTTCGCATTGTAAGCTCAATTTGAAAAATTCACCCAGTAAAGCTTTCTCTTCTTTACAGTGCTATTTTTGCGCAGCGACTGACCGTCTAGGGAGCGTGGATCAATTTAAGGTGATAATATAGTTTGATCTTGCGACAAAAACTTCGGCTTTAACTGTCTAGGCTCTTCAAAGATGAGATATATCACTCACAATTGCAGAAGAGTCCAGAGTTCTGGCAGCTGTGGAATCGTGCCGTTGAGAGCATTGTCGTGGACATCCCTATGTCAAATTCAGGCACAATTGGATTCATCAGTACAGCTGATGGTATACTGAGAAAATTAATCCCCTGGGATAAATTCCCTCAGTGTTATCTTTGGTTCGACACATTTACATGCCATGTACATTCTCGGAAAATGATCAAATTGGAGGGTGAGATAGATGTTGAACTTTCAAAGAAACTTCGGCACATTCTCTTACAAAAATCGATGTTGCAATTCTTGATGTTGACAGGGAGAGTGTAGTAGAGAATATAGTAGTACTTACAAGACATTCAACCATGTATTTCCGAGTTCTTGAGGGAGAGGACCGGTGAGGTTCGGATTTCCTGTCAACTCCCTGCACATATTAATTGACATAAGTGCACAGATCAGCAATTGGAAGATAATTGCAATAGGAGAAATTAACCCCTAATCAGACGAAAAGGTCTGAGAAGGTTTCATGTTTGGTGACGTCAATTTCGTTGTATTGGCGGATATTCACGACAGTGCCTCTTTCAAGGCGTCTTTATTTAAAACTCAATTTCGTTAAATAAGCGGAATTCCACGACTTTGGCACTTTTCAGGGAGTGATACCTGAAAAGCAAATCTCAACCGTTCCTAATTTTTGGAGTTTCCTGTTAATGAAAATCTCAATTTCTGGCTTCCAAAATTGCGCCAATTTAAAGAAGTTGACAATTTTGAGAGCTTTCTGCAGCTTCCGTCACAATTTTTGCGCTTTCAATGTTAGTTAATGGTCAAACTTACAATTAATTTGCATCTTTGAAATATCTCTCATAATTTTCACTTGAGACTATGATATTGGTTGTTGCAAGAACCACAGATGCTTTTGAGATGCAAGAACCAAAGATGTTTGCGACCGGCCTTTCGAATAATCCTGCCCCAGGTGGGGGTGAATATTGAGGGTGAGTACGTCTCTCCCAAGTGTTTAGCTTGACATATCAAACCCAAAACCTGAAATTGATTTTGCTGAACTTGGAAAGGAAAACCTAAATTATGTGGTAGATGAATGAACTTACAAGTTTAAGAGATATGAGATGTTTCCAATGGCCGGTGGCAAAACGCCCACAATCGATGCATTAGAGAAAGACCTGAGTGTCCATTGACATTCCATTACGAACACAATATCACTGTTAGTCATTAGGAGTACCTTGACAAGGATTCGGAGTGTTTTTCGAGAATAGACTGAAGATTTTGCAAAGAAATTCCATTCTAGAAAAAACGAGCAACACCAGGCCACGAAGTTGAGGATGCTCGATGTCTTGAGGATTCTCTACTTCATTACTGGTACTAACGTCAATTTCCTTAAAGTGGCTCGATTCCAGCGCCATAAATTGTGACATATGTGTACATCATGAGAGGTATGGATTTATGTTTCCGGACAGGTGTTCTAAAACTAAGATGCAAAAGTATAGGAATTCCGCCAATTTAAAGAAATTGACATCACGGTTGTCTTGAGAGGATGAATCCGAACCCATCTACATCGATCTTTGAGAAAGAATAGAAGTTAGAATGCTTACAAGCCCGTTATGTAAAGTACAATCGCTGTGCAATCATTGTTATTACAGTAGAACGAGCACTGCACTCCTTGCCAACTGGGCGAATACGTCGCGTTCGAATTTTGATCGAAATACTCGCAGTATTCGTTGTTCGTAGAATTCCAGCCTGCCAGGTTATTTCCCTTATCCGGGGTATTCTGCCATGCTTCCAAGAGTGTCTGAACCGCTTCCTCTACAAATTTCAGAGAAGAAGAAATTTCAGCAGTGAAGACCATAGATGAACAACCAACTTGCTGAATCGAACTTTGGGAATGATACAGAAGATTGATACTAGTCAGTACTGGCTACAGCTGAAACCTCGGCAACACACAAGCTCAATATCACTGGCATGGCCATCCCATCCGAAGATCAGACCAGGTCAATTCAAAAGAGTCATTTCCAATTTTCAAGTTCTTGAGACATACGTTCAGCTGCATCATAAGAGTATGTGTAATATTGGCCTGTAACAAAACTGCCAGTGCCGAGGAATAGCAGAAGGACAGAAAAACCCTCAAACAAAAATCGGCGCTTCACGTCCCGCGCACCCATTTTGGCTCACGGCGCTCTGTTGCCAATTCCAACAAGGGCAACAGAGGCCAGGCTAGCTAGCTAGAGAAAGACCCACGGCCAAATGATATCCCCTGTCAGTACAATTTCAAAGCAGCAAAATCGAGCCTGTCGCGTGCATGCTACTGACACCATCTAATCTGAGTTCTTAGTTTGTAGTTTCCACGGACACCATCAAAATTCATTCTTGCTCACTCGTATTGAGCGAATGACCAAAAGATCGAGCTAATTAGCAAAGAGGCCAGTCTAACTATGACTGCATTCGATACAAGACCACGCGGGTCATATTTCTTCCCGACACGAGTTGGTCAACAGCAAGCGAGCGCGTGCATTCAGAAGCGGCAACCGCATTTGGAAGTAGCCGGGATTCCGGGAGCCTGTGTATTCTTTATCATTACTGAGTCTGTCGAGAATCATTTAGTTACGTGCCACACGAGCCAGTGTTCGGGAAATTTTTCCCGAATCGGAAAAAACCGGCAGTTAGTTCTAAGTTAGCCGGTGGATTTGGGAAAAAAACCGGTTGCATTTTGAAATTAAAGGATGCTAAACTGGGAAGAAATTTCTAGAATCGGAAATCAACCGGTGCCACCCAAAATTTCATTGGAGGATATTTGACCGCCTTCTTAAAATATTTTGGGGATTTCAGCTGCCTTGCCCAAAAAATTATTGGCTAATACCGAGCTAATGAAGGTCTGTTGCCATTGGATATCAACCTCTGCACTTGTGCTAAAGGCCCTAGTATGAAATTCTGATTACTAAAAATTGAAAAAAAAAATGAAAAAAATGAGAAACCTTATCAGCTCACAACTCATAGAGTTGTGGCTTGCCACCTTGTAGCGGTGCAGGGCACTTCCCGAAGTTGCTAGAGGAAAAAATTTGAAATCACATGAAAACATCCAATTTGGACAGTGTCATGCAATTGGCTTTAGGAGGACCTAACAAAGACTATGACAACATAATAGAAGAGGCCATTGACTTGTGGAATAATTTTTCTAAGTTTTACCATTTATATGCAAATCCTACGCGGTACCTTACAGGGGCAGCAAAAGAAATATTTGAAGAATGTAAAATTGGTACTTTTTGAACTCTTTTGATTTCATGCAATCTTTTCATAACCATCCTCAACTCCATATTGCATGGGTTGGGGGATCCTTGGCCTTCAAGTGGTGAAGGACTTTGTCAAGTTCAATTCTTGCTAAGGATGCCATATTAATTAGTATTTTCATTTTTAATCTTTTTTTTCTACATTTTATACAAATTTTGCAATTTAGCTAGTGCCAATTTCAATTTAGGGGAAATTTGCCGGTGAGAAATTGAAATTGGAGGAAAAAAACCGATACTTTTTGCGATTCAAAGGATGTAACCGGTGCCCATTGCAAAAAACCGGTTCATTTTTGCGGAAGGAGGAAATCAGCTGGAGGACCTCGAAAAATTTCCCGAACACTAGCATGATAGCAAGCAAATTAGGAAAAACGGTTAACAGACAGCCAAAAGGTTAGCAAGTAAGTTATCGTTGTGCTTACCTTGAACTCAGCTTTCATCACGGTGAGAGCCTCGAAAGTGGGTCCAGGTATGATAGGATAGTATACCCAGGCAGGGGTATATCATAGTAATTATTTATCCTTGAACCACAAAGCCTACAAACAAGTGAACAAACTCAATATCCTTTGATTTCAATGCTCTATTTTTCCATTAAGTACAAGTGAAAATTATTTTATTTTATTTTTCAAAAATGGAATCATATATTTTCTATAAGTCAAGAATTTTTCAAATTTTTCTATGAGAATTTGAAATTAGTATGATTTTTTCAAGCAATAGTGAAGAAAATTCACATCCAAATAATTCAAATTTTCATATTATTTTATATTTAAAATTTTACATTCCATATTTGTAGGCCCAAGGCTTAAAGAGCTATAAATAGTAAGTTTGGTTTTACAAATTTTTGAAATTGTAGTATAGAGTAGATCTATTTAGTTAAATTCATTTCATTAGTTGAGCTCAAATTCAAAATAGATCATTCTATTAGCTCAAATTCAAATTTAGATCAAGGAGGGAAAAATTGTCAAAAACTCAAAATACATTGAAAAAACATCTTTTGTGATTCATTTTTTTAGCATCTTCTTTTGTAGAGAAGTGAATAACACCTCAATGAGGGAATTTCGACCAACATTCAAATTGATACAAATACATTCAACGAATCCTAAAAGGAAAATGAATGAAAAACTATAGTCCTTCATCATGCATTTCTTATTTGAGGTTGTGGTTCTTTTAGATTTGATCTGTGATACAATGTGAACCAACCTATTACCACCTAAAATAGAGATTTGCCTTCATGTACCCATGGTATATATTTTTGTTTTGAAATGTATACAATTGATAGATAAGGGCAAAATCGAGATGGTGGGTTCTTCATGTATCCCATTAGTACATATTAAGAGCATCTGCATTGTGACATAGAAGAATTGACTAGAAATAATACAAATGGCCATGGTTGGGCTATCTTTTCTACCACACCTTTTTTCCACCAACAAAATAGAAGACCCCACACTCCCCAAACTACGAGCTTGGCATGGAATCTCCCAATGTTGTTCTTTAATTCAACCATCTCATTTTCCATGCCCTCCCATTTGGGATTCACTATGGAGCTCTCACCATTCCAACAATGCATTGGCAACTGAAGCAATATTAGTGGCATAAATAAGTTAGTAGCCTTGACTTCTTGAATAGTAGCCCACATACTGTTGAGTAACTTGGATATATAGGGTAGAAGGCTCCTGAATGGCACATCTAAGGAGAAAAACAAATGTGTGGAAGAGACTGTTTGTCCAATGATTTCCAAATTTTTTTCGTAGACAGAGAAATGGAAAAGAAACAAACTGCAATTTAAATTTAAATTTTCTGAATTAGAATGAAATAGATACGATTTTCCAAAGTGAAAAGTCTATAAGTTATTAATAATGTTCCTAGACTTAACAGTAATGAATTATCATGTGCCTTTGAAAAGAGCAAATCGGTCCAGAAATAGATGAAGTGGGTGCTCACTATGTTCAGGAAAGTTCCATAATGTGGGAATAGAGTGTCCTTAAATCGAACAAGAGAAATTTGTACCCTGAAATTTATATTTTTCATTTCTTTCTTATTGTCATCTTGAATTCTGTGTTCACAATTAAATGATGCATTCATGATTAGTGAATCACACATAATAACAGTCCAAAAGCATTGCTCACTGTCCTAAAATCGTGCACTTGCAGTCACATTTTCCTACCTCAAAAAGTGGTGTCCATTTTTATTTTTTTTGCTGTCCATTCAACAACCACATGCTCTGTGCATGGGCCGCTTCTATGGTGGCTTCTAAATGCCCTCTCCATTTCAGAGCCTCCTACCTTATTCCGCCCTCACAGTGGGGACCAGGGCTTTTTTTTTGGCGAAATTTCGCCAGATCTGTCAGAATCTGACCACTGTGATTCTGTCCCTGCAAAATCTGGCCTGTGTAGTGAAGCCAACACATGGGACACTAGTCCAAAAAAAAGCCCTGCTACTGGGGACTTGGCAAGGGGAACCAACAAAGCCAGATTTGTGGAGCCCATCGTGAGACATTTAGTGAGTCAGATTTCCCGGGTGTCGGTGGCCAGCGCTGTTCTAATAAGGGCGGAGTTGAGAATAGGCCGGCCAAGTACGTCTTCGTCAACTTGTTCATGCACATTTCCCAACATTTGAAGAAGGTGTGCAGTAAATTATCTTAATTCAAGTGCTTGCGGCACCAGAGTCAGCTCCTCCCCTTCTCGCTCGCGCCCTGGCACAAGAGATGAAATTGACTTAAAATAAGGAGAAAGACGTGTCTCAACCTAGTGTGCAGAACAACAAAATTAATCGAATATATGTTTCACTGCAATGCTGGATACTTAGGAAAATACCGCCTGTTGAATGCTTGGTCCTTCAAGTGGTCGTAGCTAGGTCTTTCGTTTCATCGGTCCTTCTGTGTTGCAAGTTGTCAAGATCAACTAAACCTTCAAAGAAAGTCAAGATTTCATTTCAGTTTTATTTCGTGTTGGCTGACGGATTGGGACGATGCCCTGCAACTACCGATGGACTTAGTGACTGCACACATTGATCGAGTCGTTGCGAAAGAGGCACAACGGTCAACATGTCGCCAAGTTACGGCCGTAAGCAGCAACTTCCATCTCCTAGAGTGAAAGGGTCCCGCCTGCGTTGCGGAAGAACTCTGGTCTGCTGACGCCGTAATTGGGAAATTGTGTATTGGGTGTGAAATGGGATGTTTTTGGTTGAATGACTATGTGCTGTTATTTACCTTTTAACCCTTGAGCGCCGGGCTGGTGACCATGGAAATCATCCATTTAAAAAAAAATAAAAAATACTCATTGGGAGTCAAACTATGGTAGAAGATCTCCCCTTTCCACCCCTAAATCTGAGGATGAATAGTTGCATTTCTGTCCTACAAAGGAGAATTCCTTGCCAAGTTGCCATTCATCAGACAAAAACTATCCACTACGTCATTTAGGAGTTAAGACTCAATTTGGAACCTTTTGGTGCCCTAATTGCCAATTTCAAGAAGATTTTGGTCCATGTGGTTGTCCTCACCTCTTACAACATGTATAATGATGAATTGGAATGGATAGGAATGATGCATATTTGGGTGATATGGGGGTGTTCTGGTGTTGCCCCCTTTTCACTTAGAGTCATTTGACCAAAACTTGACCAAAAATATTGTAGGAGTCCATTGTTTGAAAGGCATTAGAAAAACTTTGAATCTTAAAGAGCCCCTCAAAAATTGACATGCAAAGCTATTTGTTGAAGGCTAGAGATGATAGCCTATGTGCACAAATGTGTACATAATTGTGTCGCTAGCTTGTATGAATTTCATCAAGGACCTATGAATTTGTCAAAATAAAAAATTTATCTATGGTACCAAGGACTTGAATGACAAAAAGTACCTATTGTCTAATTGTCCAATAAGAGACATTTCAAAGTGAAAACATGATGAGCATCAAGTACCGGTGATCTTTTAAAAACAAAGAATTCATTCATAGTACTAAAGACTCAAATGAAAAGAAGCACCTAATGTCTAATTATCCAATAAGAAGCATTTCATTGTGAAAACATCATGAAGCATTAGTACTTAGCTGCACCAAATTCGTCCTTTTCTATATAAAGTATTTTGTCAATGTAGGATTTGAATGACAAAAAGTACTTAATGTCTCATTGTTCAATAAAATGCATGCAATTTTGTAAACATCATGATGCCAAATATAGATGGTGAATTTCATAAAATTGGCAATATTCCAGTAGAATGGTGCAACATTCCATTAAAATGGCACGAAATATGTCAGAAATGGCGCAATAATACCTCCATTTTAATGAAATTCACCATATGGGTGGAAATAGGAAAAAAATATCATTCCTTCCTTGACAAGTATGCATTTAAATCCAATTAACCCCTAAAAGCCCAAGGTTTTTTGGGGTATGAAAACATCATTGCTTTTGAAGTGTTATAGATCTAAATGCCACTTATATATATGAATCTCAACTGTACAATCTTGTAGTGTACATGTTGTAAATGACATTAATCAAATTTGGAGTCATTTGGCCATGTAGATTGCAAGATTATAATGTTTTAGTGTTGAAAAAGGATGCTGAAATTTTCCTAAAAACACATTTGGAGGTGAAATTCGATTTCTAAACCTACTCAAATGAAAAACCTTAAAACTAGAAAGTGATTTATAACCAATATACAAACACATTGGTGAAAAAAAAATATCATTCAATTGTCTCATTGTGTCTACAAAATGGCTTTGAAATGTCAAAAAGTAGCAAGAAAAGTTGAAAAAAATGCATCTAAGGTTGAACCTCCTTCTACTAAAATGCTTCTTAGTCACTCATAGATAGCTTCTTGGATTGACATGAAAATTTAGACATACAAACTAGACTAGTATGCACAACTTTACCAAATTCTTTTATTGGAAACCGATGATGTATGAAGAAGAAACAAGTTGTTGAAGTTGACTATAATCAAAAAATGTTGGGATTTTGAACTTCGAATTGCTCCCAAACATTCAAAACATTTGGGATTGACATGAAAATTCTACTACAATAACTAGACTTCAAGGGAAACAAAACACAACAAATTTTATTGAAAACTAACATTAGATGAAGGAGATACAAGCCCCTAAAGTTGTAGCCATCAAATGCAATATGGTGAACTCAAATAGAACTTGGGAACTTCAATTGGCTTCCAAAAACTCAGTACATCTTGGATTGATCTGAAAAATTTACCACACAAACTAGAGAAGGGAGAAAAAATTTTACAACAAATTTTATTGAATTCAAACATTGGATGCAAAAGTTACAACACTTTGAATTGGACTTGGAACTATGTGAGGACACTTTTGGTCCCCTGGGGCATTTAGGGGTTAAGGTCCCCAATAAAGGCCATTCTAGAGGTCTCCTTGAGGGGCCAAATTTCTTCTAATGGCAATTAGGTTAGGGTCTTATATATTTCCCACCAGACAACTCTAGTGCGGGGCAAGGGGCATTGTGGTGAAAACTCTTATAAAAGTTGAGTTTATTTCAATTTGCCATGTTTTGTTGTTTTGCCCTATTTTGTTAGATCACTGCTAAGATATATCACTCTATTTAGGCCACAATTCTTACTTGATTATTTGAAGGTTGGAGTTCATGGATTAATTTTTTTTCACAAGTGGAAAAAAATTACTCAATGTAATTGAAAATAGAATTTTATTTTTCTACAAATGACTTTGATTTTGCTATGATTTTGTAAAGCAATGTTCCCTTAACCCTTTAGTGCCCGGTTGACCAATTTTTGGTCAATTTTGGGACTTTTTGTTTACTGTTGTTCACAAAACAT
Source organism: Straminergon stramineum (assembly GCA_963920665.1). NCBI lineage: Eukaryota > Viridiplantae > Streptophyta > Bryopsida > Hypnales > Calliergonaceae > Straminergon > Straminergon stramineum. The sequence goes on from OY987272.1 coordinate 13,161,733, forward strand.
TTGATTTCAAAACCCCCAGGGAACAACACAATTAGAGTATCTTCATACAGTCCAAACAAAACCAATTTCAAGAGACTGCGTGCAAAAATGCATTAGCTATGCTTATCCAAACTTAAATGTTTTGAGCCTTCTCAAGTGAAATATCATAAAGAAATATATATTTAATGTAAAGGATGATTATTTATATGTGTGAAAGAACTAGCTGGAAGGTTTTTGATTGATTTTTGAAGCATTTACTAAAATTTATGCCCAATTGTGGCAGATCGTATATAGCACCAATGTTGAAGGTTGTTTACAACATATCAATCTTTGATGATTATTTACAAGCATGTGCACCATTGGATCACTTTCATTTTTTGTTTAGTTCAAGTATCTGCCCTATAGAACCAATTGATAGGATCCAATCGAGGATTTCATCCTTAGAGTGGCCACAAAATTTCACTTTGTCAATATTGTATTCAAAAATTGCACTCACCCCCCAAATTAACCACGGTCACTAAAGGATTAAACATGTGAGTACTATTAGGTCACCCCCAAATCAATACATTTAATGAATGCATAATCAACACTAGTGGCATTGCAATATATACTTTCTATCATAAAACATAAATGAATTTTGTTAGATCTTATTGACAAGTGAAAGAGGATTTCAATGTCTTTTAGAATGCATCATTTGATGCACAATCTTGAAGTTTTGAAGTTGTAAAGTATTGTTTATCAATGTACCAAAAACCAACTTTAGACTTTTATGTTTTGATTGTATACATTGTGTCATCAATATTTAGATTATTGTGTTGTATTTTAGTCCAAATGTAGTAGTATTTTTTTTTTGTAGAGAAGATAGGTCTCGTATTTGGATAGTGATGATAAAAGATCTCATAATAGGTGCACATACTTTAGTAAGTGCATCTCTAATCATCATCTTACCAATCTAAATTGACCACAAAACTTTCTATCCTTTGAAATGGTCACAATTTGAAGGCCCTAAAATGAAAACACTCTTTGATGGCTTTGAATCCAAAGAGAAAGTTTATGGTTCTATTGTGACTATGAAATCATTCTCAAACCCTAAATTTCCAAGGTACAACATGTTGGTGTTGACAAAACTATGAAGTCAAATAAACCTAATCAAATTAGTATTCTTCATATTTTAAAAAAAATACCTTTAAAAAGTCTATTTTTAGCATCAAAATCGAATTTTGAAAATGAGTGCTATGATTTTTCTACTGAATATTTTGTGCAAGGGTGCCTGTTGAAAATCTTGATTTTCTAGTGGTAAGGGCTTTTAGAAATGAGCTTCAAATACAAAGGATCTTGAAGAAGGAATCACATTAGAAATTTATTTTAAAAACTTGAGAGTAGAGTTTTGAGAAGCCATAATTGATTGTGGTTATATATGTTATGTCCTTAAACCTCCATCATGTTTTTTTTATTAATCTCAATTTTAGATTTGACATGTAAAAAGAGGATTAACAGATTGCACAATTGTGAGTTTCCAATTCGTCACATAGGACTTATGATTCCAAGGTTGCTAGCATGCAAGCTTGTGAACTTGTGAGTGAGAAAGAAAATTTCAAGAAAAAAGGGATGAGGGACCTATGAACATAGATACAAGAAAGTAAAGAGCTCATAGAATGTAGAGTTTATTTTCCAAAATTTGAAGTGTTTGTACCTTTTTTTGATTCTAGGGTGTTTTCACAACGAAATATAGTCAAAATAAATGAAAACCTTTTTATAAAAAATAAAAATTAGAATAATGCAAGACCAAGATATAGTCATAAAACACACAAATCCAATCATAATAGAAATCAACACATAGTAGTATGACTCACGAGATATGTCAATCTCGTGAGTCTAAGTCACTATGGACTTGGTTGAGGAATTAGAAGTCTTAGACCAATCTAAAGACTCTCTCCCCTCAAATGCAAACCCATCTATAAACTATAAGACACTTAGAGCATAAGTATCTTTATAGCATTTTGATTTAGAGCAACCAAAATCCACCATGGCCATTGCCATCTGGTGGGCATAAATTGGAAGCTTGTAAGTCTTCTCTGAACTAAAGTGAACACTTTGTTTCTTCATGATAGCATCTACTGACATCAATCCTCCATGACAACAAACAAAAATGGCACCATGTTGGAGTTCTAAAAAGTAGAAGGCACCATGCAAAGAAAGAATTAAAAAGTGCCAACTTACTTACTAAATTTTCCCTTCCGCACAAATTTTCGAGGCACCACGAATATGTCATCTAGATCTTGCGAAACCACAACTGCCAATGGTGGTGGTGTTGCTAACTTGGCCATAGTGGACTTCTGCATGGGTTTGAGGATGGCATCAAAAATGCCCTTGTTCTCTTCCAAGGCTACAATATGGGGGCCCATGCCATGACAAGTGATAATGGATGCACATGTATGCAAGGAAATTCAAATATATTAGTTAAATGACTCAAATTGTAGATTGATTACAATTGCAAGGTAGAGTACTTTAATTGAATATTGATGTGCAAATATGGTGCAGTCAAGAATCAGATCTCCTTCGATGTTCATAGCTTTAAGGAGGATCTGAAAGAATCTTGGGTCTTTTTCGCAAGCCCCCTGCCAAGGCTTTCAAGCATTCATTGCCATGTCATCTGGATGGGTGTAGTTCATCAACATGTCATCCCCTACAATGTCGACTTCCCCATCCCCTCCTTCTTCACCATCTTGTATGTTTCACATAATCCAATAATATCCGACTTGGCTTTGGCACTCTATGAGGCTTTTCCACCGCAAGGTGAAGAAACCCCCTAGAGTTGGCTGGCGGGGAGTGTATGGGACACCTACCTAGATTGCCTTCCAAGAAATGAACTCCTAAATGCTTTTTTATCAATTTTTTAACATTAAACTACTCTAAGTGGAATGAGGGCAGCACCTTTACACCATCCTAATATGCACCCTAAAATCCTCCAATGACCCTAGTACCTACTTTGGGAGGTTAGGGCATCCTACTAGGCCTAATTTTGCCTAAAATTAGCCCTTCGGGCATCAAATGGGTCAATTTGGTGTCCTGAAATTAAATTCCAGCACACCACAACCACCCCAATTCCTAACTAACCTCCTCAATTGATGCCCAAGACTTCCCTAACTCCATTGATCCCTTCCCTAACATATTCACCCATTCTTTTTAGGCCAATTAGTTTCTTCCTTCAATTTCCTAATCCATACCCTAACCCTAATTTTACCCCCAATTTGGGTAGCGCTTCCACGCTTGCCCTAAAACCCTAAAAAATCCTCATAGACCCTCTACACATTCACACCCCACAAGAACATTGCATGCAAGTCATTGAACTATTGCTTCAAGATGGATAAGAGAATATCATATTGTAATTAACATTACATTTGGATTCAGCTGAATCACAGGGAAAAAAAGATGGAGTACCCTAAATCAACTGCCGCTAGATGGGCAGCAGACCTTGTCCCACTAAAATGCTCGCCCCGGCTTTGTCCTTGCTCGGAATTGGTCGAGACTAGTCTTGTTGGAAAGCTGACTTTCCCCTCTCCATCCTCTCAAAAATTCACATTGACCCGCTTTGCTGAACTCCCACCGTCGCTCGCCAAAGTCGTCGATCTTCCGTGGCGGTAGTGGCTTGACCTCCTCGCACTAAATCGGCTCTCCATCCTTGTCCTTTCTTGGAATTGGTCGAGATTGGTCATGTTGGAAAGCTGACTTTCTCCTCTCCATCCTCCCAAAAATTCAGCCCATTCTGCTTTTTCAATCTCCCGCAATCAATCACCAAAGTTGACAGTCCCCTCCCACTTCAACAAAAACCTAATTCTCTCCACTCCAATTCCCATCTGACCTCACTCCCATCATGACCTCACTCCCATCATTCCTTCACCACTTTTTCTCACAAAATGGTGACCTACTCGACAAATTATCCTACTTTGGTTCCCTCATCTTAATCTCTAGCTTCTCATGCTTTCAAAACGCCCTTCATCACCAAGAATGCTCTCCAACACACATGCACACAAAATTGGGGAAAATTGAGAGAGAGTTGTGAGAGAGAGGGCTCCAAACCCTAATTTTGCCTACATCTAACTTTCTAACGGATTAATTTTCTAAACTACTTTCATCCTACACTAATTCACTGTTAATCCACTAATTTGGTGCAAAATGCGCCAAATTAGTGCAAATCGCACTAAGTTACTGTAAATCCGCTAGTTTAGTGTAAATTTCTCTATTTTAGTGTTCCACCCCCTAAATTACTGTAAAACCCTCTAACTTACTGTAAAATCCTATTTTAGTGTTTCTAATTCTATTTTAGTGTTTTATCCACTACACTAGTGTTTTAGTCATAGTTTTAGTTTAACTAGCTTCTTTTGTGTTTTTTCTTCTTTAATATTTTTGTGGTTTTTAATTTACTTTTAGTTTCATTTCCTACTTCTAGTCTTTTGTTTTTATTTTCATTTTTCACTTTTTGTTTTCATTTTCTCATCATTTTACCGTTAGCCTAATTTAGTTACTCTACCAAATCTTGCTTAACTTCTTTTTAGTTTTAACTCCCCATTTTTTCCCTAGAATTTCCCTTAATTTCCTCCTAATTGCATTTTCTAGAATCTCGCCCTAACCTCTTGAAGTTTTCATTGCTATCTAGCGGAAAACTCCTTAATTGATGGTTATGGCTTAATCCGGAGTACTAACACTTCCGGATTTGTAAATTCATGCCTAATGTTTATATTTTCGGGTTTTTAAATAGTGAACCAATATGGTGGTTCACACACTCCATGAATGAAAGACTATGATGTAGCTGTGGTCTTGGAGATGACTAGAAGCAAAACTAAATGACGATTGCAGAGCCTCATTTCCCATGTCCTTGTTCCATTCTAGCACGTTATCTAGTGAAGAAGACAATTCTAGCATGGGCAAGTTCTCTAGTCAGTCAAAAAACATGATATCCATCCCCAACCTAGCCTTTGGCACACTATGCAACATGGAGGGTTTTTCCGCCAACACCTACAAATGTACAATGCATCTAATTATTAGTTCTAAATCCAAACTTTGATCATGCGTATGTAAACTTACAACTACATTTTCAAATTCAAATGAAAGATGTGTACCTTCCTCAAGAAGTCTAAGACCTCTTTGTATCAGGTCTTTGTCTTCGACTCCATGTCATCTACAAGGTCGTTAATGGAGATGTTGAGAATCAAATTCTCAGACTTGGCTTCGTCATCTTTAGTGAGGACAATTACTTCCGTCACATGAGTGATGACGTCTTTCATGAATTGTGAGAGAACGGCCTTCCTCTTCATTGCACTTTGTGATCCGACTTGCATCTTAGAGCTTTAATCTACCATTGAGGATGTTGGAATTTGGCCTCTAGCCTCGACCTTCTTCTTCCCTTTTGCCTTGGCCTTCTCTTCCTTTTCCTTTTCCTTTTCTTTCTTCTTCTCTGCTAACTTGGCAAGTCGCTCTGCTTCCTTCTTTTCCTTAGTGGTGAGAAGGACTTAGAAGTAGGCTTCTTTTTTTGGTCATTGGCTTCCCTCCTTGCAATGGCTTTCCTTGTCTACTTGTCTATCATGCCTGCAAAATCGTCCACATCCTAATTGATTGCACCTTTGCCATCCAAAAGTGCCTGCAACTACACCTTGGATGGATGAATGAATGACAGTGTGTAGTCCAAATACCACACCCCTAGCTCCATTGAGTTGAGACATGGTAAATGTGCATAGTTGGTTCGGTGAGAACATGCAATCCCCTAAGCTGTGGTCCAACCATAATGCAAGGAACAGAGGTAGGTCCTTCCATTCAATTGCTCCCTTCACTTGAAGTTCATATTTGAAGTAGCTAAAGAGAATAAGAAACAAACATTACAGGTATGTAGAGAAATGAAGATCAAATGAAGAAAGGGGAGAAACTACATCATCTATTGTGAAGACCATTTTAAAAATCAAGGAACTATACTAACTACAAAAATTTGCAAAAAAAATCACAAGAGGCTTATGTAACCACTACATCCTTGTCAAGCCACCCAAAACTGATCATAAAGACATGCACTTACTCCAAATTGTGTATAACTATAGGTATGCCTACAACCTCAATCACATCCAAGTGAGTTTCAAGGTATATTTGGAAGTATACTCAATTTGAGTCACACCTAACTTCACATTCAATGTGAAGGAAATCAATTTGATTCTAAAGAATCATACATCTCATCTTTGAGAAATGCTTAGATACTAAACCAATCCAAAATGCAAGGGGCTAGAAACATATCGGTAGAGAACCCTCTGAACCACCAAATTGGATCCTTCAAAATTCAAGGGATCCCATTTTTAAAAATAATTTCCTCCTTTCAGATAAGGCTGGAAGCCTTGGTTCCAAATTTTCCTCCTCCATCCCTTGATATACTTCAGTGTTGCATTGTATATGCGTTCATTATGTAAAAATACATAATTGTTTATTAAATTAGAGTTTTTTTTTTCTAAAGTCTTAAGAAACAAATGGAATCATATTTCACTTGAACTCTTTTTTTTTACCTCTATTTGACAAACATTTGAATTTAGGTCTTTGATTTATATACTTTAAGATGTTTTAATATTTTCATTTATGTGTTTAAAGTTGTAAAAACAAAAGATAAAGCTTGTTTTACTTTTCTTTGGTTGTTTTTAATGGATTAAAAATCCATGTAGATGATGTGGATAGACTTATGGAGGATAGGAGGTGGCCCATGGGTGTATCATGGCCCATGTAGCATTTTAGTGGCAAAAATACACTAACTTAGATGGATGGCATGGAAGTTGAGGTGGAGGATGAGGTGGAGGGTCATCTTCTTCCTCTTCCTTATTTGTTTGTAGAGCCGTCACTTTGGGAAGCCATGACACATTGTATATGGGGATTTTTGCAATGAAATTTTGAGAGCTTGTGTATCTTGTTTTTGTGTTTCTGAAAAGATATCACTCACTAAGTTTGAAGTTAGTATGCAAAAGTTATGAGCTTAAAAGTGAAGAGGTGAGGAGCTACCTTGGGTTTTCAAGAGAGTGAAGTTTGGAGAGCTATGAAAGTTGTAAAGTACCTTGGTTTTGAGTGAAACTTAGAGAGGTTTTAGATATTCATTTTAACTTTTCAAAATGGTATTATTTTCTTAGTTTGAAGCTAGTATGTGAAAGTTATAAGCTTGGGAGTGAAGTATAGGTAAGCTACCTTTGAATTGGGAAGGGTAAACTTTGACTAACCATACAAGTCAAACAATATCTTAGTTTTGAGTTAATTTTAGAGAGGTTGTATAATTTTTTCTTAGCTTTTCAGAGACATATCACACTCTTATTTTGGAATTGTGAAGCATCTATGACACTCATTCTTCTATTAGACACTTTTCTAAGGGGAGTTTATGGAAGATATGACTTTTTTTTCACTATCTTTTCTAAACATATGATGTATATTGGGACTCCATGACATCTTGTAAGGGGTATATGGAGATGTAATATTATATTTCTTCTTATGACATCATCCGAAGGTTTACCATTATGTTTGTAAATTTCTATGACTATAGGATTTTCCGTTTCGTGGGTTACATCTAGTTGTAGCTAGAAGTCCCGCGTTTTCTCAAGGCAAGGCCTTTCTACTCGATACTGGTAAGGTCTACAACTGCATGGGGATATTCATGTCGATCTTGATGTTGTCGTCTTGGACCACCCCCTTGAAGTACTCTATTATCGCATCTTTGATCTATCCAAATTGATGAACATAAGTATTAGTTGCACTCAATCATGACAATTGAAGAGACATTACAAATTGAAGAGTGTGGTCTTGAGAAGCATAAATGAAACACCAAAATTCGATGATTACATTTGGAAATTGACTTACCTCTACAAACCAAACAAACTTGTTTAAGAATGGTTTGAAATGTGTTTTGGAGATGGGCTTGGCTAGGAACCAACGACGCTAGCGTGTGAGCCTGGAGTGGGGAGCTTATGAGTTGCGAGTGTGGAGTTTGTGAGCATAGAGCCCCCAAAACATTATTTTCTAAATATTTTTCCCCCTAATTTTTCCTTTGCCAAAAAATCCAAGAATAGAAGAAAGTTTACTATTTATAGTAAATTTTGTGACCTATTACCGTGTCTCCTATAATCGTGGATCTTGCTAACTTTCTTTTGTGTGGCCTGAAATTGTTATTTACTATGGAAAAAGACCTTCAAAGTTTTGTGCAAACTGGGAAATTTGACCACTTAGTTCAAGGGTTATAATGAAAAATATGTAAAATGTTGCAAGCAAACTAGACAACTTTCATTTTTGCAAAAATTTATTGTATTCTTTTGACAAGTTGAATTGAATATGTAGAGGAGTGACTTCTGAATATCTCATAACAATGGGGATTTCCAACATGTGCTAGTAAAAGAGGACATGTATAGGATGAGTAGAGAACCTAAAGGTTGGGGTTAGAAGATGACCACAAGCCATTGTAGATTTGTGGTAGGCATTTGCCCCTAATCTTTAGGTGTTTGACTTTATACAATTTTCAATTCAATTTTTTTTTTCTTAATGATATTAATGTATTATCAAATGCTGACATCTTGAATAAAATAGTATGAAATGAACCACTAAAATGGGGAAATGAAACAAATTGGGAAAGGAAAAAAATGGGGAAAGAAAACAAATAGGGAAAGAAAAAAAATGGGGAAAGAAACAAATGGGGAAAGAAAACAAATGGGGAAAGGAAAAAAATGGGGAAAGAAAACAAATAGGGAAAGGAAAAAAATGGGGAAAGAAAACAATTATGGTTTAGGATTATAGTCATTTATATGAGCTTACTTCAAAACAATTGATCAATGAGACATACTTCTATATTTCATGAATGCATAAACATTTTCAATTCCATAAGCTTCAAATCCATTCAATCATAATATATGTAAATGAATACAATACGAGTGAGGTACATGGAAATATGTGACTATGCCTATTCCGAAATTGTGATAATTCCTACTTGAACTAAAAGTAGCTTCAACTCATTAAAGCTACAACTCGGTGCATGAATGAATTTGTCATCATGAATGTCCATCTTGCATAAATATCGATAGAAGTAGTACAAGTGCTTGCAATTCATATACTTCTGGTGACGTCCAATAGCAAAAATAGTCATATTCATGAAATCTGGGCAAGTGCACATTGGGAACATACCCAGTGTAATTTGGTACACATTTTTGTTATTATCTGCCCCGGTCTCCAATGACACTATTGCACCTAGGCTTGGAAATGGAAGCAATGTCACTCCTAAAATTTGTCCTCTAACATTGCTTGCACTCTCCCACTTGTTCCGATGTTCTGTGGTTGGTGCATTTGCATTTTGCCGTATAGTTCGGTTGTTCCTAACCATTGGATGCATATCTACATTATGTGGCGGCAATTGATCATAGAGGATGCTCTCAAATATGTTAGACATGTGGAAAAGTCGTCGTGGTGATAATATCACTACAAAAAAATGGCCAAATATGTGACTGCAAAAGAATGACTCCATGTAAAATGCGACTTCAATGTGATTGGAGCTCCCTAATTGCACCATCGTGGGTATGTCTATAGCATCCGAGTTAGGGTGCAGTCGCGTTTGTGACTGTAGGATGACCCCGATGACGGGGGGTAGTTTCATCCGCCTAATTCTGTTGACAGTGTCGGAGATTTTCTGATGTGGTAGGTGACAGGTTCCACCGTGGACACGTAGTCGGGAAGGAGTTAGTAGTTGTCATACAGTATAACTTACAATGACTTTGACGCGACTACAAGATGACTTAAGGGATACTTGGACATGCAACGCAGTTCAAGGACTAAATATCCTTTTTGCAAGCAAGTGAACACGTGTCAATTAGGGGTTGGCAATAATAGATAATTCAAAGTGAATTTCTTCATGATTTCAGAATCCACCATGTTCTTCTCATCACAGCAAGTATAATTGCTTTGGCGAAAGCTAAATGGAAGGCACTCAGTACTATAGAATTGCATTATAGTGGGTCATGATGATAGGAAACTTGGGGATTTAGGGCCAAGGATACTTCAATACATTTCAAAAATGCCCATAGTTAGAGGGTCACTATACGCATAGTACAAGCAACTTCCAAACCAGGGCCATATGTATTTTTCCCGTTACCCATAGGCGTCGACGTGGTTGCTTAATGACTTCTACATGTCTCCGCTGCCACTAAGTACTGACTAAGATGTCACTCCAAGGGCAATGTACGGGACATTGACTACTAGTGCACTACTAAACTACGTCACTAGTGCTTTGAGTGTTTAGGGTTCTGTGGAAAAGTTGTGAGTGTCATGTAAGCCATAGCTTTCAAGTGTGAGATGTCTAGACACACGATTGTCGACAATCTCAGAAATCACTGCAACAACAAGTCTTTGTATTCTCAGTGGTATTCTTCTTGGGCCAATAGGTTGTCTTCTATAGACAAATCTATGGCACCAACTAAATTGATTGTATCCACTGGTGATGGTAGTTGATGGGGAGCACTAAGGCCTACACTCTCTATTGTGGTGCTGATAAACGCATTTGTTGTGTCCAGAACTTCTCGCTTCGCTCGGGCTTCCTTTCGTAAAACAACTTTCCAACCTGGTCTCTCCACAACATCCGAGAAAAAAACCTGGGTGGCCTGGCTAGGAAAGATGAATGGCTCAACTAAGCGCGGGAGTTTGTGACGGAAGTTCACTACTAGAAATCGAGCGTCGTCTCAAGTGTACGTTGGATGACCTCGGTTGTCGTAGGGCTTGACCCACTCACATCGCATGAGAATGATTTTTGTTTGCAATGCTCCGTAATCCAGAAGTAGTATGTCTTGCAAAACTCCAACATATGGAATTGTTGCATCCACTTCATTTTCGGAGGGTAATTCGAACAGTGAAGCTACGCCACTATTGTAGCTTACCATTCTTGCAAACGTCTCATCCTCCACGCGGAAGTGGTTACCAAATGCTGTCATTCGCGTATACCGAGTTGCCACTTGAGATGGCTTCTTACTTAATAAGAGGCGGTCCATGTCCTCCGGGTTCCTCAGATTCAAGTCGGACTCCTCGACAGAGTTCCGAATCCATTCAGCTAGTGCTGGAATGGACGGATTTGTCCTCTCCTCAATCCTCCACTTCCTGCAAGAAGGTAAACTTTTCAGAATTAGGTGGAATCCCATATTTAATTTTGGAAAGGAAAAACAGAAACGTGCAAGGCGTAAGGGGCCCACATGATGTGACTAGGTACTGCACATATATACTATTTAGAAGTGACTCGGTACAGTCGCTATGGAGTCGTCCAATTGGGGAATGACTTCATCTAACTTTCCACAAATGACTTCATCGCATCTTCCATGAAACTACCAGGTCACATTGTGGACATGCTAAACGCAAACACTGCACTATTATGCAATAGGTGCATCAAGGATATGTAGCAAGTGTCTTGAAAAGGAAAGGATTTCACTGGATTTTACTCGTAAAAATCCTCCATAACTGCCACATTTGTCAGCATGTATTGGTGTGCTACATCCCGGAGCTCAGGACTCATCACATATTGTTTGCCTGCTCCTTGGAGCACTTCCTCAGCATCACCATACTCTTCGTCTTCGTCCCATACTCGTCTCATTGTGGCCTCAAATCTCTGAAAGTACTCTGTTATGAAGCCAAGGCACTCATCTTTCAAGTAGCCCTCCACCATACAAGCTTCGGGGCGTGCCATATTCTGCACGTGGTTCTTCAGCACTTTCATGTATCGTTCGACTGGATACATGCACCTTGTGCTCACTGGTCCGCACAAGTCCAGCTCCTTTGCCAGATGATAAGGGAGATGTGTCATTATGTCGAAAAAAGATGGTGGAAATTCAATCTCCAATAGAGCCATGCTCTCTGCAACATCAACTTCTAGTGATGCAAAGTTTGCTGGATTTTAAACTTTGGTGCACAAGCGCCTGAAGACCTTACACATTCGCATCACAGCCATGTGTGGCCCGGGTTGCATTAGCCCTCGTAGTGCTAATGGCAAAACTTGCTGCATTAACACATGGTAATCATGGGACTTGAGGCCACCAAAGTTTTTCTTCCGGATGCACTTGCCAAGGTCAGATGAATAGCCGCTCGGTATCTTCAAAGACTCAAGGCAGCTTGCAAACTTCTCAAATTCACTATCCGACATAACAAAAGAAGCATGAGGCTTCACCATCTTCCCCGGTTTCCGTGGATTTGGTGTCAACCAAAGGTGCTTCCTAATATTCCGCCCTTGCAAATCTCTCCTCACCTTCACAGTATCTTTCTTCCCTGTAATGGTTTTCAAAAAATTCTTTGCCAAATTCATTTCGCAGTGCATAGCATCCAATGTGTAGCGAATTAGAAGTTTCTGTGGAGCAATTCAACACATTGAGGCTTAGTAGAGAAACTTCAGATTCTCAAAGTAGTGGTTCGTAGGCTTCATCATGTCTAAGCAATAGAACTTCTTTGTCAAAGACGGGACACGATTCTAAGGATATTAAACATTCCAGAACCACGACAACCTCTGACTTCCCTTCTCCGCTTGCAATTGCACTATAGGACGGTTCCAGTCAACCCCCCAATGGGACTAGTCATTCCAAAGTCACTAGGTGTGACTCCGTACATTCTCTGTACTTGGATCCGACTACTGGGACACTCCACAAGCGCCTAGGAGTCACCCAGAAGTCATTGTTGTGACTAAGGGAATGCAGTGCTTCAACTTACCTTCCAATAGGGCAATCGGAAGAGACTACTTAGTCGCTTGATGCCGTGTAGCTTGAATGGTCCCCGGCAGTACCATCTCTGTGTCCCGATGCTCTCCAGGCCTCACAATTCATTGCATGTTCTACTTGCTCCTCCACTGTTACTACACAGGGTTTAGGGCGGTTTTCCATGGCCCCGTTGAAGTGGTCTTTCATTGCATCTGATCTATAGGGATGATCTTCGCGCAACCATCTTCTGGTCCCCCCATACGTCTGCTTCCCAAGCTCTACAGAATGCTTAGCACCTAGGTCCATACCACACCAAGGACAAGCAGCATATCCTTGGTGGGAGAATCCTCCTACTGTGCCATAGCCAGGAAAGTCATGAATAGTCCATAGTAGCATTGCACACAATTGAAATGATCTACAGGCTACATCCTTTGTCACGTCGTACACAGGGACTCCCGACCATAACTCCAACAATTCGTCAACAAGGGGCTCCAAGTACACGTCGAATGTTTCAGACGTCACTGATTCTTTACTTGGAATCAATAGGGCCAAGAGGACAAAAAACTTTTTGGTTGTCAACTATGGAGGGAGATTGTAATTCAGCAACAACACTGGCCACGTGGACCATGATGACCGGTTCTGCTTGAAAGGGTTCACTCCATTTGCTGCCAAAGCAAAGTGAGTGTTGTGTGGATCATTGTCAAAGCTTGGGTCCACATTATTGTGGAAATGCTGCCAAGCTTTCGAGTCACATGGATGCCTAACAAGGCCGTCCCCTCTAGCACGGTTGCTATGGTTCTCAGCATGCCAGACCATCAGCTTGGAGATATTAGGACTTCGGAACATCCTTTGTAGACGTGGAATAATGGGAAAATGACGTAAGACTTTCAATGGGACAGCCCGTCGAGCCTCATCTCTGTATCGATGCCCACCACACTTAGGAAAACGTAAAGCATTCTCATGCTCACCACGAAATAGCACGCATCCCCTCTCGCATGCATGGATGGTGTTATAAGTGAGCCCCAACTTCACAGTTAGGGTCTTCGCAGCATGATATGTCTTTGGCAATGTATTCTTCTCCGGGAGAAGATGGAGGTGTAAGATGCTGAAAAGCTCATTTGCACAATGATTGCTGACTCCATGAACTGTACAGAGATTCATTAGCAAGATGGTTGCTGCAATTTTTCTCGAACGTGAGCCATCAAATACAGCCCCCAGGGACTCCTCCAATGCCTGGGCAACCATGTCAGTGTCGTCAGTGCCTTCATCCACGCCCATGCCATTAGAAAGGGGATCGTCCCTACACTCCTCAACCTCTGCTGTGTCCTCCATGTTAGCTCCAACGAAGTCTTCGTGGATGGAGTCTGCTGTGGCAAAAGCCTCGTTCACTTCATGGCGGACTTTGTTGGCTTAAGATGTTGGTACATCCACTTGCTCCAACGCCTGGTCAATCATGTTGCGAGTATCAACATGGACATCCAATTCCACCACTTCATGTGATAGTGGTCCCCAGAATTGTTGCTCCCACTCTTCATCGGAAGAGTCTCGGCTGCCAGGACCTCTCCAAATCCGACAATTTGGATGTCTGCCATTTCGAATGAGGTGGTCCTTTACATTACGTATGAGTAACCTCCTCCCCCCACGACATTCCATGCATGGACAGTGCAATCTCTTCAAGTTGTGATGCGAAGCCCTTTGCAACTCCCTACTCCACAGTCGGTCATCCCGTAGTCGTTGCCTATGATTGTCAGTGAGGGGCAATCTAGCAGGTATCATCTCGTTTCAGTTCAAGAATTGCCTTCACCTTGATTTCCTGCGAAGAATATATGTGGAAAAGTCAAGAGATGCCTTCACTCTGGGCTAATTCATCATGGTCGAAAGCTTGTGATTGGAAGTGCAACTAGAATGCAACTGACACACAACTCCCATGACTTCTGAGCGACTTCAGAATGTCTGTATACTCTTAGTCTTAGATCGAGCGACTTCAGCAATAGAGAAATGTGAAGAAGAAATTGAAGGGGGGTGGGGGTTTGCTTTGTTTCAATTAATTTTTTTTTGCATATTCGACTTCACGAGGGTTATAGGGTTCTCACTAAGATGGTATACAATGCATGATTGACCTATAGTGCTGTTGGTGGACTTCTGCATATGCAGAACCACAAATTAGGGGGGACAGTTCCCCTTTTCATTTAATGAGGAATTTTGAACAACGCCGCCAAAGAGAATTTTTTTTTCCTCTGGAGAGATGCAGCCCCGACGTCAGCGGATACCAATTCTTGCAGTCCTACTCCCGCTAGTGAAGTGGCTATAGGGAGGTTTTGTCCTACTACAGCACGATGCTCATCCAGTGCCTGCTTAACCCTATCCGCGAAACTCAATTTCTGCTCTACTGTCCTAAATCCCGAAGGAGTTGCAGGCACATGTAGTGTAGTAGGCTTTGCACACACTATGTAGCCAAGACCATGTCGAAGTTTTCCAAGTGACTCCCTATCCACAAGAGGTACCACGGGCGTCTTCTTGCGCCTTGGGTGGCCACATACATTTGAAGATCCTAGAATAGGTGGAATAATTTCTGGATTCTCTGATGTCTCATGTAATTGCCATCCGTCCACCGGATTCGGGGTAATCATTCGGGGCCTCTTCGTATGCTGAAGGGGTGCGGCCTTGAGAACTCGCCGTTTAGGCATTCTCAACGAAGGTAGTACCTTCTATGGTCCGTTCTTTATGAAAATCTGATTATTACAGAAAAAACAGATGTTCTGGGCATGCGCACTAAATACCTGTAATATGTCTAGTGCACTGCGCAGTACTGCTGTCATTGTTGCCCCATCATTTCTGCAACGTTGCTCTCTTGTACTAGAAGAGTTCACAACAACTTTGACTTTACTGAATCAGTTATGCCTTAGTCGTTTTCCGCAGGCGGTCACTATAGAATGACTTTTGGCAGTGACGAAGAAGTCCCACTGTGCAAACATAGAAAACATATACACAATGTGAGTGGAAGTGAATTTCACCTCTCGGCTCTTCAGCGTTCGGTTCCCGTGATTACTACCCAGGACATTGCTCTCTGAATTCCCACAGAAAACAAAGTCTTCAAGTACTTCATTAATTAGCATGCACTTGTTTTACTAATGACCTGTAAAGGTTTTAGGGTTCAAGGTACATAGATGTCAAGAATGAAAGTATGAAAACAAGTTTAGACGGTGTCTTCGAACACCAAATTCCCCCCAGAAACATAAATTTATACAAGCAAGTGCAAGTGTCAAACATGAGCAAGAGAAAGGACCTCAAGAATAAGTTAAGCCAATTCCTTGACTTTGATTTAGCAGAATGGGATGCTTTGTTTCATAGGTGGATCCCCCGAATTTCAGGGTCCACAAAGGAAGTGCAGGTTTAGACATCCTAAAATCCCTTAGAGCAATAAGGGTCGTAATCTCTACATGTACTTCCTCATGGGCTTCAAGCTTTTGGGATAGTGTATATTGGAGTGAATGTGGAGGCTCGGAAATATAGAATCCCAAGAGAAAAAGCATTGGAACTCCACTTCGAAATAGAAAATGCATTATCAAATCTTCCGAGACTTCCCGAACTTGCATTAGGGTTTAGGCCTCAGGGCATCGGGTTAGAATTCACTTGAGGGTGGGTAGGGCCAAAGAAATTTAGCATAATACAAAAAGGAATCCTTCATGATATTGACTCAGTCAGCATGTCTTCAATTCTGGAACTTCTTTGAAGAAGTTCATAAACAATGTCTTCATTTTAAACCACGTAGTGCTTCATTATGACTTCCGGGACCCTTTTCATACCTAAACCGCTCTAAGTTTCAAACAAAGGTTTCAATTCACTTGAACTATACCACAATCTCTTTCATGAAGAAAATGTCACTGCTGATGAAGCCTACAAATCCGCATTGTGGACATCGAAGTTCAGTGAGGACCCTCCCTTAACCACCCACTTTCTCTAGAAACCAAAAGTCGACAGAAGTTATTCAAGTCGCAATTCAGTCACTATAGGAAACTCAGGACTTCCACGTGACTTACTGTAGTTATATATAAGTTACGTGCAAGTCTTTGGACGTTGATAGTGTCTTCTATCAAAGGAGGCGTGCTGCATGGCGCCGACAGTAATTACTTGCGACCGATGGCAGCAATAGGTACAACTATACACATCAGCATTGAAGTCTTGGTCTATGAGTGACCTCTCAATTCCAAATCTGTGGCGAATTGCTAGAGCTCAACATGTCCAATCGTAGACAGCTCATTAGGTTGCGGTTTAGGAAAAAATTAATTGTCAGCCGCCAAATTCCGTTAGCCTATTCAAGCCCACTACTTCTTTCGAGATCAAGCTCTTCAGAAATGCTCACCTCCTTCACTGAGCAGAAGGGCGCGCATTTGCTCATTCACCTTTTGTTGAAGCTCGGACTTCCGCACACCCTGTAGCAAGGGACGATCCGACTTGCGATCCCTTGTAACGTTGTCTTGTATCGAAGACTCGCTGATGGACAGCCCACCACCAGAGAAGACCGAGTATGAGCTCTTCCACGACAGGCGTGTGGCAGAAATGAAGAAGGCTTTGGAGCTAGCCCTCCTTGCTCGTAAAGAATTGTGAGTTTCTCCTTCTTGTTGTAGCCTTCTTGTACAGAATTCTGAAGACGTAGTCTCCGAGTCTATCTACAACTTTGCAATGCTGGCGTCGCAACAACAGGCACTACTACTATTGGTTGTCTTTCGCATGACTGGAGGAAGATGTCACAAAGTACTCTTAAGTCTAAACAGCCCTCAGTTACTACTTCATGCTACATTCTTTTGTTCACGCAATAGATACATAATGCACACTGACGTCCAACTTGTGCTCTGTACCGTCGGCGCTAGGGTTTAACGGAGGTTTTGCTTTGGAAAACGCGCCACTTTAATGCATTGGGCACTGTGCAGTTGCTTTGCAGTAGTGCTGAAGTTCCTCTCTCGAAGTTATTTCTTCTCAGTGACTCCCTTAGAGTGACACTCCAGTCATATGGAAGTCGTGTCTCAGACTAGGTAGGTAGCAAGTGCTCTCAAAGCGCCTTGGAAACCCCAGATAGCCACGTGGAACCTCATGGGGGTTTAGGACTGCTTCTTCGCCACATGACTTGCAAGGCGGAACCCTAACTTGGGTCTTTCTTCTTAGCGATGTCGTGTTCGTTGCTCTTCCCTTCTATTCTACATCTCTCTCTTTCAGTCTTTTTGTTGCACATTTTTTTTTCGCGATGGAGTATGCGTGCCTTGCGTGGTGAGCGTGCTTTCTCATAGATCGTGCTCTGTGTCGCAGCGATGAAGAGTTAGGAAAGACCCCGACGACAGAGAAACCAGAGAGGTCAAATAAGCTTCGCAGTCAGAAGGGGAGGGCTGGTTTGCGTAGAAGTTTGAGGCGGCGGGGCCTCCGAGGACAGGGCGGAAGGGGGAAGCGCACTTCATCAATCGGTGGAGCAGAACGCAAAAATTTTGCAGCCATGAGCAGCGAGCGTGATTCCTCTTCTGAGGCGACGGAGTCCAATGAAGAGGCCATCGCAGCAGGTATGATGCACTTAGCAATAGCTTGTAATCATGTTCAGTGCCAATCGAATTGCAAGGCAGGTGTCGCAGGTAACACTTGCAAAACGCTCTCTCGCTCCGTGGTTAGGGTTTTAGGCATCAGAGATGGACGCCGTGTAGCAGCTGTCGTGGTCTGTGGAATTCTTAGCCCTCTCCTTCCTGAAGTCCATGTACCATTCACAATTCAATGCTCGTTGTTTCGTGAGTGTGCCCTTATAATGCATTTTGAATTTTGAGCCATGAAATTGCAATTGGGTCTATGCTTGCGACATTTCATAGAAATGTTGTTAGGGTTGAAATGCTTGCGTCGTAGGAGGCAGGACATGTCCCCTTCTAGTGGAGTCGTCACTGAATAGAGGCGTGTTTACAATTCATACGTGATTGTCTCATAAGCGCAGACAGACATCTCATCGATTCCAGTGATGAGGAGCTCGAAGAAGAGGAGCCACTGGTGGTCCGAAGAACGAAAAAACCCAAACCCGCGTCGGTTTTGAAGTTGCCTGCAAAGGTGAATGCCTACGGCCCGTCCACACAGCAAGCACCACCACCTCTAGGGCAATTAGGATCCGGATGGTCTTGGGTGCCCGGGTAGTGGATGCCACAGCAAGCAAGCCAGGCACCACCTCCGTGGTCTGCCGGGCCTCCATTGCCTTATCAAAATGTGGTGCAGGTAGGTGATCTACGGGAGCGCCCATCGGACTGCTCTAATCGGAGGAGGAAGCGGACTGCTTTCGAATTCGGCAATCAAGAGCAAGCCACAAGCAGTGGGAAGTCAAACTTTGTGGAAGTACTTGAGGGTGGCGAGGTGGATGCTGGCTGCGAGGGCAAAAATGCCTGGGACCTAGCTGTACGAAATCTCGTCCCCAAAATTCTTGACATGAGCATCGTGGACTGGTCGCAACACAAGCCGCATACGTTGAAGAAGTTGAGGGAAGTTCTTGACAATGAGTTTGAGTATATCGGCGGAACTCTGAGCATGTTTGGGTTCTGATCAACTGTGACAAGGTACATGAAATCAGAGAGATCTCGTCTGAAAGTTCGGTGGCTGTTCGGCAAAGATACCCCACCTATACACATAGACCCAGAGCAATGGAAATGCCTCATTGCGTATTGGCAAACGGATGCGCAGAAGTTGAAGTCCAGAAAAATGGCTATCGCCCGTCAAAGTTTCAAGAGTTACAGTGGAGTGGGGAGGAAAGGGAGAGCAGGAGTGGAAGCTTCATTGGTGAGCAGATTCTTTCATTACCATGTTCCTGGATCTTCTGAAATTGTGTTCAAGTATACACCTTCTTGGGCCTGTCATGTATTATATATTTGTGGATTGCACGTGATGTCGTTTTGATGGTAAGGTTGTAGAGAGAAGGTAGGTCAACGAGCCTTGGGATCACCGACCTCGCTGACGGAATGTGGAGCATTGGAGCAGCCGTAGTACCAGCAAATATGGTACATTTCTCACGTACAACAACATCTTCCGTCTTAGCAAGCCTGACAGAGGTGTTCCTACTGTAGCTCCATGTTTTCCTGCCGTCATTTTATATGTCCGCAGTGCTTAGTTGTTTTTCGAGACTACAGTAGAATCTCCTTGTTTCGTATGCCGCAGGTGTACAGAGTTCACAGTTCCTTTAATTTTAGTTTAATTGAGTACTTGTGTAGAAGTTATATTGAATAGGTGCACATCCAGTGGTCCGGTCGGCCCATGACTTCTCTGAAGTCACAACGCAGTCGTCCGTGAGTCGTTTCTAAATCACCACGTCAGAAGTAGTAACTAAGTAGGTACTTCACTGTGACTCTATAGCACTTCATCGTCACTGAGCACTACACGTTGTCTGCTTCTGGGGAACCAGGGCGGGAGTGCAGGATCGCCGGCTTTGCTTCTGGAGATGGACGCATTGAAGAAGGACGTCGAATCAAAGTTCGGCCACATCATGGCAACCTCAGCAGCTCACTCAGAAGCCATACAAGACCTGCGGTCAATGTTTCGGGACTTCATGGGGAAGTCGAAGCCCTTCTCTGGCGGGAGTCCATCTAGGACTCAGTCAGCGCTGGAGAACCAAGAATCCCGTGGCTTGAATGGTGGTGACGTCGCCGGAGCACTTCCAAATTCCCGGAACAAGGTTCGACCAGTGGATGCCCTTCTTCGAAAGACACGAGGTGCACTCCCTGAGAAGCAGACACCTATTGGGGAGGGCACGCGGCGTGAGGAAGACGTCACAGCCACTGTTGAGGAAGTGATTTTGTCTTCAGACACGGATGTCAATCTGAAGGACACTCCAGCAATCAATTCAATCGATTTCAATCTAGAGTAGAAGGTTGAAGGAAGAAGAAGCCCTGATGCGACGATTGGAGCGCACAATGCAGACACCCCCCTGGTAACGACTCCCGACAGTGGGGGACCTTACGGCATCACCGAAACTGCGCAAACTCCGGAGTCCGTGACCACCAATTCCCGAGAATTAGCAAAGCACCTGGAGGACATGAGCACCGGTACCAAGGTTGAAAACAAGGCAACAGTCACAAGTGCTACTGCCACAGCCCCTGCTAGTGATAGCTCGGCGCCTGCAGCCCCTAAAAAAGACCCTCTACCTTCCGCCTTGAACGTTGTAGAAGCAGTGGGAGTGACTGCCGGAACTTCGGCACCGCAGGTGGACTTGGAATCGCCCGGAGTTGCGGAACCCCCGGTGGCGGAGTTGACCCAAAAGAAGGGGAAGAAAGCGCCGAAGTCTCCGAGCAAGGTAAAAGCCCCCTCCGACGTCCTTCAACGTACGTCAACGGAGGTGAGGCCTACCTTGTCAATGCGTTCCCTCATCTACAGCCATCTGTGTGGGACCCCAAAATTATTAGTTTTTAATGTTCATGGTAGTCTTTTGGATTGCAATTTCCTTGGTGGAAACAATCCCAATACTAGAATCCGGGGCACCACAAAAACAAGGCTGAGGAAAATCTTCATGAGGCCTTAGTTGAAACCTTTTCTGTCCAAATGTTTTAGCCAGTTTGAGGTAGCATTCTGGGGCAGCATGAGTGCTTCATACATGGATGATGTTGTCCCGACTATGCTTGCCGGTCTTGCAGGTCCTTTCGAAGCAATTCCCTTGTTCTGTTGGTCCGGTAAGCATTGTGAGGGACAGGAGGGTGAAGAGGGTACTGGAGTACATGGTGGGAAGAACTTGACAAAGGTCTATGAAACATGGCCTAGGTTTAGCGCATTGAACACTATAATTATAGATAGCAAAGTCGATAGGGTTGCGTGCAATCCGGATGCAAATGTCCTCATCATTGCTCATTTTTACGTGAAGTGGCTGTGCACCCTAGCTGACGACAAAGACTACTTGAAGTGCTATCTATGGCCGCTGCTTCAGGCGCTACAGCAATGTCCAGACGTCCCTGCTTTCCGTGCGAAGTATCCCAGAATTGTAACCGAGTCTATTGCACAAATGCTTCGAAAACGGCGCACTGGCTCACCTTATGAATTCCTTGACATTGTGGAAGGTGAGGGGGCTGGTACACCACGTTTCAACGTGTCCATGTGCTTTCCCTCACCTTCAGCTGAACTACATATCTGATGGAATGTATGTGTCTGCAGGGAAAAACGCAGAAGAAGGAGACAAGGAGCAAGCAAGTGTTGACCGCGGACAAGAGAAAAGACGCTCCCACGAAGAAGGTAAGCAGTAGGGTGCATTCACATTCAATTGTTTCCGTGCTCATGTAGTACTATGAAGTCTTGCTGTAGTCATTTAGAAGTCGAGCTGGAGTGCGCCATAAGCCAATGCCCACTAGAGGTGAGGTACGTGTTGGGTCAAAGTTGTTTCTCAGTCGTGCGCTGCGCAGACTGCAATAGGCATGCTGCATTGAAATGACTGTCGTAGTGTTGCACACCACCGCATCGTAGACATCATCATTCTAAGTGCCACGGCCGAAGTTAGAGCGCTCCATTTCAGGGAGAATGTGGTAGAGTATGAGAAATTCAATGCAGTCTTGCAGGTCTCACAAAATTTCGGAGTTCATAGGGATTTCTGGTGTAATAGATGTTGAGGAGGTCGCTGTCTTAGCAATAAACTTTCATATGAAGCATAGAAATGAAATGTAGAGAAGACGTTGAAAATCTTGTCGATTCATGACTCTTTTTGCCCTAGAACTTAGTGGAAATTTCAATTAACACATAGAGATCTCGTGATCTTCAATTTCTAAAATTTCTGCTCGTTACTTCCTCATCCGTGTTCATGGAAGTGCAGGCGTGAAGTCGTGTGGAAGTTCGTTCATAGTCCCTTCCGGACATGACTCATGCCTCAGTCATTGGGAAGTTCTGCAAAAATTAAGTGGTTGGTATTTTGGGGAAATTGTGCATTGGTTCCTTACCTTGAGGTAAATGTCTTGTATTTTGCAGTTCAAACTCAGTGACGAAGTTTTCCTAATTAATCCGCGATCGGTGCGGCAGAAACTAGCCGAGGGGACCATCAATGGAGTGCTAGGGGAACATAAATACCACTTTGAGGACGTACCAGAGGGGTGGTGGAAGGTGGACGTCCGCACCATTCTTCATGAGGGGGTGGCGCTCATGTACCCCAATGAAAAAGGAGATCAACACAACATTGAGGATGTAAAAGGTTCTTCCGCAATGTGGGTGGAGAAGTACTTGAAGTTGTGCAGTTGATGGTGTATTCCTTATGTGGCTCACGTAGAGGAGTTAGGGTGCGCTTTAGGTGTTGCAGGTCACGGGCAACATTATGATGGAGTTGGACGATTTCTAGATGTGCAGGACATCTCTCCACTGCAATACCAAGACAACATTTGTTTCTGATCCCCTATTTTTGTGCATGATCTTCTTTTTTATTTCACGTTAGAAGTCTTTCATGTGGTTTTGCATTTCATTAGCAAAGCGCCAGCGTTATTCTAGCCTTCGGTGCCTGTTGTAATATTGTATTGTAATCCACTTGGGCACACATTTTTCTGTAGCAAGTGATTACAGCACAACACAGAGGATAGTGACGTGCATCTCAATTTCATGACCATGACTGAACTCGGAACTCCAAGATAACTGAAATGTCACTCTGAAATGACTCCTACATGACTAGCTATGAACCCTAAACTGGACCCCCTAACCTAGCATTACTCATAGATGACTTCCAAATGACTGGACTCCGTGCACTGCCACGTCAGCGTGACCCCCTCCGTGACCAACTTCACCATAACTCCGACGTGACTGCTGACGTGTCAGTCCACGTCGGCAATATGACTCAACATGTTGTGACTCCAGAGTGACTAGTAAACGACAAGCTTCCAACCACCTTGCGGCAAATGAGCAACTACCACGTCCCCAATATCAAGGTGTGTGCCTAACACACGCCCTTTCCACCTCACCATCCACATGTACTAGTCTTAGTCAATATATCATCTGTCATACATCCAAGGTAGAACTGGATGGTGCTAATACGTTTGCAATCATTTACATAAACGACTGAACAACAATGACTCCAGAGCTGTGAAGTCATTTCTGAGTCGAATGACTCCAAAACGACTGCATTGCAGTCATTCTTTTGCAGTCACATATTTGGCCATTTTCTTGTAGTGTATAGGGCAATCTTGGAGCTGAAAGCAAGCATGTTGTAGCAATAGCGTCTCCTCTCGATTAAGGGTGGTTCCGGTCAAAACAGGACAAACTTCTAGTACCTGCGGCCAATCAATGACCCACTTGCACTTTGTTCCTTTCACACATCGCTCAATGTCATCCCAACAAAACTAAAAATCTACCACTACCTCTCTCTTTGTCCTGTAATCTTCCTTTCTACCACGATAGGTAGGGGTTGGGTTTCCCTTCTATTCGCTTGCAATTCTAGCAGTGCACTTGATATTCAACCCCCGTTGCTAAGCTTGGCATTTTGCATTGGGTTTGTGGCTAATCCTCGCAATATGCCACTTCGACATGTCACAGTCACTTTCAAATGCCATTGTCACATATTGGGATGGTTGCACTTGAGGTTGTTTTTCCTTGCCTACAAAAGACTCCGTAGAAGTTGTAATGGACCTTGTTCGAACACATAGTTGAGAAAAATTGACTTTCTCCGGTCTATGAGAGTCTCCTACATTACCAATAGGTACATCCAACTTCCTCTTCATGCTTCCAAAACTTTCTTCTCCTTCTAAATGTGGTACTCGAGTTCCAACTCCCTCAGCTCCAGGCAATGTGTTTAGAGCTTCAGCCATTTTTTTCGAATCTCCACTTTGTCTTGCAGCTCTCAACTTCAACTCTCCTTTCGATTGACCAAATCCAGATGAACAGCCTTTCAAGTATGTATGATAATTTGTCATTTGCATCCATGCACGAATATTGTCATTGCAAGTAGCGTCAAATAAATTGTTCCCACGATTCTCAGACATTTGCAGCCACTTATTATGAATTGTTTCTGATAAATTGCAAGAAGGCATGTCCGCCAATTCCTCCAAAATCAAATCCTATAAATCCATCCAGAAAATACTTTAGTTACCACTTTAAATCTCATATGTTAAGCCAAAGTCATTTCAAAATTGGAATGACTATAAGTAGGGGTAATATACCTAAGCTAAAAACATTTGAAGACTCATAAATATGAAAATATGCTACTCAGCTACTCCTCTCCAAAGCAACACTATAACAATTGGGTACTTTGTGGGTAATGGCCGAGATGTACATGTTAGAATTGTCCCGAGAACTTGCATTTGGAGGAGGGAGGACCTACAAATGAGGGTACTGTGAGCCACCACTAAAACATCAATCGGATCCAACTAATGCTTTGGTAGTGACTCAAGGTACCCCCTTTTTCAGTACCACGGAAAATATCCTAGATGAATTTGAAGGAACCTATATGAAGGCATTGGTATTCATAAATCTAGTGAGAAACAAAATTACATACTCAAGTGTAACCAGAAGTCCACAATATTTCTCTACGCAAAGCATTTTTTCAAGATAAAGACAATTCCAGTAAAGAAAAAAATTCATATTCAATTACCATCTGCATGAAGCGTCCCCATTGCTTGTACCAAAAATGCCAAAATGCAAGCCAATGCTCTAAGTGATGAAGTCCTTCACTAGCAGCTCCAAATGACAACCACCATGACCGAATTGTGAGGTATCGTGTCTTTGCCTCCTCCATTGTCTTGGAATCTTTGTATTGCTTGCACAATGTATTGTGTTGTTGTTGGAATGCTTCTTTGATGTGCTTTTGTGTGTATTTCTGAAGAGAAGTAGTCCAATGCAACAAGCAAGTTCTTTCTCAATTTTACATTTTTTCATTGGCTAAACCACTACCGTAAACAATATGGACAACATTCAATTGGCCATGGCACTGTTTGCCATGAAACCCTTGAAATTTGGGTGATCCACCCCATGTCGTGACATGACAACATTCAAGCACCTCCAAAATTGAATTTGAATCTTTGTGTTTTCTAATTGCATATCACATGTTGAAATGGTCATCACCTTCTTGTACTGAGAATCATACACGTGGCAAGCCATTGTGGTCCACTCCTTCACGCGCTTTACATGGTCGAACATTATCCACGCATTTTGCAAATTACCTCTAGGTTGCATGCGTCTACCCAGGTCCACTCCACTTCCAGGACCTTCTGTGAGTATCTTGAAAATATACACCTTTTCTTTGCCTTGTCTAGGGAAGACGCTATCATGTATATATTCAAACCTTGACTCTTTTTTCATGGTCATAATGTTGTCGATGATACCTCCACGATTGTTTGAGCAGAAAGAAGAGATCACGTTCCGTATATTTGGACTACTCAAATATTGAAAGCGATCCATAACCTCTTCTAGCTTGTCTCCTTTCAACATCACCTTCTCTCCTTTTCCATTGTGGAATAGATAGTTGGTTAGAAAATCTTTGCTCGCGAAAAGAGCAATTGCAGAGTTGGTGGATGTTGGTGTTTTTTCCACTTGTTCCGCAATGAGTCCACAAATTTCTTATGTAGAATCTCTATACATGCCTTTAGCAACAGGGTGAGCATGATCTCCAAAGTAAATTGCAACTCTACTCATTTCCAGATTATTACTATAGGAGTAATATATCCTGCAATCATATGTACTAAGGCACGAAGGAGTCTTTTTGCAGACCTTGCAAACTAGAGTTGAGTCTTTAGGAGTGCTATCCCCTACTACAAAAGGAAAGCTTGTATAACCAATCCACTCTGTTTTATTGCATTTGGAAGCCCTCTTTAAAAAATCACACTTTGGATTTTCACAAGCAAGATGACCAGCACAATACGACTTCCGGAACTTCAAGTTGTCATAGTTGTGAATGTTTGTCGTCACCAACTTACACCACGGATGCTTGTCGTACCACTTGTCCATTCCCTCTAAATTCCTAGCTGTCGATGATAATGATAGTCAACATGGAGGCAATTCAAATATCACATCTACGTTGAAAATAGGTGGAAGATATTACACTCGATAATGCTTCACAGCCTTTAGATCCATTGTAGCCAACTTGTTCCTAGAATGAGTCATACTACCTAGTCTCCTCAAACACTCCATTATATTGTCTCCATCAATTGGATATGTAGGCAAGAGAGGTTGAGAATGTAGAGATTGCATAGGACTATATGATGGAGTGCCAGATACTGAATTCACAATAGCCTTTTCATCCAACGCAGTTTGCATCGAATATTGTCGCTTTTGAAGTGTCAATTGAGGGGACTCTCCCTCTGATTCGCTAGACAACTCTATGATAGGATCTAATTTCTCAATCTTCACTGCTCGCAAAATTGAGTGTGATAGATGGACGGGGAAAACCTCACAACATAGACTTGGAGAAACTATATGTGTCATGTATAGCATCTCAACTATCGAAGCATCTGATTGTCGACTTAGAATCTTTGTTGATGCAGCCACCATAGATAAAAGAAGTCCATACGTTCTATAGTTTCCGGAAGATAGGTACCAACAATGCCCTTCTTCCTCTACAGACTTCACGACAAGAACAGATTGCTACAAGTCATCTAATTCTGACTTCCTCTCTTCTTCAACATAGATAGAAGACTCCACAAATCTAAAACGGACATGAAGTAGGTGACTCAATACTTTAGCTCATCCTTTGTCATCTATCAGAAATACAAGCGGAACCTCATATCCATCTACTTGAATGGAAGCCATCTTCAAAATACACCCTAAAGACTAAAACAAACAAATGGAGGTGGGTATTAAGTGCGTAGTGAAGACAAAGTGAACTCCTTGAAGTACTGTAGCATTTTGGTTCCTCTACCATGAACAATTAATAGACGAACATAGCAATTTAAAATTTGGAGGTTCTTCCTTTATCATGCATAAAAGGAATTTACTCCAAGCCGCTTGTCCTAGCTTTTATTATGGCCTTCTTTTAGATCGTATATAAATGCTCATGACGACAATGTCAGTGATTATATCATTCATACATATTAGCTTCATCTACAAAATATTAAACCAAATGGATCCTTCACTTTGATGTGGCAATAAGGGAAAGGTGACGGCCGAATCAATATGTAGTTTATAGATAGTGTTAGAATAAATCCAAGCGGCTCTTTTAACCCCTAAAGTTCCAAGTGCTATTTTTTGGAATTATAGATTTTTTGGACAGGCCATATTTTTCATTTTTGAAGGTATTTGGAGCTAAAATTTTTTGAGAAGGTGAGGTCGAGGAGTACCTTTCCAAAACACTAATTTTTAAATGTTGAAGGTTAATAAAAAAAAAAGTTACAATGCAAAAGGTCCTTTCTTTCCCATGGAAGGCAGGTCGGGCACCAATTTTTACACTATGAAGAAATTTTTGGGAAAGTGCCCACAACAATTCAGGTAGAGGGTTGGGCAAGGCATTGCAACTTGTCAGGCACTAAATCCTGTCCCTACCAACCTTGTACTATTTCCTACAAACTTGGTTCATGATATTGGGAGCAGAAGGACTGGTGGTTATAGCAGAGCTTTGAAAGCATTTAGTTGACATTTTTAGCAACTAACTCCCTTCCAAAGATCGAGGCAATTGCCTAACTCCAAATGCAAATAATGAAAAGATAAGCCAAAATATATTTTCTAAGAGACGTTTCTTTTCAATATGAATGCAATTAGAGGTGAACGGTAGTTTTTGAGAACATTTTTCATTACGAGTTCATGAATCTAATTTCCATATATGGCTTTCTAAAGTGCAACATGAATGTAAAGTGGCAACTATCGACCTACTTCTTCAAGCAAGACAACATTTTTCTAGCAGGACAGTAATTTTCCAATAGGACAGCATTTTTTCCAATAGGACGACATTTTATTCAGTGGGACAGCATTTCTTTGGTAGGATAGCATTTCATTCAGCATTTTAGCATCAGATTCAGCATTTCAACATCAAATTGAGGAGGCCAACATTTTATTCAACAAGCCTTGCCGCCTTGGTCCGTCCAACAAGTGGTGTACAGGTAGCTTCCACTCCCAGGCGCTCCTCCGATGACTAGCCCATTTAAGGCCTGACAAGCAAGCTAATGGGCTAGAGGCATTAAAGCCCACTTTCTTCTCCATCATGCAGGCTGCGTAGATTGGTCCTGACACTTCTAACCACCCTTTCCTTTAGAGCCGGGCCCGATGATTCTTCACCATCACCCACCCTAGGGGCAACACTTGTTTAGAGCAATCCTAAAGTCAAACGCTATGGCTTTGTTTTTTTTCTCAAACATTCAATTTTTGCACATTTAGAGGAAGGATTTTTTTCCCCAAAAAATCATGTAGTAAGTGAAAACTCTACCGTTCACTTTTTGAATCCACTGATTTCTGAATATTTTGAAGTGGCTACGAAATTTTGGTTTGTATTTAGGATTCTATAGACCTTTGTGTCTAAGTGTCTCATTTTGAATATGTTCTGGAACTTCAATTGATTCAAAAATTTTGGAGGATGTACCTAACTTATAGTAGACTCACAATTCAAGGTGGCACAACCATTTCAGATGATTTTCTATGGATGTATGCCTTCCACAGTGGAAGCTGCCCAAGTTTTGGAGGGGGCCAAAAATTCTTTTTGTCAACTTTGATTGTATGGATCTCATAAACTCCTCTGAAGTTGATGCTAAAATTTGGTGAGTGAGTAAATAATGAAGGTAACTTTAAGAGCTTATGGTTGAAAATGTTAAAAAGATTGTCAAATTTTCCTCATACCACTATTTTCACACTTACCTCTAATTTCACTAGTTTCACTACTTCCACTCCAAAAACCTTTAGGGGTTAAGACAATGTCACTTGTAGCAGTCATTAATTCTTAAGTGTACAATACCTAAGCAACCTAGTTTTCAATGCCAGTGATATATCTTAAATATGGACGGCATATGAAAGGCGTTTGTCAACTATCTCAATCATAAATTGTTAGAAGCGGTGTTAGTTGCCAACCTAATCTTTAATGTCACTTTCTAGGCCGCCAAACCAATTCATTTAGGCATACAAGTAGAGGATACTTTGTTGTATAGATGTCTTTCCAGTGTTATCTCTAGAAGTCTTCATTTGCTTTAGAGAGTGTTGCGTTAGATGCATTGCTCCATCCCTTCATGCTCTTAGAGAACTATAGCACTTCATTTGGTGTTCCAAAGCATACTTAAAAACGAAAGAAGAGTAGGTCCTTGTACTTTTCTTTTTGTAAGGAACTTTGGAGAGTGAGGATGAATCGAGGAAAGAAAGTTGCTTCTAAGAGAGGTTTTCCAACAACATGTGAGCTTCAGAAATCCCTTTGATATTCAAGAGCTTGTAGTGGAGGCGAGGAGGATGTTGCAAGACACTCCATGAATGTTGTGATAGAGGCGTCAAAAGATACAATCCCCAAAAGAGGCCAGGAGAGAGAGGATACCTTTGACACTGTAAGCATCTATACATGACTATGTTCTTGCTTGAAGCTTTCTCCATTCTCCCTAGCATTTATAGGAACAACGCATTGATTTATATCTTCTTCTTTTCTATTGCAAACACATTTCTATGCATGTCATAGGTATATTTCAAGGAGTGTAATGTGGTGTCCAGTGAATGCTCATCAAATATTTTTGATATTCTAATAGGGTAGGATCAAGAATTACCATTTCTAAGAGAGATTTTGATATATTTAATCTTTAGTAAAAAAACAAGGGAATGAATGTTTTCTACAATGACCCAACTCCATTCAATTAATACTACAAATTTCTAGAGAATATATATGCAATTGTACAATTATTCACAGATGAATGAATGAAGTGATAGAAAAAATATCTATCATATATTGCAAGAAGGCTTTGTATGAATTTAGTTTCCACACATCTCCTCAAATATTTCAAGACCCTAAATTCTTAGATACATATGATTAGAAATAGTATTACATCCATACAATATTCGAGATTTGATTAATAATTCATGAATGCTAGAAAATTTAAATAACCAGTACTGTTTAGGTCCAAATCTATCCTACACAATTTTGAAGAAAAGATCACAATGTTACTATTTTAAGAAAATATCTCTTAGGCATAGAAGAGTAGTATTCCAAAATAATTAAAGTAGTGTTCACCTTGAATTACACAAAGAGAGAGACTCGAAGATATTGTTAAGCAATGGAACATATAGAATCTTCAAGAGTCTATCTTTGAACTGGTATAGAAGATATACTTCAAACAACTTTGAGAATAATTTAGTGGACCAAAACATAGATCAATAAATCAATATTCTTTCAGTAAAGCATTTAAAAATTCAAAATAATGAAGAAGTTGGTAATAAAGTAGGTGACAATTGATATTCAAGTGTAGATGTCACTCTAAATCAAGGAGCAATAAATTCTCCCAAGTACAATGTGCATCTGTTGTATAAAAGACATAATCGTTTCAAGGGCTAAAAGTGGATAAGAAGTTGAAAAATTATATTATACTGAGCGCACTCAAAATTGAAGAATCAATGGTATTTTCAATTTTTCTTGTGTGGTTATTGTCCAACATTAACATTCCTTTTCAATGTACATTGAAGAAACCATGACTGATAATTAGAAGTAATAATTATCATACTAGCTTCACATAATATTCATCTGTTCTTCTATCAATTGGATTCCAATTTTGGATTAGGTAGCTCGAATGCTAAATTCAGCTTCCAGAGTCCAAAAACTAGAATGGGGTTTGAAGCACTTGATATTGAAAATCTAAATTTGATAAAGAATCAATTAAGGGACAACTAGAAAATAACATCCTAGGCTACAAGCTAAAGGAGAGATCAATTACCCAGAGAGCTAAGATCCTCCTACTAATTTTGGGAACGTAGATAATTATTTTGGATTGTGACCTTTCTTCATTCACCAATCGAATTTAGCTATGGCCAAGCCTGGGTCTTACATTCTCGAGGATCCTAGATCTTGGCGTTCACATTCTCCTTGATCTATTGAATTTTCAAAATACATAGCAGACTTGACTTTAATATAGAATGTGCTATTGTTAAAAAACATTTGGACTGGATGCATGGCAATTTCATGAACTCCACTGTCATAAACTAAATTTAGCAGATGAACAGAAACTCTCTAATAAGGAAGATCATTGAACCTCCTTGTTGTTTTAATCTTGTTGTTGGAGTCCCATCGTTTTGCCTAGCAGATTGCAGCATCTGGTGGAAGCAGGATAAAAGCGATCCCGAATATCTCGGATCTTCAAGCTCCACCGCTGAGCTTCGAAATTCTCGGGTGGCTCCAGGAAGACGGCAACTTCGATTCTCTGTCATACTGCTTCTTACTAACTCTCTTCCAGCCCTTCAAATTTGCAGCAGACGCATGACCTTTCTTTATTTTATGCTTGATCACAGCTTCTTGAGAGCATTTTGTGTGAGGACCCATCAACTACAAAGAGGAACACTCAAAGTCACCGATAGTGGAAACTAAAAGCACAAGCGACACTAGAAGCGCAAGCGGTAGAGAGACTATCAAGAATCCTCCTCTGTCAAAGCAAATCAAAGTCAGTACGTGCTTTTGGTTTTAAAACATCCCTGCCTTTTGTACTCTCATTTTACCTTGTTCAATCTTAATCTTCTCGTCGTTGTGAGTGCATTGGGAGATCAGAAGTCTGCAGTTAGAATTTGAAGTGTAAATGTTCACTGGCATACGGGTAGGAATTTTCAAATGGACGTTGCAACTTTTGAGTTGTTTAGATGTCCTCTTCTTCCTGACTTGCTTGTGGAATTTTCTCTATTTTCGTAAATGTAGTTGTACAGTTAGACCTTGACATCTCAATCCTCCATTTCCCATAATATTCAAGGAATTTGGGTGACGGATTTGTGAACTTAATAAGAAGAGATCAAAAACATTCCTCAAGGGATGGAAATTGGGGGTACTTGGAGGAACTCACAAATCCTTAGTTGGCCCCGACTGAAGATCTGGAGGTACATCCGGGTACCCCAAATTTCCGTCCTATGATCAAAACTCCTACGAAATTTGATCCAGGATTTTGGAGGTTACCTCAGTTTGGATTATCGATGTCCAATCTAGGACCATTGAGCTTGGTCAGATCAATATGCTTACAAATCATAGTTTGTAGTAATATGATAATCTTAATAATTGAGCTAATCAACTTGCAAAGTGGAGACACTTCGAGAGTGGCAATAATGCTCCCTTGTCAATTCTAGATCTGCTTTGTTAATTTCAACGTTCTTTTTTTTTAAATTATTTAAATCATGTTGTGCAACTACAATTTAGTTCTTCAACCTGTTTCTCTACCATCTTGGTAAATATTCCAGAAAATTGGGCAATGGTCTCAAGAGCATAATCAAAATAGCTTGAAATATTCCTAAGGGGACGAAAATTTGGGGTACCTGGAGGTTCCTGCAAATCCTCAGTCGACCCTGATTGAAGATTTGGAAGTACCTCTAGGTACCCCAAATTTCCATCCCTTGATAAAAACTCTTGCAAAATTTGATTCCCAATTTTGGAGCTTGCCTCAGTTTGGATTGTCAATGACTAATCTAGAACCACCGAATGTGGTCAAATCATTACGCTCAGTAATCATAGTTTGTAGTAATATAATAATTTTGAGAATCAAATACATTAACTTGTGAAGGGGAGACACGTCAAGAGTGGCAGTACAGCTCCCTCTTCGATTGCAAATCTACTAAGTCAATTTTGATGTCCTTTTTTTTCTTTTGCAAATTTTTAAAATCTACTCATGTAGCTACAAATTAGTTCTTCAACTTGTTTCTCTACCGTCTTGGCAAATATTCTAGAAAATTGGGCAATGGTCTCAAGAGCATAATCAAAATAGCTTGAAATATTCCTAAGGGGACGGAAATTTGGGGTACCTGGAGGTTCCCGCAAATCCTCAGTCGGCCTCAAGTGAAGATTTGGGAATACCTTTGGGTACCCCAAATTTCCGTCCCATCATTGGAACTCCTGTGAATGTGATGAGCGACTCTAGATCTTGCTTCACTTCGCAATCTCGATGCTCATGTTTTGCTAAATTGAACAGAATAGAATCAATACTTCATCCACGACTTGGTGAGTAGAATTTGTGATTGGCTGATCGGTGAGATGGAAGTGGAAAGACCTTCATGCATGATTATTATTTTGTTTTGGGGGGCTGAAATAGAAATATACAAAGCTTTATCAATATTCCTCCTTCTAGTCATGCTAGAGGGACGAAAAAAGGGGGTACCTTGAGGAGTCCCTACATCGTAAGTTAGACCCGACTAAAGATGTAGGGATACCTCGAGGTACCCCTTTTTTCCGTCCCTAGAGCACCAGTCTCTTAACTCTCTTCACGTTGCAAGTTGATCAGTGGTTCCACAAGAACTGGCTTGTCTTGACAACTCTGCTATTTTTTAATTTTTAAAGTAACCATCATTGAATGCCTATTAGGTTTGAATAATTTGTTTGTTTGACATTTCAAGCTTGTTTACCTACCCTTATTATATTATTGTATTGGTCCACTAGAAAATTTGCGAGAATAACGTTGTTTAACATAGATGTTAGGTATATTTTTGAGGCAACATAAAGTGTATTAGAATTTAATTTGGTGGATTTTATGTGTTATGACTATAGTGTATGGACAAGTCTAATATCCTAAGCAAGTGAGTTAATCTTTGCTTTGTTACAAATCATTGAAGTGATCATTGTTTAATATATCTAATGATTATTAGGCACTCTAGTTAGATATAAATGACATGAATAGAGATTTTACTTAATTGCATAAATTTTTTTTATTAGAAATTATTTTATATTTGGCTTTGAATAGTAGACTTTGCATCTCATTCATTTATAAGCTAATATTTTAATTATATTTGTCTTGGCAAAATCTTATTGTTGTTGGCCAGACTAGCAAAGGATCTTCTCCAACAATTCCTAGTGAGGTTGACCCACTCCCAAACGTAGTGACCACTCCATTGCCAATGGCACCAATTTACCAGAGCGTTTAGAATTTGCTTGATTCAAATGTCGGGGCAACAAATGATACTCATTTGGTAAGCTCTGGTGACATATTGGATGACCATAAGCGCAAACATGCCTATCTGGCACAACTTCATCATAATCTCATGAGTGATTCGAAGAACCTCAAGTGGAAGCAACCAGTCTTTTCACCAGAGAGCTCTAGTACTGAGTACAATTCTAGTATTCGTTCTTCAGTCTCCGAGTGTAGTAATCAAGTTGAAGAGTTATGCGATTGTGCTTGTAGTTTTGGTGTGCCAAAGCATGCTATGGTCCTCATTCACCTGAGCTCTGATTCAGACTGTAGTGTAGACATCGATTCCGTAGGGATTTGAGATCATACATTTCTATAGCTATTATATTCATATTTATACTTTCTCTAGGTAATAGCCATAGGTAGGGTTGGTGTTTCTTTCCCTAGCATTTCAATCCTTGT
Source organism: Straminergon stramineum (assembly GCA_963920665.1). Lineage (NCBI taxonomy): Eukaryota > Viridiplantae > Streptophyta > Bryopsida > Hypnales > Calliergonaceae > Straminergon > Straminergon stramineum. Next base: position 13,196,810 of record OY987272.1, read on the forward strand.
ATCATGGCATTATGAATAATTAAAAAAAATGAATTTACGATTGTATCATTTGATTCTATATTGAAAATATTTTGTTTTTGTTGGAGACCTAAATTTCATTGTCATTGAATTCATAGATGGATGACACTCTAGTGACTCAAACTCAAGAAGAGAGAATCATAGAGATTCACAGAACCAATGAAACTCAACCAGAGATTGAAGAAGAAGAAGAACGAGTAAGCTTTATGGAGGTGGATATTAATGATGAAGAGGAAGAAAAGGAGTTGCTGGAGGATGAACTCTGTAGACTCCAAAAAGTCGATTTGGTGGCAACAATCTCGAGTCTAAGGATGAAGCCTGACAATTTGTTCCATCTTTACATTCCTTTGTGCAGACTTGTTGCAATGCCCATGGTTAGGCCCACGCTTTCAAGTGACATAAAGAAGCTTGAGATGGAATTTGTTTTTGGATACTGTGTGGGGGCAGCAATATTTTATGTTTCTACAACCAATGAGGCTGGCGAGACATCAGAAGTAACAAAGGATGATATCAAAGGATGGGATTCATTGTAGAAGAAGGAAAATGACATTTTCAACAATTATGTCGGTTTAGTGGGTCCATTGAAATTCTTCGTTTGTGATGGGAATCACAGACTTTAGGCATGGATGTAATACATCGTGAGGCTGCAATCTTCAAACCCAATCTTTCATTGTGTAGTCAATTGCATTGTTCTAGATACAAAGGGTAGGATTGAGTTGGTCATGCAAGTAATGCATGACATAAACAAGTGAGTATTCAAATTTCATATTGATTTGAATGTTGTATTTTTTTTCTTTGTTGTTGAACTTGTCATATGGCTCACATTGAAATAGCTTAATCAAATTTATTTTCTTCATTTGCAGATCCATTGAAGATTCACATGTGAAGACAAATTTGGTACATACATTGTACCGTGTTCAAAAATATGGCCTATTACCCTTGCATAAGTTCAATGAGATGTTGAGGCCATCAGAGGTGAAACAATGCAGTGCTCAATAATCTAGAAAGAGTTGGTATTCTATGCCTGCTAATGTTTTTATGTCATTTGTATTTCGGGTAAGATAGAAATTATGAGACTTTACATTTACTAGTTTTTATTTCATATGACTTGCTCTCAAAATTTTATTTGTTTTCAAATTTAAATAATGTTCATTTTTTGCAGCAAGAAATTGCACAAGTATCAGATTTAGCAACTCGAAAGTATATTGAGGTCCTACCGTTCGAGGATAAGAGTGACCAAGGGGTCACAGATGCCATGAGAGTTGGGGCAAAAGAGAAAAGCGCCAAATTGTACGTCAACATGATGAAGTTGTTGGCAGTGGCTAATCCTGGCCATGGTCCAGGATTTCTTGAAGAGGTGAGTTTTGTTATGAGATAATTACTACATTAAATTTCTTCTTTGTATTTTGAGATTGGTTATGAACTAAGAGCATGTCAATGGTATAGGTGGAGAAGCACTAGAGCTCAAATGAGATGCTTGAGATGACTTTAGAGAAACTACAAATGATTGCTACTTGCAACACTACAGCCTTCCACAAGATCAAGTTCTTAAAATGGTGGAATTCTTCCATGCCATCTCGTGACGCTAGGAAGTTTCTAGCTAAGCTCGTATTTGAGGAGAAGTTGGGGCCTTTTCTAAATAAATGCGTTTGGTATGCAACTATGCATGGGTAAGAATTAAATTCTTACATTCTTGAATTTTGTAAATATCATAAGTTTCGTTGAAGAGTGTCATTCCTCGTTTATAGTCTCTCTCATTACTTTTAGGAAAATTAATTATAAAATTTGTATTGTTGTAGATTGAGGATGTTGCTGTGGAGTATTTTGACATAGTTTTTCAGAAGGACAACATCACGATTAATTACAAAGTTCCGCAACAACCAGAGTACGTAGCAAAGTACATGGAAGGTTGGAGGCGGAAGATTTGGGATCAGGGATTTGGGCCAGCTCTTAAAGGAGAAAACTATTTCAGAAAGAGTGATTCCTTCTTGAATTTTGAGGGATCCATGTAGGCGATTCGAAGAGTTCTCTTCTGGTGTGTTCATACAACGTTTTTCTATATTCAAGTTGTCTATATTCATAGAAATGCCTTGAAATGTTGACATATCATTACTTGCTACATGGCTTGATGAAGAGAGAATATTCTTTGAAATGACATGAGGATGGAAATAGAGGATAACTCAAGGAACCTTAGTAAACTTAGTTGGATCCCACTAGGGTTGTAGAGGGTCCTTGCGATACCCTTTGGTTCCATCCTAGTGTTCTAGCATTCATTGTTAAAATTGCCAAGATAGAATGGTAGTTTTTAATGACTATTGATGACGTCATTTATTGTTAGTGTGAATTTCTTGATAGTTATATTAAATCCATCCCTTTGTTGTCAAATTAGATTAGTTTTTTAATCTTCCTCTATAGGTTATTCACTTTAAATTTTGTATATTCTAATATTTGTTTCTGGTATTCTAGGTTCTTCAAGCTCAAGCTTCTTGCAAAGGGTGCAATCACACGAGAGGATCTCCCACCTTTTTTATCCACTTGGTTGGACCATAGTTCGGCAGATTGCATGTATTCTACGAGTCAACTTCGAACTTTCACGACTGCTCACCTTAGTGGTGGAGGGTGGTACTTGGATTGCCATATCCTCTTCACTCATCCATCAGAGGTAGAGTTTCGGAAGTCTTTCGAAGGCCTTGGTGTTATTGACTTGGTGGTGGACGAATTTGCATGACTTAGTGATGTGGCAAAGAGGAAGGCCCTAGTTAGAAGGGTTGATGCTGACAAGAAGGAGGCAAAAGAGAGAGAAATTTTGATTGCAAAGGAAAAAAAAGAAGCAGAGCAGCTTGTGAAGTTGGCGGAGAAGGAGGCAGAGAAGGACAAGGAGAAAGAGGAGGGGAAAGGCAAGAAGAAGGTCGAAGAACATGGTAAAATTCCAGCATCTTCTATGGTAGACCAGAATTCTTAGATGCAAGGTGGATCTCATGGTGGACTAAAGAGGAAGGTGGTACTTCTAGAGCTAACAGAGGACATGGTTACACAGGGTACACAAATTATAGTCCTCGGTGATGATGATGAAGTGAACTCAGAGGAGTTGATCCTCAACGTTTCCATTGTGGACATCATGGAGAACATTCAGACTGACATGTCAACAAGCTATATTGAGGTGATAGATTTTTTGAAAAAGGTAAATATTTTTCAAATGGATTGGTCATTTTGAATGATTGTTTGTATTGTTCAATGCCATCAGTATTTTACATGGAAATAATTTCTTTTGTAGAAGTTTGTTTGTAGTTCTCGGCATCGAAGGTCCGCACGCATGACGGTAAAGTGAGCCGAATGGGATTAGTAGACCTCATATTATTTGATTGCCAAGAGAATCTACTCGTCCTAGAGGTGTCTTTTCCACTCACTCATATTCCATCATAGAACTTAGACCTTGAATACGAGGCCATTCAAATAGCATTTCTTTTTGTAGATATGCATTTGCAGGACCATGGTTGCATGATTGTGTTTCACTCATACTACGCAACTTCAAAGGGTGTCATCCAAGGATTATGTGAGACCTATCCCACATTCATAAAGAAAGTTGAGTGGTTGGGAGTAAGCCGCATGTACCTGACATCCGCCATGGACAAAATAGGCACGGTATGAATTTTGTGAATATGTCATTGTTTGAGTAGTGATTGCCAATGTTTATTGTTATATTCTTTTGATGTTTATTTTATTGTCATACATACAAACTCTCAAATTTGGAATCACCCTCTTAGTGAAGGATCATGGTGAGAAAGGAAAGTCCAAGTTCTGTTTGAAGCGCTTGGAGGCGATGCAAAAGGCAAAAGTGGACCTAAAAAGGCATGATATGTTGATGAACTATACCAGCGAGGAGACCATGTTGATCAACAATGCAACCTCAATTCCGTGGTGGGGGGCTCGTGAAAAAGATGCAAGGTTCATGCAATTCCTCATTGAAGGGACAACCGAGGAAGGAGATGTGGTTCTTGACTGCACAGTATCTACTGGTAAGTTATGCATTAAACGATTATGTACTCAAATTTTTCATTATATAATAAGTCACTTAAATGATGATTTGTATATCGTTTTATTGATTATTGCAGGTGCTTCGATTATTGCATGCCGCAGCACGGGACGCCACATTGTGGCTTTGGAGGAGGACATGGAGATTTTTGACGCTCTCCTCCTACCCATAAAAAAGACTGCTCAGGCCATGGTGATGACAGAACCGCCACCAACAATTGAACCCTCCGAAGATCTAGACGTAATGATTGTAGTATCTTAGAAGTTCACTCGGAAGATTAGACCTCGTAAGTAAGTTTACATATTTTTGAATATGAGGTATAGATTGTTTACATACTCATTTCCAAGTTCAAAGTATCTAACATTATATCATTTGTGTTGCAACTATTAGGGATTGATTCCAACAAATGCATTGAAGAAGATACAAAGACTTGTCCTCAGTCCAGAGAAGCCTTTTGATCTTCCACTATATGCTGAGTAGATGGCATCAGCTTTTACAGAGTTTGGTTATTCTAAACCTAAACGCAAAAAGGATACATATGCTCTAAATGTCTTAGAGTTTATAGATAGGTCAACATCCGAGGGTAGAGAGACTTCAGAGTCATCTAGCACTGAGGTTTCTACAACCAAATCCACTGAGACTTAGATTCATGAGATTGACATATCTCATGAGTCAAACTATTATGTGTGGATTTTCATTATGAGTGGATCTGTGTGTTTTTTGGCTACATTTGGAGTGTCATTTTTTTCCTTTTTCCACTTTTGTAGTCTATGATTTCCATCAAAATGAAGTACAATTGTTTATTGCCCCCCCAAAAAATATTATAGGTTTAGGACACCCCTATGACTAAGGTAGTCAAAAAAATTGCTCCGATTATTAAACCAATAGGTGCATTCTCTTTTCCTACAATCAATAGTGAAGTCATGCATTGGACACAAAATATCCGGGTCAACATTTAAAGGTTAATTTTGGGATAAATAAACTCACATTTCTATAAAATCAATATGACCTTTATCCACGGTCTTAGGTCCCTCATTGCTTTTTTGGACAAAAAAATATCTCGCTCACAAGCTCACAGGCTCATAGGCTCATGCTCATAGGCTCACATGCTAGCAACCCTAGCTGGGAACTTCCTTGCATTATAATATGGGATGGAGGAGTTCCACCACTACAAAAATTTCACCTTGTGTTCTGCCAAGGTGTTGTAAGTGGCCACCATCTGCAATTTTGCTAGTGTCATCTCTCGTACTTCATTGGAGCTCCAATGCCTCTCCATATGCACTAGCAAGAATGAATTGAATCATATGCATAAATGAAGATCAAGACAAGGAAAAATCAATGTATGATTTGATAAGCATGAAAACTCAGCTCTTCAAGGAATCCAACTCTATGAGTAGGATTGGCCATTGTGAGCAACTTGATCATCTTCACATATAACTTCACGTTCTTCTCCTTTGCACCTACCCTCATGGTATAAGTGGTCCCTTCCGTAGTCTTCTCATTTGTTAGTGTTGTCTCATGATATTTTTGAAGCGCTGCATCTACAGCTTATGCAATCTCTTACTATAGAGTCACAAAGGTTTAGGGTCAATAATATTAAAGAGCAATAGAGTGAATAGACAATAAACAAACAGAGATAAATAGACTTGACACAAACATAAAATGTATATCTCACCTTGAAGACGAATGAGGTGAAGACCTTAGCCGACGTAGAGTACCATGTCTTCCTCAATGGCAACACAACACAATTTTTCCGCTCTAATGGCCTCAGCATGTTGTTGAATCTCTCCATTGGTAGCAAGCCATACTTTTGAACTTAGTACAAAGTATATACCAGATTCGTCTTCATGTGGGAATCTTTTGCAAATCTGTATAGTGGGCAAAAGACAATGTTTTGAGTACTTCATTTTGCAACCGCACGTTGAGATGAAATTCATGTTCAAAACTCAATATCAAAGGACAATGTGATTTGTGAACTCACTTGTTGATGTCATGCATGACCTACATGACAATCTCAATTTTATACTTTTGGTGTCCAAAAGAATACAATCTTTTGCATAGTACCAATCGGGATTCGTAGAATACATCTTGGAGATCATGTTCATCTAGGTAAGGCGTCAGTGGTTGCCATTGCAAATGAAGAACTTCAAGTTCTTCAGGAACTTGAGTGCGGGCTGGGAATCTAGTCAATCCACATACTCCTTCAAGGTATCATTCTTCTACTTCTATAGAGGGTCCCATGCATCCATCTCCTCCACAATAAACTCCAAAGTCTCACCCGCCTCATTCTTGGTGGAAATGTAGAATAGGGCCGCCCCATCTCGGTATCCACATAAAAATTCTCTCTCCAACAATTGCACGTCGCATGAAAGAGTTGGCTGCACCATCGGCATGGCTACAAGCTGGTAAAGTGGAATTGAAAGCTGAAAGATGTTTTCTGGCTTCATCCTCAATACATTGATAATAGAAACCGAGTCTACTTTCTACAGCCTCCGAAGGTCACCTAACTTCTAACAAGTCTTTCTCCTCCGAGTCATCCACTACATCCTTTTCCATTGCATTCTCTTCTTCTTCTCTAATTTTGAGTTGAGTAGTATCATTTGTCCTCGAAGTTTCAACAATTTTATTATCTTGGGTTTGAGTCACGGGCGACACATCCATTTGCCAAAGCAACCATAGAGAAGGATGACGAAATTCAATAGAGAAGATTTCAGGTCCATGGAGTGCTGCGAGTTCTTAGAGACTTAGACTACAGGAAACGTGGGAACTACATTGCGACAGTTTGGCTATGTCAATTTTTAATTTTTTTTCTTAATTTTTTTTTTCAATTTCAAAACACCTTTTTAAAAAAAATTAAAAATTTTTATTTTCATTTTTTTTTGACAACGGCCAATTGTTCCCTCATTACATTGGAATAGGCCTAAAACGGCCCTCCGCGGGCATAAAATCTCCTCTAATGCCAAATCCCTTCTAAGGTTTTTTTATGAATTTTGTACTTTTACTAGAAATAGAAGTTTTGGAGCATTTTTGGTGAAAACATAGTAAAAAATATTTAGGGGTTAATAGAAGTATATTCTTGTGTGAAAGAAACATTCTCTTCTTTCACTATTGATGATGGTAAAAAGCTTGTAGAAAGCACATTTAAACAAATAGCATTTATACTAGAAGCCAAAGAAAAATATAGATGTTATTGAATAATTATCATACTTGGGCGTTCAAAATTGTCCCAATGCATAGAGAAACTACAATTATTTTCCCCTTCTTACTAAATGCTAAGATTTTGCTCAAATCTCAATAAATGTATAGTACATTATATGTACTAATTCAATAATTTTATTGCTTTCCATTTCACAATTTTATTTTATCTACATCATGCTTTGAATGTGACATTTACAATCACTAGTGGGAATACAACAATTTTATAGGTAACTCTCATTTAGGTGAGTGAGGGTTGCAATTGCAATTGCCCTCTTTGCAAGAGCATAGAGCAAATATTGTCTTATGCATTGAAGTTGTGTACAAGTGACCATTCCCAATTTTCCATGACCAATCAAAATTGCTACAAAGTTGTTGTCAATCTTAAGCACCTTTAGATTTTAGGAGACAATCTCTTACAAAGAGACTAATAGAGGCCATGCATGGCTACCGAGCTCTAATTTCACATATCTCTATAGTGAAGGTGTCACTCCCATTACTCTGTTTGTGGCTATGAGATTTTCTATGTGACCCATTCAAGAAGGACGTGCTACTCCCTTCATCCAAGTTGTTCCCTTTGTCCAAGTTACTCCCTTCCTCCAAGATGCTCTCTAACTCACTTTTTGACCTTTGTGACAAAGCGCTATTCAACTTTCCTTCCCCTAGCACATGCACTTCAGACTTTGTATCCCCTTGCAATATTGACACAATGCGGGCTATATTGGGTTGCCTTTCTATTGCATTGGAAATACACAAAAGACACACATTGATAACTTGTTGCACGTCTAGGACCTCTTCTTCATTCATATGGAGAGTTGGATCTACTAAATCTAGTAGCTTGCCATCCTTGTGAAGTTGCCATGCCTGTGTCATGCAAGAAATAATGCACCTTCTTAATTTAAGAAAAATCAAAGTCTTCTATATTCCTTACACTAATAGTGCTAATGTAATGGACTAGGTAATGTGAAATTAGAGCCATGGGAGTGGTGAGGGATGTTATTTCTCATAATGAGGCTCTACTTTCATTTTACCAGACATAACCTCAATGTTATATAGTTGGATCTTGGCATCCTGGTCAACCATATCTAATCCATGGTTAGAAATAAGTGCATTACAATGCTAAAGCAATCCCACCATTAAGGAAAAATTTGAGCCCTCAAAGGGGCTACTTCACTTTGAGAAGTTCCCCTCAAAGGAACTTGCAACCCTTTTGAGGAACAATGGCTATTGTTCATCATCAATGATGAATAGTGATACAATAACAAAAATATGAAAAAAGCATGAAATAAATAAATAAATAATATATATATAAGGTGAAGCCACCCATTACTAACCAGTGCCCCATTGACAATCAATAGGGTGTCTTAAATTTCAAGAGAGGTTGGGACTTTTTCCATTTTTAAAAATGACACATGTCCCTCATCTAACGTGCCATAGCATTTCTAGATACCAAAGAGCCAGGACACATCTCCTTCACCTTGAGTGACTTAATTGAGTAGTTTTGGATGACTTTAGACATTGGACATGCATCTAGCTCAACTTTTGGCTTTCAAAATTCATAATAATTTCAATTCAAGTAATAAAATTATCAAAGTTTTTGAAATCTCTATATTTCCTATTGTTGCACCTCTAAAAATATTTGCTTCACCTTGCACTATTCTAGATCATGTCTGAAATTCTTATTTGATCAGTTATGGGTGCCTTCACCTTATATATATAATATTCAAAATAATAATTCAAATAATATTAGTTTGATGAGGTCGCACTAATGCCACATCAGATTCAAAATTTCATAATTTTCAATTTATTTTAATATTTATATTTCAAATATTTGTTTCTTTGTTTTTTAATTCTTTAATTGAACTATCCCATGCTGACGAGACCCTGGAGTTCATTGGCCAATATATGTATGTGTCTGTGTGTAACTTATTTATTTATTTATTTTTGAAATTTTTTTTCCTGACTAGAGTTCCTTGCTATTCCCTTCTGACCAGGACTCACAACCGATTAGAGGGCTCATAAATTTTCTCATAAGTACGGAAAAGAACATGCCTTTCCTCATTCAATGTGAGACAGAGACTACCATTTGTCCTGAAATGGAGTCCATTGAGGTTATATGGAATGAGATTGCAATGGGTGAGGGTAGAAAGTAGAAGACTGAAATACCCATTGGGAAAGGTAAACTTGCTCCAGTGGCGTAGTATCATCAATGTTGCGGCGTCCATCTATAATCTCCAAACATAAGACCCCAAAGCTGTACACGTCTACTTTGTCGCTTAGTTGACCAAGGGAAGCGTACTCCGGTGCCAAGTACCCTTTGCAACCGTTCACAGCGGAGTGAAGATGTCAGTGATACAAGCATTGGAAGTGGATTCGAACTCATTCCAATTGATTGATGAAAGAGGAAGCTACTAACAATGGCCTGCATTGGAAGAGTGGTGGGAAAGGATTAAGCTTACTTGGTTCCAGCAACATGCACAATCATGATGTGACTTTGTTCATCGGGGAATAACAAAGCCAAGCCGAAATCCGCAATCTTGGGCTCTAGATTAGAGTCTAACAAGATGTTGCCAGCCTTGATGTCCCGGTGGATGACTCGAGGATGGGCCAGTGCATGCAGATAATGCAAACCACGGGCAATGCCCAAGCAAATCTTGAGCCGCGCAGGCCAGCTCGCGAGCTGACCACTCATCTCCTGCTTTTTTGATCCTATTGAGAACAGGGGGAAACCATTACGAACTGATATAGTTTTCCATGTGAAACCTCATTCTTGAACTTGCTGCAAATGGGATGATGATTGAAGGAGATATTTGGTTGCATAAATGATGGGAGCAGAGCAGAAGAAGCCACTTGAGCTATGCTGAACCAACTTACCGAGTAGAATTTGATCAACATCGAAATTATCCACGTACTCGTACACCAACAGCTTTTGAGATTCACGAAGACAACATCCTTTGAGATTCACCAGATTTTTGTGCTTCATGCTCGTGATCAAGACCACCTCATTCAAGAAGTCATCATGGCCTTGGGCTATTTTGACAAACAACTGCTTCACAGCCACCACATGTCCATTTGGCAGCACACCCTGCACAGTCAATTTAATTCCAAAGTCAAGACTCTAAATGATGATGTGAGTTGTAAATGATTACATCAGTTAGAAATGGCGCGCGCTTTCTCAATAGTGGATGGTTGATATTCAAATAAATAATGCACTCGTGGTGATGGGCACCTTGTATACTGCTCCATAGGCGCCTTGCCCCAACTTCATGTCTTCATGAAAGTCTCGTGTGGCACCCCGCAACTCATTGTAGGAGAAAATCGTGGGCTTCACGTCAAACTCCTCAAATTCTGAATCGCGGTCAAGGGAATGAATGTTACCAAAGAGATCTTTCGAATCTAGCGACTATGAAGAAGGGCAACTGCAATTCATGCCCAAGGCCGATACAAATGATTTCAGAGGTGCTCACTTTGTTGGAATTGAAGTTGCAGATACCGTTTGTATGTTCGGTTTTTGATGAGTATAACCCCCACAACAATCAGCAATATCAACACTATCGCAGCCACACTGCTAGTGTCTGCAATGATGATAATCTTGCGGTTGTCTGTTTTTGTTGCAAACGAAAGAAGAGAAAAAATATTTTGTCGGTGAACATTTAGAAAATGCATTACAATGGAAAGATCTCGACCAAATAATTATGTATTGCACTTGCACATCCGAATTGGAGAAAGGCTTTCAATGCCATGTGGTCGATCATTGATCTACGTTATACTCCACTCATGGTACTTACGTGATGTTACAAAGCAGACTTGTGAACAATAGCATCTGTGGGTATCATCGTTGGAGTCAAGGTTATCACAATATGGATTCCCCTGTAGCCTGCAGAATTATATCAGTTAAATAGTGACCGTTATCAACCAAAAGAGATGCCAAAATGAACATGATAGCATCTTGCTGGGTAAAAGGTATACCACTGGATTCAGATGTTTCATTGTGACAAACTAATGGCCATAGATTTTTACTTACATGAAGACAATAGTGGTGTTACAGATGATGCTACAGTTCGAAAGCACATGCTGGATGCTATTGTTTCTCAAACTCATAATCTCCAGCTTCTCAGATGAGTTGATAGCTAAGTTTTTATCTCGAAGTAAGCCCAATTGAAACATGTTCAAAATGTCAAGAGTTCCTGTAAGATTGTTGTTGTCTAGGTACTTGGCAAATTCTTTTGAAGTCAGGCTTGCAAGCAGGGACTCAAATCCCATCTCATTTCCTGTCCTCACTTCATAGCCGTCTGCTGTCTAATGTCATGAATATAAACAATTATAGAACTAGTTGGCAGTCGGCAAATTGATCTGTATCTCCGTTGTTGCAAGAATTGATGCTACAGTTCAAAGAAAGCATAAGACAATGCGGTAAGTGGAATAGGGCATGCAGCTTACAGTTTCTCCACAGAGCCAAGGCTTGAGACATTCCAGGATGGGAAAGGACCACCAAGTTGATTGTCAGACAAGTCTACAGAATCCAATGTAGTGCTTGCACTCAAATTAAATATATCCACCAAGTTCACAGTCCCGGTGAATCTGTTCCTACACAAATCCCTGTACCATAGACACACATGCCGATCATGTAAATACACTGCATATGAAATACACTTTTCATATGAAATTTTTATTGAGATGTTCTATGTTCCAAACCACTCATTTCTTGTAGAATTTATCATCTTAACGTACAGAGAGTGAGACTTACACATAATGTAATGTAGAAAACCCTCGGAGATCTGGCAGCGACTCATCAAATTGATTCCCAGAGACATCCCTGCATATTCATTAACAAACATTAGTACAAAGTTTGATTTTATCACGGTCTCCGAAAGCAGACATTGCAGGATTGTTCTTTAAACTTTACATCGAAAGTCAGTGAACTAGATGGGTAGAGCTTACAAATGTGTCAGATGGTGCATGGGATTGAGGTTTGGCAAAGTGCCATTGAAATAGTTGTGAGATATGTCCCTGAGTAGTAGAAACAATCTAATTTGTCACCAACATTCAAGGAAATGTAGATCAACAAAGCTCAGACACATGATGCAATCTGAATATCTAACCAATTTTATGCAACTTCAAAACAAGAGAAAACCAATAGATCAAATTACGGGCCTTACAGTAATTTTAGGTCCGTTTTATTTGTAAATGCATCCGCTTGGATTGGTCCATGCAAACGATTACCACCAATGCTAAGTTTTGGGAGGTAACTCATGGTGTGGAACTGTTCAAATGGATAGGGCCCTGTGAATTGATTGCCACTCAAGTCTCTCAAGATTACATTGAGTGTTAGTGGAAAGCATAGCTTTTTCGCATTGTGATCGCAATTTGATAAATTCGCCTAGTAAAGCTTTCTCCTCTTCAGTGTTATGTTTGCTCTGCAACTAACTCAGTCTGCGGAGCCTGGATCAATTTAGTTCGATAATATAGTTCGATCTTGCGACAAGAACTTTGGCTTTCATTGTTTAGGCTGTCAAGGATGAGTCATATCACTCACAATTGCAGGAGATTCCAGAGAAATGGCAGTATTGGAATCGTGCCGTTGAAGGCTTTGTCGTGGACATCCCTAAGTCAAATTTAGGCACAATTTAATTCATCAGTACATTCAGTACAGTTGATGGTGTACTTCAGGAATTAATCTCCGGGGATTATTTCCGTCATTGATAGCCTTGGTTTGACAAATTTACATAAAAAAGATCAAAATTGCAGTTTGAGATAGATGTAGAACTTTCAAAGAAACTTTGGCACATTCTCTAACAAATATTGATGTTACAAGTATTGATGTCGAGACTGAGAATGTAGTATAGAATATAGTAATACTTACAAAACATTCAACCATGCATTTTGGAGTTCTTGAGGGAGAGGATCAGTAAGATTCGGATTTCCTGTCAACTCCCTGCACATATTAGTTGACATAAGTGTACAAATCAGAAAATTGGAAGATAATTGGAGAAATTAACCCCAAATAAGATGAAAAGGTCTCAGAAGGTTTCATGCTAGTCACGTCAATTTCGTTATATATTAGCGGATTTTCATGACAGTGCCTCTTTCAAGGTGGTGTCTTGAAACGTAATTCTGTGGCAGTAATAGTTTAAACCTCAATTTCGTTAAATAAGCGGAATTCCACGACTTTGGTACTTCTCAAGGAGTGCTACTTGAAAAGAAAATCTAAACCTTTTCTAATTTTTGGAGTTCTGTAATTGAAAATTACAATTTTTGGCTTCAAGAATCATGCCAATTTAACGGAATTGACAATTTTAAGAGCTTTCTGCAACTTCCGTCCCAATTTTGGCAAATTCAATTTTGGAGCCTATTCAACGAAATTGGCCAATGTGCAAACTTAAAATTAATTTTCTTCTTAGAAAGATCTCTCATAATTTTCACTTGAGACTATGATATTGGTTGTTGCAAGAACCACGGATGCTTTTGAGACCACAACCCTTTCAAATAATCCTGCCCTAGGTGAGGGTGAAAATTGAGGGTAAGTACGTCCCTCCCCCTCCCCCTCCCCCACCCCCACCCTCCAATTGTTTAGCTCGACATACCAAATCCAAAACCTGAAATTGAGTTTGCTGAACTTGGAAAGGAAATCCTAAATTTTGTGGTAGATATGTGAACTTACAAGTCTTCGAGAGATGAGATGTTTCCAATTTGTGGTGGCAAAACATCCACAATCGATGCATTAGATAAAGACCTGTCCATTGAAATTCCATTATGAACATAATATCACTGTTAGTCATTAGGAGTACCTTGACAAGAATTCCGATTGTTTTTCAAGAAAAGACTGAAGACATTGTAGAGAAGTTCCATTCTAAACAAAAACGAATAAACACCAAGCCACTAGATTATGGATGTTCGATACATGTCATGAGGATTCTCTTCTTCATTAGTGATACTAACGTCAATTTCTTTAAAGTGGTGCGATTTTGGAGCCAAAAGTTGTGACATACATTTACGTCACGAGAGATATGGATTTACGTTTCTGAACAGGTCTTTTAAAACTCAGGTGCAGAAGTAAAGGAATTCCGCCAATTTAACGAAATTGACTTTTACTGTTGTCTTGAGAGGATGCATCCCAACCCAACTACATCGTTCTTTGAGAAAGAATAGAAGTTAGAATGCTTACAAGATACTTGGGTAAACTACTATCACTGTGCAATTATCATTAGTGTTATGACAGAACCACGAGCACTGGACTCCTTGCCAACTGGGCGAATTCGTCACGTTCGAATTTCGATGCAAATACTCGCAATATTTGTTCTTTGTAGAATTCCAGCCTACCAGGTTACTTCCCTTATCTAGGGTATTCTGCCATGCTTCCCAGAGTGTCTGAACCGCTTCCTCTACAATTTTCAGAGAAGAAATTTCAGCAGTGAAGGCCCATAGATGAAAAAAAACCTTACTGAATCGAACTTTGGGATTGATGCAGAAGATTGATACTAGTCAGCACTGGAAATAGTTGAAAACTCAACAACAAAAGTATCAGTGGCATGGCCATCCCATCCAAAGTTCAAACCGGGGCACTTTCAAATTACTCATTTCCTATTTTCAAGTTCTTAAGACGTACGTTCAACAGGATCATAATAGAATGGGTCATTTTGCCCTTGAACCAAGCTGCCAGTGTCAAGGAATAACAGAAGGACAGAAAGACCGTCAAACAAAAACTGGCACTTCACATCCCGTGCACCCATTTTGGCTCACGGTGCTCTATTGCCAATTCCAACAAGGACAACAGAGGCTAGGCTAGCTAGCTAGAGAAGGACACACAGCCAAATGATATCCCCTATAAGATTAATTTCAAAGCAGCAAAATGTAGCCTCTCACATGCATGCTACTAGCACCATCAAAGTTTATTCTTGCTCATTCGTGTTGAGCGAATGACCAAAAGATCGAACTAATTAGCAAAGAGGCCAGTCTGACTATAACTGCATTCAATACAAGACCACGTACATAATACTTCTTCTCGACATGGAGTGGTCAATTGCAAGCGAGCGCGTTTATTCAGGAGCAGTGGGCATTCAGACTTCAAACTTTGACTAGCCAAGAGCCTGTGTATTCTTTTGTATTACTAAATCTGATGAGGATCATTTAGTTACGCACCACACGAGCTCATCTTGAAGTACGTACGTTCACAGTCAATAACGAATTAATCTGTCCTCGATCAATCCCAAGTCTTCATCTGGAGATTCCCTTAAGTAAAGAGTTTCAATCGGATCTTTTGCCCATTAAATAGACTGCTAAAGTTAGACGGTTTCCAGAAGGTCGGGGGGTTCTAAAGGATAGCATAATAGCAAGCAAATTAGGAAATCTTATCAGGTTGCCGAAGGCGAGGGTGAATTGACCCCCTCATTGCCCGATTGTGGATCATTGAATGGGGAGATGCGGCATTTAATAGAAAATCAAGCTGAACGAAATCAACAAATTACCATGATCTTAATTTCAGAATTTTAAGTTGTATAATCAAATAAGAACTAGGTGTACAAGAAATGAATTGTTCATCTAAAGGAAATGATTGACAGCTATTCACCCTTTCTCCATCAAGTACAAATGGATTTCAATTGCAAGTCTGCTACACAAAAATTCCTACTAGATTCTATATTAATAGTCCTAAGATATATTCTAGGCAATATTCAAATCTAAATGAATAATAAATATCCAAGGGTTGCCAACCATAATTGAAGGTACTTTCAATAGTAAGTATCTTTAGTAGAGAAGACAATTTGTTTATAGAAGTGTGGTGGTAGGTAGCGATCCTAGAACTACTTCAGGGAAATTAGCCAAATGTTCATTTTTGGAAGATTTTTTTGAATTTAACATTGAGGACACGAAGAAATTATGTAGCAACTAAGCAAAAATTTAGCCAGTTTTGAGATCGCTAGTGGTAGGAGGTAAAATGGATGGGGGATGGAGGGCCATTCCTTGTCTGCCTCTCTCCAACCTCCCTCCAACCTTCTGCTTTGAATGCTTCTTCGAATACTTTGAATACTCTTCATCGAATCTGCTCCAGTTGTTTGAATTTCTCAATTTTGATGTGTGATTTTTGCATTTTGACGTCATTGCAAGAAACACTCTCTCTTCACAATTAGAGTGACTCTCTTGTCATCTACTATAACTTATGAATTTTAAACCCAATGCCAAAAATTAAAAATCTATTTCTAGTTAACTTGATTGTCATCATATTTTTTATTTTTTAGATATTTGAAAAAATTCTTTTATATTTAAATGTCAATTTCATTAATATGTCATACTTTCAGGTTTAAGGGTTTTCTATACTAAATACTGGATCACATTAATGATTTTTGGTTGAAATTTCTATAGTATATTTCTATAGTACGTAGACATGTCCCTACCAAAGGTCATCTAAAAAAACATTATTTTATGTCCTCCACATTTGTGCAAAGAGGCCTCCCTTGCGCGCACATTTGTAAACATTAGAAATGGTTATGACCTCATTTTAAAAATCAAATCTTATCACTATGAAGTCTTTTCTAATGGACAATTTTTAATTTTTTTGAAATTTTTTTTTCCTATTTTCTACAAATTAAAATGTCCCAATTGTATTTACTTGGACAATTTTTTGGATATAGAATTCTGGTGAAGAAAATACAATTGGGACATTTTAATTTGTAGAAAATAGGAAAAAAAATTTCAAAAAAACTAAAAATTTTCCATTGGAAAATACTTCATGGTGATGAGATTTGGTTTAAAAAGTGAGATCAAAACCATTTCTAATGTTTACAAGTGCACTCGCAAGGGAGCCCTCTTTGCGCAAATGTGGAGGACATAAAATAAAGTTTTTTTAGATGACCTTTGGTAGGGACATGTCTACCGACTACAGGAATATACCACAGAAATTTCAGCAAAAAATCATTAATTTGAACTGGTATTTAGTATAAAAAAACCCTAAACCTGAAAGTGTGACACCTTCACAAAATTGATTTTTAAATATAAAATGATTTCTTTTAATTTTTGAAAAATAAGGGGTACAATGGAAATCAAAAATTCTAGGATAGAATTTTTTGGTTTGGCCATTGGGCTTATGAATCAAAAGTTATAGAATTGGATACAAGACGATTTTTCCAAACACTACGGAAAATGGCTAGTGCTTCTTGCAATGACCCTTTGGTTGTATCTAGGAGAGCTGTTTCAATCCTGTTGAAGCTTCATCAAAATGTGGACTTGGTGCTCCATAAAAGTAGGATTTGAAGTTTGGGATATTTGTCGCATCATTTCATTGCTAGAGTACAAGGTGGAGATAAGCAAACAGTAGGAGACATTATTTGTGCTATTTTGTATTTGTAGTATATATGGAACTTAGTTTCAAGTGTAAGATCTATAAATACAAGGTGGTGACAATGTAGAATGACAAGTTGCAATGTCAGAGGAAGGAGGTCGAAGAGAAGCAGGGAAGTCAGGGATGGATGTATAGGGAATGGCCCTTCATCCCCCATCCATCCACAATCGGGGCAATGAGGGGTCAATTCACCCTAGCCACTACCAGAAGGCCTTAGCAAGTATCCTTGTGCTTACCTTGAATTCTATTTTCAAAGCCATTGCTACACTCAAAATAGAAGGAAAAGTATTTTTTCTAATTTTTTAATTCATAAAAATTTCAAAATTCAATAACTTTTACACCGTAGGTTTAATTTCCACAAAACAAAGCTCATGCATCCCTCCTTGCAAAGCACTTTTGGATGGGACCAAGAACACCATTAGGGGACACATGGTTTAAAAGATCTCAACGTAACAAACAAAACAAAACAAAACAAACAAATAAACAATCTAACTTAAGGTATAGATTTTCATGGTGAAAGCTTTGAAAGTGGGTCCCAAGTATGAAAAGTGATAGCATACCCAAGGTTATATCATAGTACGGTGTACATTATTAGCCCTTGAAGGATAGAGCTTACAACCATGTGAACAACCTCACTAGTCAATATCCCTTGCTTTATTTCACTAAGTACAAGTAGAATTTTTTTAGAAATAGAATTGTGTATTTTCTATAAGTCTTAAAGTTTTCAAATTATTCTATGAGAATTTGAAATTACTATGATTTTTTCAAGTAAGAGTGAAGAAAATTCATATCAAATACAATATGTGCTTGAAAATTCAGAAATTTTCACCATAGGTGTATATTATAGTCTTGAACATCATGGGATAATTTAAATTTCCATGTCATTTTGTATCTAGAGAATCAATAATCCATGGTTGTAGGCCGAAGGTTTAAATAGCTATAAACATTTTTATTTTTTCCAATTATTCAAAATTTTAATTGGAATATAGAATAGGCTTAGTTAACTTCATTTCATTAGGTCAATTCAAATTCAAAAGAGATCATTACTTTGGTTGAGAGCCAAATTTTAAGCAAGGACTCAAGGAGGCACAAATTGCCAAAATATAGTGAAAAAGCATCTTTTGTGATTCATTTTTTTAGCATCTTCTTTTGTAGAGAAGTCAATAACATCTGAATGATGGAATTGCAACCAACATCTAGTACAAACACATCCAATGAACCCTTTAAAAAATGAATGAAAAAAAATAGTACTTCATCATGCTTTACTCATTCGAAACCACCCCCATGTTACTTTGTGGTTTTGTGGTCCTTTAAGGGTTAATGCATAGTATAATCTAAGCTAGCCAATTACCACCTAAATGAGAATTTTGCCTTCATATTCCCTTGGGGTACATTTTCATTTTCAAATGTATCCTATAGGTATATAAGGGAGGAATTGAGAATAAGCCAAATACATCTTTGTCAACTTCATCAGATAGATTTCCCAACTTTTCAACACCTAAAAAGAGGTGTACAATAAAGTACTTGCAGCACTAGAGTCAACTACTCCACTTCTCACACTCTATAAGAGATTAAATTTATTATAAAGTAAAACAACCCAATGGTGTCAATCACCCAATTTGACATGTATTAGAGTACTAACCCCTCCCATTTGCATTAGATAGTCACCCACCCATTACCACAATCTTAGCAACCCTTTAGCATCATGACAATGCACTTAGGAAGGGGACACATGAGCATGTGATTTGGCATGGGTCTATTCAAGCTTTACCAATTTAGTCCCAACAACCTTTGATAAATCACAGAAAATTCATTTCTTGTCAGAATGTCTTGATTCTCCTTGCATGCAACAAAAAAATTGAATTTTCTTCTAGTGATGTCACCTCTTTCAAACTTCAATCTCAATCTCTGGAAACTAAGTGAGTTAACAAATTATAGCTTCTCCAAGGTACCTAAATAGCAAATCTGCTTTCTACAGTAATCGGCACATTTACCTTCAATATATAACTGAAGGACTACTGAAAGACATGTTTCCAAAAGCATGCAGTGTAGGCCAACAATCGATTACTAACGGAGTAGTTCACAGAATTCCTGAATGGGAAAATAACACCAGACAGTTGAATCCTTGGTCCCAGGCCGCTTTTGTTTCAACCTTCTGCGTTGCAACTTGCAAGTCGTCAAGATCAACGAAAGTGCATGTCACAAAGAAATTAAAGTCAAGATTTTCAATTCAGTTTTATTTCGTGTTGGCTGACGGATTGGGACGACGCGCGTCCCTGCAACTACCGAATGGATTGACTTAGTGACTGCACACATTGATCGAGTCATTGCGAAAGAGGCAGCCATACACACTATGCCGGCATGTCGCCACGTTACGTGCAGTAAGCAGCAACTTCCATCTTCTACTAACAGTGAAATTAGAGGGTCCCGCCTGCGTTGGGGAAGAATTCCTGTCTGTTTTCCGGAGAAGGGCCTGCCATACCGTGACTGTGGACAATCTTACATTGATCAATGAACTATACCGACTCAACATTCTCGTACAATGTTACAGACTTAACCCAAGAAGGACGTGCTGGTTGGTGACGGAGGAAAGCATCCGGCTTTAGGGGACAAAAAAAACCCCAAAGCACTCATTGGAGGTCAAACCACTTTTCCTTTTTGCATAAAATTGGGAGGATCAACATATGCACTTTTGTCCTACGTTTGTAGTACACAAGGATTCTCTACCACTCATCAAACCATTTTGAATGGTCCACATTGCCCTTATAGGGTGAACCCTAGAAAGATGGACCAATGACCTTTGATTTCAAACTTCACTATGCATCACTTTGCTTGTTGCCATTTTGCAGTTAGATATGAATGAAAAAATTTATATTTATTTTTTAGAGGTGAAAACGTGGGTCTACTACAAAGAGTACAAGTAAGAAAATTTTCAAGTACTTTTGGAAAAAAATAAAATTATGGTGAATATTTGAAAAAGAATTTCAAGAAATTCATATAAAATGCTACCTGTGATTCTAGAAAAAAAAATGGGTTTCTTTGTCAAATACAAAGGAAACACAAGGTCTTTTTAGAATAGAGGAAGTATACTCAAAAAATATACTAAAAAAATCTGAAACTTTCACCATAGATTTATATTATAGTATATAGCATCATGGTATAAACCAAAATTATCGTGTTATTCTAAAATTACAAAAAACCCCATAGTTATAGGCCCAAAGTTCATATTACAATTATTGCTAAAAAATATAGAAATTTATGAAATTTTCAAAATTTACAATTGCATTAGAAATCACACTTGATGAGCTTCATTTCATAAGTTGGACTCAAATTCAAACCATATCATTTTTTTGGCTAAAATTCACATCAAGAGTAAGTAGCAAGAAATGGCCAAAATACACTACAAAGGTGATCCATGGATTAAACATCTACTTCTTTGAAAAAAACAATAATATTTTTATGAGAGAATTTACAATACTAAACATTGAAAATAAACTCAACCAACTTCTAAAAAAAATTGGATAAAAGAATGTTTTTTCCATCCTACAACCTCAAGTGAAGTCATCCACTGAGTATTAATGGCAATCTTCTAGGGTTAAATGAACAAAGCAACAACCAAAAGTCCAAAACAATGATGAGTACCTATTGAATTAAAAAATAGACACAAACCTTATAACTATTTGAAGTCATGAACTATAGGTCCTTATAATTTTTGCATAAAATATTATTTAGAAGCATGCATCAAAATCTCTAAGGAATTATTGATAAGAATATAAACCAAATAAAAAAATCTAATATTACTATAGAATAAGAGGTCAAAAATAGTCTAGTAGGAGAATTTAGGGGTTAAATTGTCACCTTCAAATCCCAAGTATATATATGCTACTAAATACATTTCTAGAAAGCAAATCACTTCATTAGTTTAAAGAAGATATATTTATTCTTGGACTACATGCATGGCCATAAGTGAGCCTTTTTTCTACACAAGTATATTTCTAGAGCATTTAATGGTAATTGTTTTTAAAGTGTTGAGTATTAGATTGATTATTTTCTGAGGTATTTTAATTTGTATTCTAGTTTGAAGGAGCTTGACGCTTTTTTTTTTTTATTTGATCAACTTCTTGCTCAAGTTCTAAAGAAGAGGATTAGGTCAATTTTCTAGGAAGTTTTAGATTAGGCATTGCTATTTATTTTGATTATTGGTTAAATGGGTAGAAAAGAAGTATGTATTTTAAATTTTTGTAGAAGAAAGATAATGAACATGAAATTGGAATAAAATTTTGAGAATTGAAATAAAAAATTGATAAAGATAATTTTTCTTAAGACAAGAATGTCGTACGCATAGCATGTGGTAAATACCATTTACAACACCCAAACGTGTAAACTAACTCGAAATATTGTCCCAAGGGATTCTAGTATGTT
Organism: Straminergon stramineum; assembly: GCA_963920665.1. NCBI lineage: Eukaryota > Viridiplantae > Streptophyta > Bryopsida > Hypnales > Calliergonaceae > Straminergon > Straminergon stramineum. The sequence goes on from OY987272.1 coordinate 13,218,811, forward strand.
GCTGCAAGCCTAGGTTATCCGTTCTACTAACTTAAGCTCTCTCTTGACCTTCTTTTCTCTCTATTCCGGATTACTACCTTTCTGGAACCCAATCCGGATCCACTCCCTTCCGGGATCCGAATCCGTCACTTTACACCAACACCGGTTTTGTTACCTCTGTTTTACCCTCAGAGGGTCCACCTTTGATTGTATAGAGGGGTAGGGACTCACCACTCGTATTCCTCACACTCTCTCCTCTCTCCAAAGTACACAACACACATTTAGACCAACTATTGCACTGGATCGACTAGAAACACTCTCACAACTCTCCGAATGTCCAATCCAGAAGGCATGTCACTCAGAGCCATAACAAGTCCTCTCCACTACAACGACAGACCAACAAAAATCAGAACTAACTTGGAGATTGTTAATCGTTTGCTAGACTAATCCTAGGGTTTGGCTAACGTTCCGGTAAGTGATTTGGGGTTTCTTCCACTGGTGGTTGCTTATCTCCGCACGAAACCTTCCTTGGCATTCCGGATCTACACCCACACCACTCCTAATCAGATTCCCGTTCCAGGAGTTTAAAGACACGTGCTCAAAACCAAAATTACTAGTCTAGACAATGGCACAAACGTTCCTCACAACTCAGCTCTAAGTTCCCTTAGATCCGGATTCCTCCTTTCCTCCTCCTCTCTTACACTTACACACATTCACAAGACAACTCCAGAAAGTTGGATATACGACAGATCAATTCCTGAGGGTCCACTTAGTGGCTCAGATTAAAAGAAAGGATGACAAAGTATAAACTATAATGCTAGGATGGAATGAGAGGCAACAAACCTGCCTCACACTTAAAAACTCAAAACAACCAAAGCCAAAAAGGCAAAAAGGGTACCCGAAAATCCAAGTGACCACTCACAAACTCCTCGAAAAACCCGGAAAAGTGAGATCCTACAAATCCAGAATCTGGTCCCACACCTGGAAATCCGGATCCGATTCAAAATTTAAATTCTAACTGCCTAAAGAAAAATCCTAACTACTTTGCCTTCCGCGCTTTCTTCTGGCTGCTCCCGCCTTGACTCGCTAATGCTCGCGTGGATGACCTTGGAGTTGCCTTCGGAGTTGCCTTGATCGGTGTCATCCGTAATGCTGCTTGGGTTTGGATCTTCCGCATTTCCGGAGGAGAGTAGTCTCCTTCTTCCTCGTCCTCGTCTTCCAATCCAGTCTAGTACTCTTCCTCCTCAGATTTATCAATCTGAGTTATCTCCCTCTCGTTCTCCTCGCTTGCAAATGTCTCATCCAACACGATAGGCTCGATCTCCTTCCTTAGTTGTTGCTCTTGCAGCATGTGCTCGAATTCTTCCGAATGAGTCCAGGCCGGATTCAATAATCCCCCAATCCGCTCCGTCACTTCACCTCGAGTTTGGGTGCGAGGTGTCGAAAGTGGCTCCTTCTCCAGAAGGTGGAACACTGGGACAGGTGGTGAAACCATAATCTTCGGCAGTGCTAACTCCCATGTTGTATCCCACAGTTTACCTAACTCGGGTGTTGTCTTTACATTCCCCTGGATTGTCTTCTCCAGTTGCTTGGAGAAGGGTTCTGTCGAATACCGAAGAGTTTCCCGCGGGGCTTCCGGTTTCGACGGCAGTGGCATCGAGGCTGTGAGCTTGACTAGAGTTTCTGTGTCGAAATGGATCTCCAGAAAGTTGAAGAAGTCCATTACATGGTCAGGGTCGATCCGCCCAAGTAGTTGCCTCATCTCCTTCAGCGTAATCTCCATCCGCGAGGAGAAGTCCACCAGTATCCGGATCACCTTGGATTCGGTGAGGTGCCCTTCCTCGGTCAACCAGTTTTGAACTAGAGCCGCCTTCATCACTAGGTCAGTCGGTTCGTCCACCAACCCGGATAAGTTCTTCAGCAGTTGCAAGGCTTCCTTCTCCCTTTGCTTTGCTGTAGCCATCTTCCCTTGAGCCCAGCTCAGTCTTGCTTGAAGGTCCACCTTTTCTTTCTTCAGGCCTTCAATCTGCTTGTCTTTCTTCTCTAGAACTTTCGGATTTGGAAGTTTCTTCAAGACGTCGAGGATGTCTTCCAGCTCCGTCTTCAACTCCCGGCTAATCCTCCTCAGCAGATCCACCAGGTTCTCGTGGTACTCTTGTGCTTGTAGTATCTAGTTGAACCCGGTCTTGAAGAATCCGGATATGCTACCTTCTTCTTCCTCAGATATCTTCTGTTGGGCCGGAAGCTTCCCCCAAGACATCGGATCCGTGGACTTCCGTCGCCTGCGCTCCAGGAGTTGTTCGTCTTCTTCCGGATCCTCTTCCTCCTCTACCGGCGGCTGTTCTATTGTTACTTCTTCCGTGAGGCCGTATTGGAGGATGGTGGCTCTGGTGTTGTACTCTACCATTTCCGCATCACTTAAAAGCTTTGCGTAGTTGTAGAGGTGGAAAAGATACGGCCCTATGGGACTGGTCTTTCCTTTTCCTACATTGGTGGCAAGCTTGGAGACCATTGACCCAATTACCTTGCCCCAATTGACTGGTCTACCCTCCATAGCACCAAATATGGTGTTCGCTACCATAATTGTAACCCGGGTAGGCTTTTCCAGATAGAGGATGGGGATGAGGAACTCTAGGACATGCCTCTGCCTTGCATCCAGGCAATCACTAATAGCATACCCTTCCTTAGAATGGGCTGCATTCTTGAACTTCCCGACCGTAAACTTGTCTGTCTGGGAAGCTAAACCGGATCTCTTTTTAGGGAATCCGTAAACCTTAGCCCAGACTTCGTTAGTCCAGGTTGCAAGCCTTCCTTTCACTATCAACTCGTACTGGTTTGAGGCCCCTACAATTAGCTCCTGGATCATCCGGTCGTTCTTTATGGTCCATGGCCGCATGAACAGACCAACACACCCTATCTCACTCAGATCATCCTCCAGCTGTGATCTTTCTCTCAACCTTTCTGGAATGGTTGGACAAACCATCTGACCCATGACCAAAGTTTTCCCGATATCTCCCTCCGCCATCACAAACTACTTTGAAATCTGAACACACGATAGCTTCTCACCCAATCATTAACTCACCACTCTTTCACTCAACTATACACACACAAAATAGTTGTGGAAGAAAGAGGAAGAACGAATGAGAGTAGCAGGGTTAAGTACCTGTCAAAATACCGATTGTTCGTAAAGCGGACCGTTTACCCGTAACGGGTCCCTATTTTTCTAGGCCGGAAGTCTAGTCAATAGGCTGTCACTATCCGGGTTTCCAAATTCCGGATCCGTCGTGGATCCCGTTATGGATTACTTGGAGTATCCTCTTAGTCTTAATGAGTTGTTTAGGCTAAGAGTGTTCTAATCCTTTTTGCCTATTAGAAATTTTGAAAAATTCTATATAGTTATACACTCTTAAATACTAACATGGTGACTTCTACGATTACGGCTCGTGACAAAGAACATTGGTTCTAGCTTTGGCATTTCCTTAAGTTTTGTTGGTTTTTGAATTGTAGAGAAGGCTAATACAAGCTTGCAACATCTAGTAGACTCTAGTGAGATATCCATTCACTAATCAATGTGAGTTTTATAGAAAGCTTATGTGTACTTCTTCAATTACATGATATGTGTTAACTAATCAATGAGTTATATGTAGAGGTCATATGGAGTATTCCTTCAATCTCAAGCTCCAAGTACAAATTTGGTCAGGAATTTGATGTAGAATGTTTTGAGTCTCCCTCCCTCTTTATAGTGCATTTGCTCTACTTAACAAACCTCATTTATATCTTTTGTATTTTCTACTACCTTTTACTTTAATGTTAGCTACAATATAGAAAAGCTTACTAACACAATTTTGTTTGGGGTCACTATCAAATATTGCAATACCTAATATTGTACATTGTAATAATTGAAATGATGAGCTTTGGCAATCCAAGGTTAAATGTCATTTAGATGACCTTTCCAATTAATCATCATACATATATATTAGTAGTGTGTGTTGTTGGTTGATGCTTAACTCATGAATAATTTAATACTCTATATAGTATATAATTTTATTGCATTAATATTGTCTTTTGATATTTAAATTTATTAAACTAAATTAATATATTGTACTACATATTAAAATAGATACTACAAGAAATTGGCAATTCCTCCTTGAAGGTCCCAACTAGGATGGACAATTCAATTCCTAAGTGGAAGTCATATCAAGTACCTTCATTTGTCTACCCAATTAAAACTTGTTTTATCAACCATGAAGAAACTTGAAAGTTGCCTTTGATATAGTCATGCGAGGTGCTAGAATTTCATTAGGATATCTTACTCTCATCTAAAACTGGGTAGTTGCAAGAAACACTTGTCCTATTTTCTGTCACACATTCAATATTGAAGTTGTTTTGCACCATAAGTATTCATGGTTGTTCCGACGGACAGTTCGACAACACGACGTCCAACACATCAAGTAGACCCTCTTGTTCGTCTAATAGAATCAAACTTAGCTTTGACTTTTAAAAAAAATTCACCTGCCCATGAGGCCACCTGGATGCCATGTGGCAAACATGTGTCTTCCACATGGCATCCTAAAGGGGTGCATGCAGGTATAGCCAACCTCGGGAGTGGGCGACCATGGGTAGGGCAACTTTGGGTTCAAGCAGGTGGGCGACCACAGGTGGAGAGTATGTGGTGACTTGTGAGGCAAAGATACGAAGCGGGAACCTAAAGAGAAGTAACACTCCACAAATACCTACGGTTGTCCCCAAAGACCCGTAGTCGCCCTTGAAACCGCAATAGCCCCCTAAAAGACTCGCACGTGCCTTTAAACCCGCAGTCACCCCGTCTAGGACCTACATGCACCCTTGGATCCACAGTTGCGTTCATAGACTTGAATGCGCCCTACCAGACCCGTGGTCACTCCCCGAGATCCGCGCGTGCCCCTTGGAGACTACGGGTTCAACTGGTGGTCGCCCATCCATACATGCCCAATGACCAACTCTCACCCATGCTCACCCCACCTATATATCCACTCATCCAAGACCTTTTGGGCACCTTTCATTGAGGCTTCTTGTCTTATATCCTTTAATGGCTACATGTGTGAATCTTGAGTATTTATTATTTATTACATTCATCCACCCTTCTTACCTTACTAGTTGTGGACCACCTAAACTCCTAAACGAGTTTTTCGAGCCTTACACATGACAATCATTGATGGCTAGTGGAGTTAACAATGCTAGGGCATTGCCTATCTCCGCTGCTACACAGACCACCAGGGCATTACGGAAGGGTGCCAAAGACAAACATTGCAAGTGTAAGGGCACTATTCATCGGAAACAATTGCACATGTTCAATAGTGAAAACCACCTTGTTTTTAAGGGTTGGAATGAAGAACTAGAGCCTTGGACAATACAAACCTACAAAGACTACATTAAGTGGTGCCACATCGGCAAGTTCTTTCCTTTATGGTGTCATCATTATAATTGACACACCAATAAGGCAAACTTGAAGTACTACAAGAATCCAACTTTCCTTCAAAGATGCTTTGAATTGTGGCAAGTCCTTTACAAAACCGCCTTTGTAGATAGGAACGAGGTCCCCCTCTTCCTTGCTAGAGGAGCATATGCTAAGGTCGCTCTAAACAAAGAGGTTGACTGGAGCACAATCAAGGGAAGTATGTATGTAACACGTCTAGAGAGTGGTTTCATCCCAAGAGGAGTTCTAGCCTTTCCCAAGGGGGGACTTGGTCCTATTCAAGCGCATACAAAACGCAAACCTCTACCACTAAGGTTGACATTGAGGAGTCTGAAGAAGATGATGACTCTGATGGTACGCGCATCCATAGGGTAATACGAATCGTGGAGCAATCTATTTGCACCATTGAGGTTCAAAATGAAACTGTAGAGGGACCTGCAACATATACGGGACAACATCTAAGGCAACCATCTAGAGTACAGCGTTCAACAATACGAGTGGGACCCGCATCGATTCCAACAATAGTTCCTAACCCACCATTGCCAACACAGCACAAAAAGGACATCTTCGACTTCGGGCCCAATGAGGACATAGCTATGGAAGAAACTAACCATGTTCCCATTTCTCCATCAATAATGGGCTCGAGCGATGACATTATGACTTTGGGAAAAGCTTTTGACCTCTTCAAGACCAAAGATGCCGAAATTTCTTCACTACAAAATAAAATGAGTAAATTGCGATGTGAGTGTGAACACAAAAGTACACTCATCTCTCAACAAACTATAGAACTGCAACGCCTTTGTGAGAAAGACCATGACACTTTCACTTTGTCAGATATCGATGACGCCTTTGTTCAGTAGAACCTCCAAAATGTGGACAAGGTTGTAGGGGACCTTACCAACTATATCCTTCAGCATTCTCCTCTTGCTAAGCGCACTAGACGCTCCCCCATCATTCCAAATACACTTCCTACTATTGTCACAAGATATACTACCAATGACACAATTGACCTCAATGGGACCTAAGACTCTCTTTCGTTTCTTGTGGTTCCATCAATTATTCAATTGGAGAAAGACCATGGACTTCAAAAAGAAAATAAGATGCTTCGAAGAAAGTTGGTTGAGTTGATTGCCACATACTACCATTGGAAGGTCGCCTACATTCTCTCCATGGATAGATCCCAACAAGTTGCGAAGGAGCTAGAAAAAATTTCCAGAAACTTTGTTGCAAATGCTCCTAAATGAGAGAATGGATTGACGTCATGGGCATTGTTAGAGGACATGTTTCCTAGTAACATGTGCATGGTGGAATTGCCAAAAAAGGAGGTCATAGATTGGAGCAAATATGGTGGGGACCACCAAAACCAAATGTCTAGCTACATAGAAGAGAAGAAACGAATACTCCTGTGGTCCAAGCCTGCACCTTTTGTTTTGGACCATACCAAATGCCCCATATGTCTTAAACAATTTGGCCCCAAAGGGGGTTGGGCGCTAGGATCTTGTGCGCATGTGTACCACCTCCAATGTCTCATCACGCAATGCTTGATTAGACGATGTTGCATGATTTATTCACACTACAAGAAAATGGGGGTATAGACGACTTGACTACAATGATTGCACCGACAACAATGACTTCAAAATGACTACAAAATGACTACAATTAGTCATTTTGCAATCATAGTTGTCGGTGTAGTCATTGTAGTCAAGTTGTTTATACCCCCATTTTCTTGTAGTGTCAACACTATTCCACGATTGCTTGTATACCATGTTCAACTTGACGACCTACATGCTTCCTTCTTGGGAACACACCCGTGATACTACAACTGGCACAACCTTGTAGGGCTAAGATTTGGTTTGGAGTTGGCGAGAAGGACAACATAATCAAGAAAAAGGACTTGCTAGCTCGCAATTGAATTGGAAAACAGACCCAGACGAAATTGCCAGAGTTGCACCGAGGCTCATGGGAAAGGGGCCACAAAATGAAAGGAGGAGGGTATTCTTCTTCCAATGCCTTGGTGGATATTGGAATAAAACGTCTTCAACCTTCAAGTGGGGTCCTCATCCACAATGACACTGTTGGAATTTAGAAGGATAAAGGGTGGCTAATCAAGATGATAGTGCCTCCCTAGAAGACTTGACTAGTATGGCTTACCTAAACTCTACTTATGGACCATATTACCAAAGTCAAGCACTTGACTACTTGTTGGAAGCACATTCTCCACAAACAACAAGGACCCTCTAAGCTCTATAGGACTCCAATGTGTTGCAATGAATTTTGAAGGCAGACGGGCCAGCTTCACGAATCCGTGCAAAGCAAAAGCTTGGGGTTGGGGAAGCATCGACCGACAAACAAGGTGAAGGAAGTGGCTCTCAAAACAACCCAAATGTAATTGACTAGACATTCGTAGGAATTATGCAATTTAGCTTTACTTCCCGTCATAATAGATGAGAAGTAAGGGTTAGGTTTTAGTTATAGTATATTTCTAGTTGTTTTGGCAAGTATGATGGAGTGGTTTAGGGTTTTCTTCTTTCATTCCACTTCTACGACTTCCTAACATTACCTATGTATGGCAATTACATATGCCATTGATTTCTATTCAATACTACCTTTTTTTCCTCTCTACCAAAGTACCAATTTCTAAAATCATATCGAGAATGATTTTTTCTGGTTCTTCCGAAAATAGATTGTATGAATCAAATCAACAAAGCTCCTAAAGTTTAACTATCCAAATTAATTTCACTTGCATTAAGAAGAAAACTAGGTCACTACTTACTAGAGTGGAGCATCATTGTCCAATTGAATATTTCCTTTCATATTCTTTAAAATCATAAGGTTCTAATTATAGAAAGCTTTTCTTCTAAGCTTTCAAGATACTTGGCCAAAGAAGGAATAAAAGGCGTTCAAATACAACATGCCCCTTTTCGTAGATGTTGACTTGTTGACTTCACATTACCATACCTTCAAATGGTTCACCCTGTCCTTGGGGGTCAAAATTTTCAATTCATAAAAAACATGAGTAGGCCAACTTACATATAAAACCTACCTAATTCCTCAATATCTATTGTAATTTTCTTCAAATTACGCTAAAGCTAGAATTCTAGAAAATCCTATATACAAGGAGGAACAATGAAGCAAATCACCCGAGACAAATAAGCCCAATAAATTTCCTCAATTAATATGGTATTTTAAGCGCAATTAGTTTTTAGTTCTCCACTATTCATATGAAAATCATAAATACAAGTTGTATTGTAGATTTCACAAGGACATTTTCTCAAAATACTATGTCGACTTTTACGGTCAAGAATCAAGATCTTCCCATCAATCCCATGTTCCTATTCAATTGTAATTATATGCGAGAATCCCATTCCATTCATCATACCATCACCTTCTACCAAAACATGAGAAAGACATATTCATCCATATAGAAAAGTTGTAAGATCCAAAAATAGTGTGGCATTTTCTCCCTTTCATGCACACCACTAGTGTACCCACACCATTTAACTATTCTAGTACATACACTGCTTCAAGACACCATATATATTGTTTTATCTCAAAACATTGCATTTCTTTATATTACCATAATAAGCAACATACGAAATAATTGTGGTGACAATATTTTTCCTCATTGTGTTCCTAGGTATTTTATTCTGTGTAGAGGTAGTCCTTCAAAATGGGCTCCGAATCCATTTGTTGTAATTCTACATCAGACTTCCCTATGCTAGCTCTATTCCACTTATGCCAATCCAAATAAAAACGACTTTCCGCCCTCAGAGCTTTCAACTCCGATACCATCAATGGTTATCTTTGCTCATGGAACTTCACCAACTTCTCAAGTGTTGCTAATTCTCCAACAACACTACTATATGCCAAGGAAGAAGCCAAAAGCTCTACTTTGGGAACATGCAAGACAGAGGCCTCATAATATTCTTTCTTCTTCTCCATTATTTGAAGTTCTAGGCTTTGCCTTTCATTGTCTACCTGTTGATGTTTGTGGAAAAGGGTTTTGAGTTTTGATTCCCATATCAAATAATGGTCCATTTTATGCACCTTTCCGCTCTTCATTTCCTTCAAATAAAAATTGTGATTTATTTTTAAAGAATGGAAGCCCTTGTCATTCTCTTCGATGATGTTTGTTATGGCCTTCAACTGTTGCTTCAACACCTCTATGAAAGTGGGATTCACTTCTTGCTCCTTCAAAGTTTTCAATTGCTCGTTCTTTGCACACAATGTTAATTTTGCACTTTCTATTTTGGCAAGCAACATTGCCTCTTCATGTTTTGAATCGCTTCCTCTGCCACTCCCGTCACCCTCTCACAAAACGGGGTCCACTTTCCTAGCCACCGCATCATCCATGCCTTCTTCATCCATGTCTTGTACTATGATGGATTCTTGGGCTAATTGTCCACTTTGGTGGACTCCCACATCCATAGCCAGCCTAGATTCTTGTATGACAACCTCCTCATCATCGTTGTGGAAAGAATACCCATCGTATTCATGGGTGTGTTGATCAGAGCTAGAAGTATTTGACCAAATCATGCTTTCATCGTGAACAAATGACTTCCTACGCTTCACCTTGGATAACATCTTCTTTACATCCACAGATTTGTCTGGTGGTAAAATTTGCAATCTATGGAATGATCACAATAGGGACCTCCTTCAATGTTGACAAATCCACCTCTTTCTTCAACACATATTCAGCATACACCATTCTCACAAGAAAGAAAGAGAAATTGTTGTTTCGGTAAGTTGAGTCCTCCAAATACAAGTGCTTCCACACTTCACAACACATAAGTATGAAGCCTTCGTCCTTGGAGTATGCAAAATTTACTTTGTTTTGCTTCAGATGTTCTTTGTGCCGACACAAGGGAAATAACTTGTTGATGTGGCACTAATCCCCGTATTTGCAAACTGTTTTGTAACTCCAAGGCTCAGTTTCATTTCTCCAACCTTTAAATGCCTTAATCTTTGGATGGAGCAAAATGGCCACACGCTTCTTGAAAATTTTACCGCACAGTTTCCAACCCTTATTGCGGATGAGCTTCATCTCTTGTCGTGTAAGGCGTTTGATTGTGGTAGGCGTCAATGGTGGGGGCTCATTCTCCATAGTGCTCGATCTATATGATCAATTGTACTCAGATACTATGCCAAATACAACAAACCTAAAACCTTGCCATACAAACTAAAATCTATTATCTCATGGTAATTCACATTTACAAATAGATCAACATAAATATTTACAATCACAATCAAGTTTCAAACAATTCGGCATAATTTACAATCAATGGAACACATAGATGAAAGTGACATGAGGAGAGATAGAATATCCTCCTCACAACACCCACCTCCCCTCTCGAGCATGCAATTAGCCACTTCAAGGTGGATAAAAGACAAGGCGCAAAAGGGAAGGACAGGAGAGTGTGGATTTAGGGTCTCATTTTGTATCTGTAGTCGCCTCAGGGCGAGTATGGCTCTGGATGGGGCATGTGCGGGTCGGGAAGGCGACCTTGGGTCCAAGACCTCCGCCATCGACTGTGGGTGATGGTGACTATGGGTCTAGGGTGACCACGGGTCCCGAATCCCCGACCGCAACGGCAGATACCTACACTGAATAGTGAAATTAGGTTGCCTTAACAATTAGATTGACTTACCCCCAAAAGATACTTTACAAGCCATCAAAGTGAACATAAATTTCTACATATATTTCCATTTGTACACATGAAGGTTCATGAGTTCCAATTACAACAACACCTAATTCAAAAGTAGTGCATTCTTGTAATCTAATATTAAGTATTTATATAGTGTGGGCAACCTAATTTCACTATTTAGTGTAGAAAGCTCTTAAGTATTCCATATTCATTCATAAAATCAAAGTTATGTGGACTTTTAGTTTGCAGACAATTATGGATTTTCTAAATTTTCTCTCTTCTTAGAAAATAATTAAATCACAGGATGTCCATTTTGTATCTCAACAAAATAACCATTGGGATTGACATTTTCCAATTCCACAAGTACATTTTTTAGAATTCTTTTTTTAAGTCATTATGTACTTCTTCGTACCTACTATTTTTTCCTACATGTTGTACAATTCCAAATTATCTATATTTTTGTAATTATGTAGCCGATTCATCTTGATGAATGAGTCTAAAGAAGCAACACCATTTTCAAAATAAATTAAAACTTATGTCATGATTTGAAGTCTAGGTGCAATCTTTTTGGCATGGCCATAACAATGACTTCGGTCAAGTCTAATGATAATATTTTCCAGTCTTTATGGTGAAAATTCCTAACATTTAATTCCTAACATTTTAAACCCATCTTCTCAAGTCCACATACTGCCAAATCCTAGGGTTTAGGGTGTCCTTAAATCTTTTTTGGGAAAATTAGTACTCACACTACGAAGTACGAATGGTAGTATTTGAATATTTTGGGTGAAAACACAGTCAACGGATTATCTCAATCTAATTTGGGCATATCAATTGAATAAAGATTGGAGTTCTCCATAACTAATTTATATCTTACTTATGAATGATATCAATCCCATTCATTTAATGCTCAAGCTACAATGAACTATGCAAAGAATTCATATTCAAACCCAAATGCATACAAGTAGGTGATGTGTATGTGCAATACTCAATATTTTGGGTGCAAACATGCACTTCACATTAAAAATAGTTAATACACTTGCATTGCTTTTCCAAAATGGGAGGTACAAAAGGTGTCCAATATTACTATTCCCACTAAAAAAAATTACATCAAATCCTATGAGAGGACAGAGTCCCAAAAGACAAATTCGGGTGGTTTCATGAACCATGGTTTACCCATGAGGAGGTCCACCACTTGCACACATGTTGGTCTTCTATTAACATCAAGATCAGCTAGTTCATGTAACTTCATGGCAAAGTACCTTGATGACTCATGATTTCTAAATAAGTCCTTGTCGTATTCAACCATGTGTTCTATGTTCATGCGTTGGTTCAACTTTCCAATCAAATAAGAGTTGGATTTCACCGAATATTTGTAGGTCACTTTCATCACATCTAGACTCGTATCTAAACCCTCTAGCCCAAACAAATAGAACAACTATGGAGCTGCCCACCAACGGCCCATCCTCTTAGCATCAAGTTTTTCCTATTTTTCATATCCAAAATGCAAGGGAGCTCTTTCTTGAATACGACTTGCAATTCCCCAATCACAAATCCCAATGTTGATCTCTTCGTTCGAGAAGGGGGGATAATGCAACAATATATTTACAGGTGACAAGTCATTGTACAACACCTTTGCATTGTACATGAGACTTGTCACATAAACCAAGGCCCACGCCAACTTCGCCTTGTGTCTTCGGAAGAGGCTAATTTCTTGTTGTTGTTGGCCTATAAGTTGCTTGACCAACTTGATTTCATGCCATTCTGCATGCAACACTACCTTCTCATTTAAATGAAGCAACTCTTTGAAATTACTACCATTCCACCACAAAGTGTATGCTTCCATATTTTGGTCATGGACAGCTAGGAATTTAATAATGGTCGGATGATTCAACGGGCATACCAAAGCCTCCATTGACCACTCCACCCTCGCATTGTGTTTGTTCCTTTGCTTTGACAATTTCCCTACAAAATGTACATGTGCTAGGATCATGGACATCCCTTCAATGCGTACCTTGCGCACCTTTGCGTATCCTCCTTGATGGTCAAATCTAGTAAGTGGGACCACCTTGGCCTCTAAGTAGACCCACATGATACATGAACCACTATCTCTCGTAAATGCATCCTTCAATGCATCCTTCTGCCACCCCATACCCCTAGCTTCAAACTTTGACAATCTTTTTGCTGCAATTTGCCACCAATCTATCTTCTCACGGAACTCTTGGGCCCTATCCGTTTCTCCAAATCTTGGCACTATAGGTCGCAACTCAAGCATCAACTTCTTGTTGAATATACCAATTTGTAGGCAATTGCCAATCTAGGTTTGCCATTGGTTGAAATACACTTCATCCACATTTGCATAGTTCGAAGATTCCTTACATTTCCTTGTAATAAAGTCCTCCAACTCGTCCTTCAAGGATTGGATGCCTGCCTCTTTATTTCTCAAGTATTTCCTCTTCAAATATTGTACACTTTTTTCCTCATACCATTGCAGACAAGCCTCATGTGCATAGGTCGTATATCATGTTGGAAGATAGGTAGGGTCCTTGTCGTGTGTTGTCTTGGACTTCTTTGTCTTGGATGGTTTGGCACCCCTAGTTGCCTCCTTTGTAGTTATATCTACAAGAAATAGTGCAGGATTGTCAAGGTCCTTGTCCCAAGCTGATATCCGACCCGTACTACTTCCTTCCTTTGAAGTAGACATGGTCCTCTTTTGAAAAAGGAGGTGTCCTTGACTTGAACTTGGCAAGGAAAATGGGCAAAAACTTCCCCTTCTGAAGTCACCTTGGCCCACGAGCACGCATTTAGCCACTTCGAGGTGGATGAAAGTCAATGCGTAAGACCAAGAATGGCGACTGCGGGTCTAGGTGACCGCTTAAGTATTCGAGGTCACCCTCAGGCACGTGTGAAATGGATGACCGCGGGTATGGAAGCGACCATGGGAGGAGGGCGACTGTAGGTTCTAGAAGTGCTTGCGGATCTGGGCAACCATAGGTTTAGGGGCGACCATTGGTGTAGGGGGCGCACGCAGGTAAGGGGCGACCGTAGGTCTAGAAAGGAGTGACCATTATAAATAATAGCAAAAAAAACCCTTGATATGGGAGAGAAACATTGGCATTACAACTTCCCACTTCTATTTCGCTTGCTTTCAAATAAAATCATAAGACCACTATGATATGGTCTAGAATGTGGAATTAGATTTTGAGTTGTTTCTTTATAGTTACAAAAATATGTCTACATTGTTCACAAAGAAAAAAAAAGGAATGGACCAAAAGGAAAAAAGGGAATAAAAAATACAAAAGCACGTGACATGATTGACTTCTATTGAAATAAAAAGGGAGAACTTGAAATGCTTACATTCTACCATTGCATAACAATATTATAGACATTACTTTATAAGCGCCCAAAGTCTTCTTGTAATTTCTTCAAGTTTGCTCTAGATTGAACATGAAATCAACTTTTTTACACAATCCTAAACCCTTTTTGGGTGGAAAAGGTCATAAATGCAAACAAACTTGTTGTAGAGCACATTGAAAAGAACAACAAATTAAGCATATGCACATCAAATCAAAAGATTGTTGTCTTTGATGAAGACATTGTTCAAACCATCAAGGGTGTTTGAATTCTTTCATTTCTTTTTTTCGCATGCCAATCCTTGAAAATTGGTCACTCACAAGATACAAGATATTTCTAAAAGGACAAGTGGGACACCTTGGAAATCATCTTTCTTAGACATTGTAAATTGTTAAGTTACAAATTACAGATGTGGTCTTTGGAAGTAAACCTTCCAAGGAGGACCACCCCTTCTTACACTACAAAATTCACAGGATGAAGAGATGCTCTTCTATCCTATATAGAGGGTTTCTATCATTTATGGACTCAAAATTAGCCACCTAATTGTTAAAAGATGAAGAAGCATAACATGCAAATCCTTATACAATGTACGATTTCTTTGGCTAAGTATTCTATAGAGGACATTCAATATGTTCTTGTAAAAGCTATCCAAGGTTTACTTAAACTTTTGTATACAAAAAATAATCTCTCTCCAAAAAGACAAAATGTCAAGTTTGATCACTTTGATAGGTGAGTAAGAAACATCATTTAATTCCCAAGGTTTCGGAGATGTATTATGAGGGTTTAGATGGTCAGTATTGAATTTCGTATGAAAATGTATGAGGTGCAAGGTTGCACCACAAACATTTCCTTATGAAATTCAATATTGATTTCCTATAACTCTCATGGACCATTCCCTAGACCTTGAGAATGAAATCACCTTCCCTCCCACATACCACAGGAAATTAGCTTGACTTTTTTTTTGGAGGTTGGCTATAAGAACCAAACCAAATTGATCTCATTAGGGATCGAACCCGAGACCTCCACAAGAACAATGATGTCCAGAAAGCCAATAACTTCCATACATCACCCGAAGATGCCTTGAAGACCCCAAGGTTCTAATGAAGTGACTTGTTCTTGGATGTTAAAAGTTGAATTCATTACATTTATTAAAACTTCTCTGGATTGGAAGGCACACCCACACTTGCGGGCGCCCAGAACCTGAACTCGCCCCCCACTCGCAGTCGCCCCCATTCCACCAAATTGGGCTTAGCAACCCTAAACCAAAAGCCCACGCCCCTACCCACGGTTGCCCAAGACTTGGACTCGCCCCCCACCAACAATCACCTCTATCTTAAAGTCACGTCAATCCAAGAACCAATGGAGCAAAGGATGTGAGCCATCTCCAACTCTAATGAAGTCAGGCTTAATTGCGTCTTCCATACACTATAACTGACTTGTCCTTCAATGCTAGTGGTTAGTTAATTCTACATAATCAGTCTATAAATACAAAAAATTTAGTATGATTAATTAGACAAATTGAAGCGGGTTTTCCAAACCCTAAACCCTAAACCTATACCCTTAACCCTATAGAAAAACCATGGACCTTCTCCATGTATGCCACCCTAAAAGTAATGTGCTTCTATTTTTTAGGGTGGATAAAATGACAAACACATGTGAGTTGCTTTTCATTATATGTCATAAAAAAGTTTGAACTCCTAAACCTTGTACTTGTAAGATATAAACTATTCAAAGTGTCATTTCCTAACTTTTAATCTTCAATAAATTCAATATTCATTCCCCCCTTCAAATGTATTTAAAATCCTCTTGATGTATCAAGGGGAGGACTATATTGAAATTCCTATGTTGAAGGATGGAAAATGAAATGATGAGGAGAAGGGCTTCCCTAAGTCTCCATTTCTTAAACCACTTCTTATGTAGATAAAAAGATTTCTTCTTCATGCATCCCACGGTATTAGTATTTTTTTTGTACATGGTTTCCATCAAAAGGGAAGGCCTTTTCTAAATGTACCCCCTCCAAAAATTAAAATAGGAAATGATCATGTTGAATTTTATATGACCACAAGGAAAAAAAGAAAGAAATGTCAAGGAGAAGAGCTTCCCCAAGTCTCTATTTCTTAAACCACTTCTTATGTAGACAAAAGGATTTCTCTTCATGCATCCCATGGTGACATGGTGTTAGTATTTTTTTTTACATAGTTTCCACCAAAAGGGAAGGTCTCCTCTAAATGTACTCCCTCCAAAAATTAAAATAGGAAATGATCATGTTGAATTTTACATGACCATGAGGAAATACTCCCTCCAAAAATTAAAATAGGAAATGATCATGTTGAATTTTACATGACTACGAGGAAAAAAAAAAAAAATGTCAAGGAGAAGAGCTTCCCCAAGTCTCCATTTCTTAAAACACTTCTTATGTAGATAAAAAGATTTCTCTTCATGCATCCCATGGTGTTAGTATTTTTTTTTACATGGTTTCCCCCAAAAGGGAAGGTCTTCTATAAATGAACCCCCTCCAAAAATTAAAATAGGAAATGGTCATGTTGAATTTTACATGACCACAAGGATGGATGAAGGAGAAATGAAATGTTAGGAAGAAGGGCTTTTCCAAATCTCCACTTCCTAAACCAATTTTCTTTCTTTATTACTTAATTAACTTTTGATCACTTAGTATTGAATGCCTCTGTCTTAGGATTTTCTGGAGTTATTCCTCAAAAAAGGGAGGAGCGGTACTTGAAAAGTTTGAACACCTTCCCTCCAATTTGTAAGGGGGGAAATTCAAATTCATGTTTTCTAGTATCTTTGACCCGCGGTCGCCCTTGACCCAAGGTCACCCCATACGCAGCCGCCCCCATTGTCATGAACTAGAAGACCTTCTTGAATTTGAGACCTGTGGTCACCCCATCACCCGCGGTTGCCCAAGAAATGACCTGTGGTCGCCCTATATGCAACCCCCCCCTATACCCGTGGTCACCCTGCACCCGAGGTCTCCTTCCAGAAACTCTAATTTTTCCTGAATGGCAGTTTTTGGATAGTGGGACCCAGACCCGCAATTGCCTAGGACCTGCACGTGCCCTAAGCAACTTCAGGTACTTAAGGAGATGCTGCATTCCCAAGTTGCCACTTCCTTGGTTGCATCACGCCTTTCATCCACCTTGAAGCATCTAAATGCGAGTTTGTTGGTTGGAAATTTGGGCACCAACTCATGTTGTGGCTTCCACATTTACAAATTCATTTCTTCGGTTATATTATCAACAAAAGTCTAGTTCTCTTTACGGTAGAGCGACACAATAAGATGACAAAGAAGAAAGGAAATCACCATAGTAGGCAATGACGCCCCCTTCTTGACCCAGCGGCTAAGGCATATCGAGGATGGTGTCATGTAAATTCCAATTGGACCTTGAAAACTTCCAAGTTATTTTTGGATTGGTGCCATATCGACAAGCTATTCTCTTACCATTGACACATTCACCATGTGAGGCAAAACCAAGCAAATCTTCATTATTGCAAGGATGATGCATTTGTCCAGAGATGTATTGAAGTGTACCGAGTATTGTACGGAAAGCGAAAAATTCCACGGAGCGAAGTCTCAATGGGCATATGCCAAATGGTATATGTAGAGTTATAATTGGAGAAAACGGTAGATTGGATGACCTTAAAGACATCCAAGAATGTCACCCTTCCAACTACTAAAGACATTCCGATGGTGGGTCCTTCAAATAGTCCTCAAGGTGGGCTAGGGCCCAAAAAGAACATTATAGAAGGAGTGGCAGATGAAGATTATGTTTGGTCAAAGTCAACTAGAGAATCAGACTCTAATGAAGAGGTATTGTCGGAACCTAGGGATAGGATTGAAGATACATCAATGGAAGAAAACTTATTGTTGGTAGTATCAGAAGAAGGCAACATGCGATGGACCACAACAATGTATGGAGAACCTTTTATGTTTGTGGAACCGATAGGGGTCTGTCATCCTGAAGATAACGAAGTGTTCAACTATGTGCAAGCTCGCTTGCATGAAATTAATGAAGATAGGTTGGATGGGGAGAGTGAAGCCGAAGAAGAGATTCTTGTGACTTTGAGAAATTGCCTTCCATGGAAGTATTGCTTGAAATGGAACAAGAACATCAAGGTGTACTTGGAGACGACAATAATCAGCAAACAAAAAAATCCTATAAAGTAGAGTTGGAGATACTTTTAAAGGATCTGGAAGAAAAAGAAAGGGAGTGTGAGATCATCGAGAAGTGGAGTACATAAGAGATTCAAGTTGAGGATGTGGGCACCCTCAAAGAATTGATTCAAGCTAGACAAACTTGTTTAGCAGCCCAACAAAGAGAAATGGAACAACTGGAACAATTTTACCTCGTATTCAATAAGGGAGAAGATGGAGGATCCAGTTCAAATGTAAATCCTGTTATAGATGAACAGCTTCAAACAATAATGGGAAAATGCAAGATGGAAGAGAACAACCTTGCCATTGAAAAACGAGGTGTGGAAGAGTCACAATCGACATTGAACCGCTTGAAGGAGATGAAGGATGCAAACCCTATTGACTAGTCGTTGAAGTCGGATTCATTGTTTGCAGATGCTAAAGATTTGTCATCCACTATGGAAATAGAGAAGTTGAAGATGAAGTTAGCACCTATGAAGAGATTAGAACAAAAGTTGGAGGAGAAGATGTCGTGGCCAAAGGCACACATCAGATTGATGTTGTTGTTCAAGAAGTGGTGGATCCAAAATAAGATGTGGAACTATGACCTGACTCTTTTGAAGAGGGAAGAGAGAGTGGCAAGAGCCCAAATAGAACTTGAAAAGAAGAAAAGGGAAGAACAGGGGGAAATGGATGGAGTATAATTTAGGTGGCTCTTGTTTCTTTTATGACTATGTACTTCTTCCAAGATATATGAAGAAAAAGGTTTTGTCCTTATTTTTGTTGAAATACAAGAATAGTGTTTTTGTTTTTGTGAATGAAAATGTGATTGCATTTGGATCCAAACATTTGAATTTTTGACAAATTTTGATGATTTCAAGTTATGTGAATGTTAATTTCTTGCAAAATTTGTGTAGTGTTTTAGAAAAACAAGAATTCTAGTAACTTTGAGTCTACACAAAGAACCCTCAATAAATTGAAACTACATCATCTATGAGAGTTTCAGTATAAGTTCATATGGTTGCATTTTTCTGTATTTTAACATATGGTTTGAACATAATGTAAATGATAGCATCCCCTTGCTCTTCAACCCATGAATGTATGGACTCTTCTTGAGATTTTAAATTTGGGAAAAAACATCACAAAAAGGTACTCAAAAGAATACTTTTGGAATTGATAGAGAAATGGAAGTTATACATTTTGAGTTGTGGATTCCATATATATGGTTTGATCAACTAATGTTGTCCTCCATTTTTCTTTTTAATTTGAAAGAGAAATTTCTTCATTTCTTCCAAATTTGAGTACAAGCTAGTGCTATTTATTTTTGAGTAAGTTTGTTGGAATGGATTTGATGAGGTTCCCTTCATGTGGTAGTTTAAAAAAATAATTGTATTCTTAAAGTCTATGACCATATTCCTAAAAATCTTTTTTTGAAGTATCTATAAATACCAAGTCAAACCCTTGGATAGGATTTAGGGTTTCATAAAATATCTATCTAAACTAGGATGACTTTCATCTAGAAATTCACTGATGGAACACTAATGGGTTAACAGAAATGGCCTTGGGTCCTAAGCGTAAGCATGGTCGCCTTGTCAAACCCGAAGGTGCCCTTTGTTTATTTGCAGTCCCCCTCGGACTACCTACAGTTGCCCTTGAAGTACCTGAAGTCGCCTCTTGTGACCCGCGGTCACCCCCCTTCTACCCGCAGTCGCCCGTTTCCTGCACCCATTCTTGCTCTTAGTGGGATACTTGCGGTGCTAGCAAGATTGTAGTATAAAGTTGAAGGGCCGGACTTTGATTTTTACCTTGCTTCGGGGATGAACTCATGACTTGAATCTTCGAAAGAGGCTTTTTGCAAATGTTTGGTTCTTTGGAGGGCAATGACTTGGTTTGAGTGGTTTAAAAGACCATTCAAAGCAAGTGGCTTTGCCATTCTTTTTTCTAAATCAAGGCTCTGATTCATATGATGATATTGTTTTAAGAACTCATAGGCGAGGGACAATATGGCTAGTCGGGGTGAGGAGAGGACTACCATTAACGATACAAGGAGAGCCATGAAGGAGTGGGACCCTTGGTTGCTTGTAGACACTGACCGTCAGTTTGCGGGAAATACATGAACATGGGTTTTCTGTGGGTGGACTTCCATGTTTGTACGAAAGAGGGCATTTTGTCACTTTGGATTTGGCAGTAGGACTACATCAGAGCGATGTAAAAAAATCCCATGGGCAGTATTGCAAAAGTTTAAGACTTGTAGTGGGGTTGTTCCGAAGGAAATGAACTTTGAACTAATGTATGAGGAGGTTCTAGAATTTGATGTTGTGGATGAGACTATGGTAGAGCCTATGTTGGAGGGGGGTAGGGAGAGGTTAGAGGAGCCTAGTACTACGAATGAACCAATGCTTCCTAGTACAGATTCAGTAGATTCCACTCCTCAAACAATTTTGAGAAGGAGGAATAATCCTTCCATTTCTAGGCAAACTAGTATGGAATTATAGATGAGGCATTACAAAGTAGCACAAGAGCGAAGTTGGATACCATGTGGGCTTCCTTCTTTTATGAGGCTAGCATCGCGTTCAATGTTGCGTGCCACCTTGCCTTTGTGAAAGTAGTGAAAGAGATAGCAGCATCAGGACTACGATACCAACCGCCCTCATATAATGCTTTGCGTACAAGAATGATAGAACCAAAGAAGGAAAGTATTTCTAAAATGGTCACTGAGTGGACAAAGCACTCGATCGAAGTTTACAGAGCGACTATTTGTTTAGATGGTTGGTTTGATACTACTAACCGTCCATTATTGAATTTAATGTTGGAATGTCGTGCGGGGGATGTGTTTCTTGGATCGGTGGACACCACAGGGGAGAAGAAGGAAATTGTGTACACAACGAATATGATGGCACAATACATAGAAGAGGTTGGCCCCCAAAACATTGTTCAACTATGTACGAACAATGCCGCTGTCATGACGGGGACTTTAAAGGCGTTACAAGAGAAATATCCTCACATGTATACGCAAGGATGTGCAACACATATTTTGGACTTGCTTTTGGAAGACTAGGCAAAGGATGGCAAGGTGAAGAAAGTAATACTATGTTGTACGTAGATTGTAAAGTACATCAAGAGGTACCATTCTACATTGGCTCTCTTCCAGAAGTACTCCCCGGACAAGGCATTGCGAATGCCTTCTAAAACACGCTTTGTAGTGAACTTCTTCATCATATCACGTGTGGTGGAGTGCAAGTCAGCGTTGATTCGAGTGATAATGGATGAGACATATGTGCAATTTGAGGCTAGTTTGGAACGTCACCAAAATGCAGATATATTGAAAATGTGAGCCCATATAGCACGGGAGGACATTAATTTGGAATCTTTTTGGGTGGAGTGTGATAATTTTTTGCACATGGTGGAGCCCGTCCTTATTGCTCTTTGAGTGTTTGATGGGAAAGCCCCAGCAATGCCTAAGTCTTGGTTGGTTATGAAGACTCTTCAAGAGCATGTGAGGAGCTTGAGAAATGAACCTTTTAGTCTGAATGATGAAACTGTGACAAAGTTTGAGAAGCAATTCAAGGCTCGTTGGAAATTGATGCTCACAGACCTACACTATGTAGGGGCGCTCTTAAAGCCTTTCTTAATTGAAGTAGGAATCCTTCGTAAAGACGGTGTGGCCAAAAGAGCTTTAAATCGGGTACTTCAAAAAATGAACGAGTCATTAGGATTATCATATATGGAGGTATTGCAGGAGCTCATGCAGTTCGAAGAGAAGATAGACCCTTTTGACCCCTTAAAAGAGGCTCCTAATACTACACAGTATAAATTAATGCCACATCAATGGTGGAATCTTGTGGGTGCCAATGTTCTCCCAAAAATTGCAATGAGAGTTCTCTCTTTGACGTGCTCAACATCATTATGTGAAAGGAATTGGAGCTTGTAATCGTTTGTGTTCAATAAAGTGTGAAATTGCCTAACCACATCCAAAGCGGAAGCATTGGTATATATCTACACCAATAGTAAACTTGAACGTAAGAAACATGGATGCAATCCTACAATGTTCTACAAAAAGTACCTTGTGGATGGAAATACCTCGGAAGAGAATGAGGAGCCATTAGCTACAAGATCCTAAGGGGATGGCGACCCAATCAGAATGGCTCAAGTTGATGAGAATGTTAGGTTGGTAGAAGAGCGCCTACGTGGAAATATGTGGGCAAGACTGATTCGTAGAGAAGACAATCGTCCAGAGAGGCACAACTATGGAAATACATTTACAGCTAAGAGTAATAGGTACTACTTTGAGTAAGAGGAGGTTCAACGTGCACCGCAAAGGCCCCCGCAACCCTACTTCTCTGCTAGGGATAGGAATGTACCTTCAATAAATTCATCACCGACGAGGGCAAGTACTCCCGACAACCCGAATGAAGGCGTAAATAATCCAGTGCCAACAAGAGCTAAGGAAGCAAGATCTCCAATTGTTATAGATCAGGGTTCTACAAGGGTAATGAACCTATTAAGCACTGCTTGAGTTGCTGAGGTAAATAAAAGGCAAGAGGAGGCAACACCGCCAACACACGTCAAAGATGTTGTGCATACAAGTAGTCCACTTTCTCTATTATAGAGCCCCTTAAGAATAGAAAATGTGGAATATGATTCAGATTTGCCCTTGTAAGTTGTTATGAACTGGAATCGTATTGTACCCTTAAGTGGAGGAAACGCAAACAATGCTAGGGCAACTAGGTCTATACCAACCCATGCGACTAGGCCACCCTTGCATAATAGTCCTCTTAGGATAGTTGATAATGAAGTCCATGCCTTTGCTCCACAACCTACTCAACCCTCTTCAATTTCTAGCCTTGGAGAATCATCCTTGTTCGTACGTGAAGGTGCAAGAGGACAGAAAAAGCAATTGAGGAAGACGCAGAAGAGGTTGTAAAGAAATCCCAAACGACAAAATCATGTTGTCCAAAGATTCATCATGGGTGAAGCCAATTCCACTCGAAACATTAGGCAATCTAGTAGAGGCGGATGACACCTTGCATCCAACATTGATGGAACAACAAATGCATTGAGGTTGACTAAACGATTGGTGCAAACTAGCAGCAACAACGTCGTGGATATTGAAGTGCGGAACATGAACTTAGAGGTAGAACATGAAGTGCAAAATGAACGAGTACCAAGGGAGGACAACAAAAATGATAACCATGATGATAGTGAAAGGGTGGAGGAGTCGGATGATGATTTTGATGCTGACGCTGATGAGGTGCCCAGTGATTACACATTTTCATCATAACTTTATAAATATAGATTTAGAGGTAGTAAAGTGGTAATGTAATGCTTTTGCATAATTTTGGTGTATTGAAGTTTTTTAGCTTAAGTTCATAGGCAAATAGCCTATAGATGAGTTTTGTGTAGTATCTACTTTAGTATGGAAGCATGATAGTGTTAGAATTACAAAGTTCTATTCACTGTCTTTAGTGTGGACTTCTATAGGTGTAGAAGTGGAGATCTTAACAAAGTTCATGGAAGTATAGTTGAAGTAGAAGTTCATTTCTAAGACTGGGTCACCACTCTATTAGTGTGGACAACTTATAATTATAGTAATACTAATTATGCTTACTTTTTTCTTGTTTTTGTATCTATTTTTGGTGTAATTATTATATCCAATTGCGATATTGGCTTCTATACTTCAATAGGTGTAGAAAATTAGAATTAGAAATTCCCAACCATATGTAGTAAAGAAATGTAGAACTCGGAGGCTCCTATGAATGAGTGAATGACCACAAAATATGAAGTATTTTATTTAAGGCTTAGGAGAATGCAATGGCACATGAAAATTGAAGGATCCTAAATTGTGAGCTAGATTGAAATGGTCATAATATCCATGTTTGCAATTGCAACGACACACGAAGTTGCTCTTAACCTTTTATAGATGGACTAGTGAGTATGAAAATCATCCCCAATGGAACTGTGTGATGTGATGTACTTGCCTTTCCCTCCCACAAAAATACTCATTTTTGGTATGAGGACTAAGTAAGATCTCTCTTTTGGGACCAAATTTTCCAAGATGGACAATTGCACTTATGTTGTACATTAGAAGTTTTTGTCATCCACAGAATAGAAAAAATTCCTTAGCGTAGTGTATGGAATAAAGCTAAGATTGCCCTTTTCCTTAAACCTGTGGTCACCTTTACACCCTCAGTCGCCTTGGGTTAGATCCACAGTCGCCCTAGATTTCAAACTTGCAGTCGCCCTAGCACTATAACAAAACATGGTAAAAAAAATCCACAGTCAAAATCGATTATGGTTCTTTTTGCCACATTTTTGTGTAGGTCAACTACACACGCAGCCAAGGTCTTTTGCAATTTCCCAATGCAATTTTTGTGATTTTGGGGCATATGATATACCATTGAAAAGGTATTGAAAATACCTTTCCAACGGTATATCACATGCTTCAAATTCCAAAAATTGCACTGGGAAATTGCAAAAGAAGCTAACAGTCCACTACGTGTGCATGTACAAAGATGTAGCAAAAAGAACCTTAGTCGATTTTGACTACGGTTTTTTTTACCATGTTTTGTTATAGTGTAGATTTCAGACCCGTAGTCGCCCTAGATTTCAGACCTACAGTCGCCTTGGATTGGACCTTCAGTCACCCTGGATTTTGGACCCGCACTTGCTCTCATTCTGGGATGTGCGGTCGCCCCACCTTACCTGCACGCACCCCACCTGCAATTGCCCATGGTGACGTGGTAGAGGCTTTCCATGTCACTCTTGACAATGTGCCATGTAAGATTAGATTTTTGGCTACCCTACCTGAAAATTTCAAACCCTTATTCTGTACTCGTCAAATTTGTCTCATATATGCAACACTTGTCTTATACGACATGCAATATCAAACGAATAACTCGACACCCAAACCCCAAAAGACATTCGACAGAACAACCCTATAAGTATTGCAAAAATGATTGAATGAACATGAAATTCAAAAATAAGCTTCCTATAGCTAGAAAAAATATACTTGAATTATTTCAAATTTTCCTAAATTAATTCCATTGGTGAAATTGAATTTCAAGTATATGTCACATATACGATTTTGGTGGGTTTTAGTACTATCGAGTACTTTTTTTTGAAGATTTACGTTGTCAAATTTGGTAGGCTAGTTCTTCTAATAGAATTACACCTTTACAAGAGAGGGATTTCCAAAAAAATGTTCCAATTGTGTTTTGCATTGGCCTAAAGTGTCCTATATTCAGGTTGAATTTATGTTGAATGAAAAATGTTTTTTTAGTTCTAGCTTTGAATTTCCTTCTTTTCTCTTAGTTGGCAACAATGGCCACTTTTAAAATATATTTTTCAAATGCATTTAAATTTTTTTTAAAATAGAAATGTGGAAGTCCGATTTTCTAGTATAAATTGTAGCTTTTAGCTCAAAGTAGTATTTCAAGGTATATAGAAGGACTTAATAGTACTAGTAGGGGCCTATAGTACTTCTAATCTACCAATGTAAAATATTTTTATAGCAAATTAAGCATTGCCATCCATCCTTGCCATCCAATGATGAGCATCACGTGTTGTTGGAATTACAAATTTGAAATCTAATCAAACTATCCAGATTTTATATTCTATGCCTCTAATAGTAGTATTGAAGGTGACTTGTAGTACAAAAAGTACTAAAAGGCTGAAAATTAAAAAATGCAAAAAATAGTACAAGTGTATCTTACAATCACCCAACTTTACATTCTTCTCAAAAAATAGGATTTAGAACAAAAAGGACCTAGCTATGTATACAATCTAGCTTCCATTGAGACAAAAATACATTCATTAGCCATTGTTATGTTTTCATAAGGAAGAGGTTCAAAAAGATTAAGTTAGGCTTTTGATTCCACATTGGAGTTCTTTTCGTCAAATACTAAATCACAAGTTTGATAGCATCAACATCTAGATTACAAGCTACACCTTACCAACTCTTGAAGATAAAATGAAGTTTCACCATATTTTAGGAGAGTGAGATTTACAGTTGGGGTTGTGGTCTCCATGAGTACATAGAGCATATATTGTCCTATGCATTGAAGTTGTGGAGGCATGCCCGTATTCATGGCCAATCAAAACTACAACAAAGTTGTTGCTAATCCTACTGCACTTGCAAAAGACAATCTCTTAGTAGGAGAAGCCATGCTTGGCTATCGAGCTCTAATTTCACATATCTCCAAAGCAAAAGTATCACTCCCATTGCTCTGTTTGCGGCCACGAGATTTTCCATGGGACGAACCATTCAAGGGAGACTTGCTACTCCCTCCTTCCTCCAAGATGCTCACTAGCCCACTTTTTGACCTTTGCGACCAAGTGCTGCTCAACCTTCCTTCCCCTAGCACATGCACTTCAGACTCTGTATCCCCTTGCAAAATGGACACAATGCGGGCCATGTTGGGCCGCCTTTCTACTGCATTGGAAATGCACAAAAGACAAACATTGATCACTCGTAGTACGTCTTGCACCTCTTCTTCACTCATATGGAGAGTTGGATCCACCAAGTCTAGTAGCCTATCATCTTTGTGCAGTTGCCATGCCTGTGTCATAAATGAAATTAAGCACCTTCTTAATTTAAGAAAATTCAAAGTCTTCTATATTGCTCGAACCATTACTACTGATGTAACGGACTAGGTGATATAAAAGCAGAGCCTTATTATAAGAAATTACATGTTGAGTCACGAAAGTGGCAAGGGATGGTATTTCTCATAATTAGGCTATACTTTCACATTCCCATACATAACCTTGATGTTAAATGTTTAGATCTTGTCATCTTAGCCAACCATGTTCAATCCATGATTTCAAAAGAAGTAAATCAAAATGCTAAAGCAGTCCCATATTATGAAAAGAACATCCCTTTCCTCATTCAATGTGAGATAGAGACTGCCATTTGTTCTAGAATGGCCTCCATTAGGAGGTTATATGGAACAAGACTGCAATGGGTGAGGGTGAAAAGAGGAAGATTAAAGTACCCATTGAGAAAGGTAAACTTGCTCCAGCGGCGCAGTGTCATCAATGTTGTGGCGCCCACTTATAATCTCCAAACATAAGACCCCAAAGCTGTATACGTCTACTTTGTCGCTTAGTTGGCCAAGGGAAGCGTACTCTGGTGCCAAGTACCCTCTGCAACCGTTCACATCGTTCACAGCGGAGTGACGATGTCAGTAATACAAGCATCGGAAGTGGATTAGAACTCAAAACGTCAATTTCATTACATTGTCGGTGTTCCAATAACTTTCAGAATAGGTGTTCTTGAAAGTAACATAAATCCGCACCAGTCCTACATTTTAGACCTTTATGGACATATATGTCACCACTCTTGGCTCTCGAATCGCGCCACTTTAACGAAATTGATGTTTCAATGGGTCGATGACAGAGGAAGCTACTGCCAGTGCCTGCATTGGAAGAGTGATGGGAAAAGATTTGACTTACTTAGTTCCAGCAATATGAACAGTCATAATATGACTTTGTTCATCGGGGAATAGCAGAGCCAAGCCGAAATCCGCAATCTTGGGCTCCAGATTAGAGTCTAACAAGATGTTGCCAGCCTTGATGTCCCGGTGGATGACTCGAGGATGGGCCAGTGCATGCAGATAATGCAAACCATGGGCAATGCCCAAGCAAATCTTGAGCCGCGCAGGCCAGCTCGCGAGCTGACCGCTCATCTCCTGCTTCTTTGATCCTAATGTGAAACGGGGAAACCATTACGACCTGATATAGTTTTCTATGTGAAACCTCATTCTCGTACTTGCTGCAAGTGTGGTTACGGGAGCAGAAGCAGAAGCCACGTGAGCTAGGCGTCAATGAACAGAGCTGTGTTGAACCAACTTACCGAGTAGAATTTGATCAACATCGAAATTATCCACGTACTCGTACACCAACAGCTTTTGAGATTCACGAAGACAACATCCTTTAAGATTCACCAGATTTCTGTGCTTCATGCCCGTGATCAGGACCACCTCATTCAAGAAGTCATCGTGGCCTTGAGCTGTTTTGACGAACAGCTGCTTCACGGCCACCACATGTCCATTTGGCAGCACACCCTGCAGAGTCAATTTAATTCCAAAGTCAGGACTCCAAATGATGATGTGAGTTGTAAATGATTACATCAGTTAGAAATGGTGCGTGCTTTCTCAAAAGTGGACGGTTGATATTACAATAAATAATGTATTGGGCACCTTGTATACTGCTCCATAGGCGCCTTGCCCCAACTTCATATCTTCATGAAAGTCTCGTGTGGCACCCCGCAGCTCATTGTAGGAGAAAATCGTGGGCTTCACGTCAAACTCCTCAAATTCTGAATCGCGGTCAAGGGAATGCATGAATGTTACCAATTCAAAGAGATCGTTCGAATCCAGCAACTATGGTGAAGTTCAACTGTATGCATGCACAGTGACACAAATGAATTTAGAGGTACTCACTTTGTTGGAATTGAAGTTGCAGATACCGTTTGTATCTTCGGTTTTTGATGAGTATAACCCCCACAACAATCAGCAATATCAACACCACTGCAGCCACACTGGTAGTGGCTGCAATGATGATAATCTTGCTGTTGTCCGTTTTTGCTGCAAACGAAAGAAGAGAATAAATATTCTGTCGGTGAACATTTAGAAAATGCATTACGATGGAAAGATCTCGACCAAATAATTATGTATTGCACTTGCACATCCGAATTGGAGAAAGGCTTTCAATGCCATGTGGTCGATCGTTGATCTACGTTATACTCCACTCATGGTACTTACGTGATGTTACAAAGCAGACTTGTGAACAGTAGCATCTGTGGGTATCATCGTTGGAGTCAAAGTTATCACAATATGGATTCCCCTGTAGTCTGCAGAATGATATCAGTTAATTAGTGACCGTTATCAACCAAAAGAACTGCCAAAACGAACATGACAGCATCTTGTTGGGTACTAAAAGGTATTCACTGGATGCAGATGTTTCATTGCGACAAACTAATGGCCATAGATTTGTACTTACAGGAAGACAGTAGTGGTGTTAGCGATGATGTTAAGGTTCGAATTTACATGCTGGATGCTATTGTTTCTCAAACTCATAATCCCCAACTTCTCAGATGAGTTGACAGCTGAATTTTTATCTTGAAGTAAGCCCAATTGAAACATGTTCAGAATGTCAAGAGTTCCTGTAAGATTGTTGTTGTCTAGGTACCTGGTAAATACTTTTGAGGTCAGGCTTGCAAGCAGACTCAAGTGCCATCTCATTTCCTGTCCTCACTTCACAGCCCTCAGCTGTGTAATGTCATGAAAATAGAAATTTATAGAGCTAGTGCAGATTGATCTGTATCTCAGCTGTTGCAAGAATTGATGCTACGGTCCAAAGAAAGCATAATTGAAGTGGAACAGGGCATGCGGCTTACAGTTCCTTCACAGAGCCAAGGCTTGAGGCATTCCATGACGGGAGAGGA
The DNA here is from genome assembly GCA_963920665.1 of Straminergon stramineum. Taxonomy (NCBI): domain Eukaryota; kingdom Viridiplantae; phylum Streptophyta; class Bryopsida; order Hypnales; family Calliergonaceae; genus Straminergon; species Straminergon stramineum. The sequence continues at coordinate 13,248,834 of OY987272.1, forward strand.
CCAATAAGTTGATTGTCAGATAAGTTCACAAAAGCCAGTGCAGTGCTTGCACTCAGATCAAATATATCCACCAAGTTCGCAGTGCCGGTGAAATTGTTCCTGCCCAAATCCCTGTACCATAGACACACATGCCGATCATGTAAATGTGTTCCGTATGATAATTTTATTCAGGCATACTACGTTCCAAACCACTAATTTCTGAAGAATTTACTACATGAAGACTGAGTATAGGATCAACCATCTCAGCATGCAAAGAGTGAGACTTACACATACTGTAGTGTGGAAAACCCTCGGAGATCTGGCAGCGGCCCCTCAAACTGATTCCCAGAGACATCCCTGCATATTCATTAACCAACATTAGTACAAAGTTTGATTTTATCGCGGTCGCCAACAGCAGATATTTGCATGACTGTTTTTTAAACTAGACATCGAAAGTCGGCGAACTAGAAGGGTTGGAGCTTACAAATGTGTCAGACGGTTCATGGGAGTGAGGTTTGGCAAAGTGCCACTGAAAGTGTTGTCAGATATGTCCCTGAATAGCAGAAACAAGCCGATTTGTCACCAACATGGAATGAAATGCAAATCGACAAAGCTCAGCCACATGATGCAAGAGTAACTGGGCATTTCGTACAATCAACTTCAAAACAAGAAACTACCTAGAGATCAAACTCCGGGCCTTACAGTGATTTTAGTTCCGTTTTATTCTTGAATGCATCCGCTTGAATTGGTCCATACAAAAGATTACCACCAATGCTGAGTTTCTGGAGGTAACTCATGGCATAGAACTGTTCAAATGGATAGGGCCCTGTGAACTGATTGCCACTCAAGTCTCTGTTCAATGATCAGAAAAAATGCGAAAAACATTGTTAGTGGAATGCAAGATTTTTCGCATTGTACGCTCAATTTGAGAAATTCACCTAGTAAAGCTTTCTCTTCTTTACAGTGTTATGATTGCAGCGCGACTGACTCAGTCTGCGGAGCCTGGATCAATTTAGTTGGATAGTATAGTTCGATCTTGCGACAAGAACTCCGGCTTTAACTGTTTAGGCTCTTCAAGGATGAAACATATCACTCACAATTGCAGGAGATTCCAGAGTTCTGGCAGCTGTGGAATCGTGCCGTTGAGAGCATTGTCGTGGACATCCCTAAGTCAAATTCAGGCACAATTTGATTCATCAATATATTCCGTACAGCTGATGGTGTACTTAGGGAATTAATCCCCGGGGATGAATTCCCTCAGTGATATCCTTGGTTCGACAAATTTACAGAAGAATGATCAAAATTTCAGGGTGAGATAGATGTGGAACCCTCAAAGCCACTTGCACATTCTCTTAAAAATATTGATGTTGACAGTAATCTGGGGACAATGTAGTATAGTATGTAGTATTACTTACAAAACATTCAGCCATGTGTTTTGGAGTTCTTGAGGGAGAGGGCCCGTGAGGTTCGGATTTCCTGTCAACTCCCTGCACAAATTAGTTGACATAAGTGCACAAATCAGTAATTGGAAGATATTAATTGTGACACGAAAAATTAACCCCTAATAAGACGAAAAGGTCTGAGAAGGTTTCATGTTTGGAGACGTCAATTTCGTTGTATTGGGGGATATTTACGGGGGTGCCTCTTTCAAGAGTGCATGGCGTACGTCTTATAACATAACACAATTGCAGTCATGGTTTTAAACCTCAATTTCGTTAAATAAGCGGAATTCCACGACTTTGGCACTTTTCAGGGAGTGATACCTGAAGCAAATCTGTTCCGTTCCTAAATTTTGAAGTTTTCTGTAGATGAAAATCACAATTTTGGGCTTCCAGAATTGCGCCAATTTAACGAAATTGACAATTTTCAGAGCTCTCTGTAGCTGAATGTCACAATTTTGGCGCTTTCAATTTTGGCTCCTATACAACGAATTTGACCAATGATCAAACTTACAATGAATTTTCATCTTACAAATATCTCTCATATTTTCACTTGAGACTATGATATTGGTTGGTGCAAGAACCAAAGATATTTTTGAGACCTAGGGCCCTTTCAAATAATCCTGTCCCAGAAAATTGAGGGTAAGTAAGTCTCTCCCCCTCCCCCTAAGTGTTTAGCTTGACATATCAAATCCCAAACCTGAAATTGAGTTTGCTGAACTTGACAATGAAAACCTAAACTATGTGGTAGAAAAATGAACTTACAAGGTATAGAGAAATGAGATGTTTCCAATGTCCGGTGGCAAAACGCCCACAATGGATGCATTAGATAAAGACCTGTCCATTGGCATTCCATTATGAACACAATATCACTTTTAGGACTTCATTAGAGTAACCTGATAACTATTCTGAGCGTTTTTCGAGAATAGACTGTAGACTTTGCAGAAAAATTCCATTCTAAAAAAGACCGAAAAACACCAGGCCACTAAGTTCAGGATGTTCGATGTCATGAGGATTCTCTTCTTAATTACTGGTATTAACTGTTGTCTTGAGAGGATACATCCGAACCCAACTACAGCGTTCTTTGAGAAAGAATAGAAGTTAGAATGCTTACAAGCCAATTATGTAATCTATTCTCACTGTACAATTAACATCAGTGCTATTACAGCCGTTGGCCGCCGCGCACTGCACTCCTTGCCAACTGGGCGTATTCGACACGTTCGAATGTGGATCCAAATACTCGCAATATTCGTTCGTAGAATTCCAGCCTGCCAGGTTACTTCCCTTATCCGGGGTATTCTGCCATGCTTCCCAGAGTGTCTGAACCGCTTCCTCTACAAATTTCAGAGAAGAAGAAATTTCAGCAGTGAAGGCCATAGATGAACAACCAACATGCTGAATCGACCTCTGGGAATGATACTGAAGATTGATACTAGTCAGCACTGGCAACAGCCGAAAACTCGGCAACAAAAGAATCACTGCCATGGCCATCCCATCCGAAGACCAAAGCCGGCCACTTCAATAGAATTAATTCCAATTTTCAAGTTCTTGAGACGTACGGTCAGCAGAATTATAAATGTATGTGTGATTTTGCCCTTGAACCAAGCTTCCAGTGCCGAGGAATAGCAGAAGGACAGAAAAACCCTCAAACAAAAATCGGCGCTTCACGTCCCGCGCACCCATTTTGGCTCACGGCGCTCTATTGCCAATTCCAACAAGGGCAACAGAGGCCAGGCTAGCTAGCTAGAGAAAGACCCACGGCCAAATGATATCCCCTGTCAGTACAATTTCAAAGCAGCAAAATCGAGCCTGTCGCGTGCATGCTACTGACACCATCTAATCTGAGTTCTTAGTTTGCAGTTTCCACGGACACCATCAAAAATTCATTCTTGCTCACTCGTGTTGAGCGAATGACCAAAAGATCGAGCTAATTAGCAAAGAGGCCAGTCTAACTATGACTGCATTCGATACAAGACCACGCGGGTCATATTTCTTCCCGACACGAGTTGGTCAACCGCAAGCGAGCGCGTGCATTCAGAAGCAGCTGGCAATCGCATTTGGAAGTAGCCGGGATTCCGGGAGCCTGTGTATTCTTTATCATTACTGAGTCTGTCGAGAATCATTTAGTTACGTGCCACACGAGCTCATCTGGAAGTCCGTTCACAGTCGATGAAGCAAGTCCCCTTTCGTGCTTACCTTGAACCCAGCTTTCAAACTTTCAAATTTTTTTGTGAGAATTTGAAATTACTGTGACTTTTTCAAGTAAGACTGAAGAAAATTCATATCACATTAAGTATATAGTTGAAAATCGTGAAATTTTCACCATAGGTATGTATATTATAGTGTGGAACACCATGGTGTAATCCAAGTTTTATAATCATTCTATATTTATAAAATCAAAATTCTATGGTTGCAAGTCCAAGGTTTGAATTGCTATAAATAGTTTAATTTTACAAATTATTCATATTTCAAATTGGAATATAAAATAGATCATCGGAGGTTTTTTAACAATCAATTGTCACATGCCTTGAGAGCATTGGTGCAATTCCAGAAGAAAAGTGTTTGATAGGCTTAAAGTTTCAAACCCTGTTAGAGTGGCAAAAATTCACCTCCCAAAAAATCCACTAGAGTAGACTTAGGTAACTTCATTCATTACTTGAGCTCAAATTCAAAAAAGATCATTATTTTGGCTTACATTCAAATTTGCAGGAAAGAGGCAAAGGTTTTTTTGAGTGAATTTTCACTAAAAAGCAATGCAAAAATTTTCGTGAAGAATATTTGGTGAGATATTCTTCTTTTTTCAATGGATGAAATTGCAAAGCTACTACCAAATCTTAGGACGGTATTGCTTGATTTAGGATGAATGTACTCTTTTGGATGAATAAATGAATTTTCATCCATATTTTCTAAGTTCCATCCATTTCCATGAATATAAATAGCTTCATCACTCTAGTGAAGATCACTTTCTACATTACCTAAATATAAATGAAAGAAAAATGCAAGGAGGTACAAATTGCCAAAATACATTGAAAAAATATCTTTTAAGAAAAGCCATACATATACTTCTTTTAAGAAAAGCTATACATATATTTTTTGGTCTGCAATGACCTTAAACACGTGGGAGAAGGTGTGCTAGAAACTTACTCATGACATTGTTTACCAATGAGGTAGGGCCATAGGGCTCCCTTTTTCCACTCTTGAAAAGGGAAGTCCTACACAGAACAAAATTTTCTTATTGATGGCTCCTCCAACAACCCCAATCTTAACCCTTAAAGGATGGACTAGTGACCTTGGAAATCATGTTTTTTGGAACCGTGTGACATCATCTACTTCGAAAAAAATAAAAAGTATTCATTGGAGGTCAAAGTACTAAAGAAGATCTTCCCTTTCTGCACCAAATTCCAAGGATGAATAGTTGCAGTTCTGTCCTAGATAGAGAGATTCCTTGACACCAAACGTCCATGTCTGTGTCGACATTTATGGGTTAAGTTTGAATGATTATACTGAAACTAAGTCTCTCCCAAGCATCTAAAGAGGTATGATACCTTCCCAGCACGGGGAAGACCAGTTGCCTGGTTACACATCAATGTGATGTACAGTACGTAAGTGCTTTGCGGCATCCCGAAGTCAGGTACTCCCGGCTTCTCGCGCCCTACAAGAGATTACATAAATTTATTCTAAAAAGGAGAAAGACACGCTTCAATGCAGTGATCGAGTTTGTAGAGCCACAATCGACAACTTCATTTCACGGAATTCCTGGATGGGAAAGTACCACGGGTTGAAATCAATCCGGCTTGCCTGGTCCTTCATCCTACTGTTAGCCTAGTAGGGCTTTCCGCTTTCGTTTCCTTCTTCTGGGTTGCAAGCAAGTCGTCAAGATCAACGAAACCGACAATGAAAGTCAAAAGATTGGACTGCAGCTTTATTTTCAGGTTGGCTGACGGATTCAGTTGGCAATATCAATTTCCCTGCAAAATCGCACATAATATACAGCAAGGGAAGGTACTGGAGGAGGTGCTAATTCTGTGCATGCTCCAAGAATTGTACCTAAAATTACACCATGACGTGTGTTCTTCTACAATAATGTGAAATAGTCCATTTGTTTCAATTGTTTGTGGGTTTTGTTTTGTTACAGTGAGATCTCTGAAACCATGCACTCCCACGGTTGCATTCTTGGTACCAATCGGAAAGCTCTCTGCAAGGAGGTGTGCACAAACTTTGTTTCATGGTGTTCCGACTCATGGTAGAGAAGATATTGAATCTCATAGCTTTTAGGAATTGAAAAAATTGAAAAATTACATTTATTTTTACTTTTATATATTGTAGTTGTGGCACGAGCACAAGGTAGATACTAGGTTGATGTTAAATTATTGTATTGGATCTTTTAGAAGTAGACAAAGGGCAATTTTACGGCTATTCCATGAAAATTTACGAGTGCAATGGTAATCATAATGAAGTTCTTATGATTCTTTCACTCTAAAGTAAAGAGTTGGTAGGACCTATTCAACAACTACATGAGGTCTGAATTAAAAATCTCCTACCACCATTTTTGATGAAGACAAGGTCTGAAATTATGAATAAGGAGGTGTCATTTACAATTTAATTAGGGGACACAATTGCAATTAAACTTAGATGAGTAATTTAATGTAATTGAACTCTAATCATAGCATTAATATTGCAAGAACTTTGTCCTACAAAATGAAAACATTAGATTTAGGGAGATGAAGACAATTCATGGAACTCAAGTCATCTTTTGAGTGCCAACATGCTCAACTTACTTTCAAATCTTTCAATTTCTTTTATAGAGTCTCAAATTTGACAAAGACTAAAAGAACAAATTTGCTATCAACAATGAGTAAGACTTTAGATGTAGATTGTGAGAATGAAGACAACCACATGCAACCATGGAAGCATCCTTAGAGCTATGACTCTAGCCAAGAAGATTACATTCCTAGCAAATTAAAAGATGGAGATAGTGTAGAAGGAGATTGTTTTTATTGGGCAATGAGAAAAGGGGACGAAGAAGCATATGAGAGCCTCATGAAAAATGAAATCATCAACAAGGACAAAAAATATGAAGAAAAGACAAGTTTTATTGAGCAAAATGTAAGAGTTCTAGGAGTTAGCACAAGGAGCTTCAACGATCAATTCTAACTCACCTTCAATCTACAGAGGGACAACATTGACTAGGAGGGGGTAGAAGAAGGAAATACTCATAGAAAATGAAGAAGAAGTTTTGGTGAAGTTCCTCATCAATATGCAAAAGTATAGCTTTCCATTGAACATCAGACAATTTGAAAAAAAAGTAGGACTCATCACACAAACTAGGGTCATGCCGCCTTTAAAAATGGTGTGCATGAACAAGATTGAATTAGATGCTTCCAAAGAAGATATCAAGAGTTGGTTTTGAAAAAGTTTGGAGGCATGGAGGATAATAAAGGTAAGGGATTCAATCCCCAAAGTGTTTGAAGACTCTATGAAAACCTAAATTTTTTTTATAACAACTAAGGCTAAGCCCTACATCAAGTATGAAATTGCAACTAAAGTAGAGTTCAAGTAGGAAAAGATGGAAGAGATTATATGATTGCAAAACAAGGATCAAGAAATGTGCATACTTTCATCCTAGATAAAAAAGAATTAGGCTAATTGTTTTAGCTTGCATCAATGCAAATGGAGGAAGTACACTAAACTTCTACATCTTTAAGGGCAAAAAGAAGAAAAGAAATTTTCTACAAAAGACTAGAGAAAAAAAAGACACCATGTCTATGCAACCTAAAGCTTGGATGACACACTTCCTATTTCTTCATTGGATCCATCACTTCCTCAAGAATGTGGTAGTGAAGTACCCAATTTTTCCGTCTAATAGACACTTTCTTATATTCAATAGACATTCATCACATGTCACTCTAGAGGTGATTAAGATAGCTATGCTTAGTAGTATATACATTTTGACTTTTTCTTCTCACACATCACATGTATTACAACCTCTAAACATTCCATGTTTCAAACTCTTCAGGTTAGCATTTAGAACATACTAGGATAAATGGATACTAAACCACAAATTTCATGCTTCTACAAAATAAGATCTCGCAATTTTGGTCTCCTATTCTTTTAGATGAGCATTGTCATCAAGCATATCAAGAAAGGATTTGACAAGACCGGCATATTTCCTTCTAACTTTCATCTAATGGGGGGTCAAATGACACCAATTGAAGTGTACCATAAAGACGGAAGTAATGGAGAAATGTACAAGAAATATGTAAAGAAGACCATAAAGATGAACATGAAAAGTGGGAGATAGAAGAATTTTTTGATGAAATTGTTGATGATTTACCTCATTGTCAACACTACTTTGTTGATGTTGAGGACATTTCTTGCATTGCAACCCACAAGCCTCACAAAATGACAATGAAGACATTTTAGAAGTAGAAGAGGGGGTCAGGGGGCTATAGACATAGATCCCCCCACATAAACCAATTTTTAGAGCCTCCAAAAATTCAATTATCTACCATGTCATGTAGAACACTAGAGTTGGGAATTGACAACCACAAGTTCATTATGATTGGTCTTAAAATAAGAGCATTCCAAGGAACCAACTTAATAAACTTCTAATGGAGAGTGAAAGGCAATGTCTCTTTTATATTTTTTCTAAATAATCATTCAATAGAAAAATATTAGACATCCAATGTGAACATGGAAGAATTTATTATCAAGCAAAAATGAAGAGAAAACTACAGCCATGGACTTTAAGTGAATAAACAAGCTCTTGCATCATACTTATAAAACAAATCTATTCAAAAGATATCTATATCTTAAGTTATGAACTAGTTCAATGCAAGAGATTTTATAGAGAAAAAACAGCACAAACTTAAGTGAAAATACGCGAATGTTTTAATAAGCGGTAGAAACCCAAAATAACTTCTTCACCTTCTCCTTTCAACTCCAACATTGTAGCAAGACCAAGCTAAAAGAAGTTTTGTTGTGAAAGAACAAAACATTGGTTTCTAAACCGTCCTTTTCTAAATTATTATAATTCCAAAGTGGGTCAATCTCCATGGACCACACATGACAAAGGATGGAAGGGAGAATACTTGATTTGCAATGCACACAGATGCAACCTATATAAGAGCATAACAGACATGCTATGAGTCCCTATAAGAGCAAAAAATACAAGTTAGAGAAACAAAGATTGCACTCCAAAAGACAAATTGTCATTCAAGAAACAAGTAAAGGAAGCAAACTCTCACTTGAACAACTAGGAAAAAGGTTGTCAAGACTATGTGCAAGAGAAGTAGTGACTGAGTAGATGAGAGGAGAGGGGAGTGCTCATGCGAATCAATGACATAGAGTAAGGGCAACAATGTATGTAATGGACACCCGGGGCTTCTGTTATTTCAAAGCACACATGTAGAAGCAAGAAGAGGGCGGGGAGATCAACAAAGAATCCAAGCACACCAATAATTTGAGGGATTTGCAAATGTAATGGCACCATTCAAATCTTACATCAATTAAGGTAACAAGTGTATAACCATGCAAACTAGAAATTTGAATATCTTGAGTCCAACTTAAGAGCAACACTTGTTTTTCAAAGGTGATTGTGTGCTGGTACTACAAATCAACCCAATTGGAATAATAGTTTTCTAATTAAAATTGTAAATTATGTGAATTTTTGAAGTGGTTTGCCCTAAAATTACAAAAATAACCATTTTTAGACTGAAGTCATGAACATCTTATAAACAACCCATAAATGCTTCTCCACATATCCTATTAAACTTAAGTATTCACCCAAGCTAAAAGGAGGCAAATGACTCTATCTCCAACATGCACCCTTCCAATCCATCAAAATGTAGTGTTTTCATTAGTGCTAGCCTCCCATATCTAATGTATTTCAAATTGTTGCCTAAATCTCTCTTACCACCCCTTTGAGAGTGTAAAAATGTTTTGTCATTGTCTTATTTAAGCTACAAGGTTCCTTAGGCTACTATTTCAGAAAATGAATGGATTTGGACAATTTTTGGACGATATCGAGGCTAGAAGTTGGATGATGGAATTACAGAGTGAACGGAACTGGGCTTGTCTACTTTAAATACCGACTCAACATGTTATAGACTTAACCCTACAAGGATAGGTTGGTCATTGTAGAAATCATTATTTTTTATTTAGTGTGAATCATTTGCTTATGAAAATCCAATATCATTATTGGAAGTCAAACTATTGTGCAAAACCTCTTTTTTGTTCAAAAATCCAACGACACAAAATTCCAAGGATGAACATCTATACTTCTATTTTATCCTCTAAAGGATCAAGGCAGATTTTAGGCAAAAAAATAATCAAAAACTGCCACTTTGTAGGGTAGTGAGCAAAATATGATTTTTATTTTTAAAAAACTCAATTGATTAAAGTTTTACTAGACTACTACAAAAATGTGTGGGGATAGTTTTAGAAACTTTGATTGCACAAATTGAAAGATTATAACATTTGAGGTTAGAAAACAAAGTTTCATCCAAACTTGTATGAGTAGGTTAGCAAACGCTTCCTAGAGTGAGATTTCTATACTACATATAGATTGTTTTTTTACATTTGCATTCTATATCATATTAGTTACATATTTGCCAAATTTCAAAGGTTGAAGAGGAGATTTGCACATGATACCCAAAATTGTCCATGCTACCCCCAAAGTTGAAGTCAACATAACTTTTGATCTAGGCACCCAATTGGAAAAACAATTATATTTCTACCAAGGGTGTATATGTTCATACCTTGTGTCAAAATTTTGTGAACATCCAACCAAAATTGACTTCATGTACAACTACCCAAAATTTCTTGCATATGTAGACAATCACTTGAATGGTCCTTTAGGGGTAAAATAGAAGGATTTTATTTCATCCATCTATCACTTTTCAACCTCCATGTAATTACAATTATATTAAACAAACAAAGCAACAACCAAAAGTCCAAAACAATGATGAGTACATATTGAATTTAAAAATATATACAAAATTAAAATTAGAACTTGCGTCCATTTCAGGTCTTTATAACTTTTGCATACAACATTATTTAGAGGCATGCATCACAGTCCCTGGAATTATTAATAAGAAAAGAAAAACAAGAAAAAACAACTAATAATAGGAACTACAACTAAGGTGTTACCATAGGCCCCGACCTAATCATTTTGTCATTGAACCTTGATATCTAAATTTCCCAAGAATATAGGAAAGGCCCTCACAACTTGTTCAGGAATATTACGGATTAATGAGTGAGTTCTCAGGTGACTCCCACTTATGATTTCCTTGACCACATAAAATCAGCATGACCACAAGCGAACACCGTCAGTAAAGAGAAACATACCACAGACTGGGCTAACATGCTAACATGCTTTTAGCAGTTGAAAGTGTTTATTGAAAATGTCAAAAGTGTGGGGATCTGATGAAAAAGTTTGAAATTTTATAAGTTAAAAGTGAACGAAGCAGGTCGAGTCAACAGACAACAAATAAGTTTAAGACTCCATTTGCAATATGGAAAAATACCTTATCCACTACAGATACACGAAACCATTACTATCCACTCAGAATTTCAAGTGGACTGCTAATCCAATAAATTTTCTTGGAATTTCACTTGGTGCCAACCTTGGTTCTCAACCAACCAGAGCGTTCACTTGATAATATTCTCCTTAACGTCAGTAGAAACAACCCCTATAAATGCAATTGCTGGTCACTGTATGAGTAAGTCACGAATTTCGATGTACTGTCTAGTAGATCTCTAAAATCAGCACTAAATTCCATTGTCAACGAGTGGAACATTCAGTAGGTATCGGTTCAAGATGTGACTATTCTGTTGACACCTGCTTCAATAACTTTCCAGTGATTAAACATTCTATACATTCCAACACATTTTCTTCATGCTTGAACTTAGCACTTGAGAGGCGCAGGGTAGTACCGGTAGTCTGAGAGCTGCATATTTCTGTCAAAGCTCATCTGATCTGGAGAAGCTAGCAGCCAGCGCAGACTTGTCTTTAGTGACTTTTCTGTGTGAAGCAATGACATGGTAACACCTGCTTGCTAAGGGTGCTGCTCTCGTCATCATCCACTTGCTGTCGTTCCACTATGATTTGCAAAAGCACTAACCTTCCATTCATACGTTGCCGACGACAATGTCATGAGTGCTACCACTGCCTTCCGCATGGTGGGTCGATTACCCGGGAGCTCATGTGTGCAGGCTCCTGCTAGTTGTGCCATCTGCATCAGCACGTTTCAACAAATTAAGTAGTGAAAAAGCTAGGCCATAGACTTCCGGATTTAGACTATTTGACAGGAACCACATCAAGCTTTGAGTAATTAGGCAAAACCATCATTAGGTCAAATAATAGAGGTGGAAATTTCAACCTTCCAGGCGGCATCTGAAGGGTAATTATCGTCCAGTGCAGGGTCCATGAACTTGGGTAACTTGTCTTTTCCATCTGGACCTCTCAAAACAGGTTCAAACTGGAAAACATCCCACATCAGTATTCGTCATCACGTGCCTATGACCTCTCGCAGCAATTGCATCGGCAACATCAGGAGCATAAAATTTAGGGTATTGAAGACGTACATAATTGACTAAAGCTCTTTGTTCCTCCATTGGACGCCCAGTGCCGGATGACATATCCTCAGTTAAGGGTCCTCGTATAATGGCCTCTCTGCCAGATAATATTTCCAACAGAACGATACCAAAAGCATACACGTCGAGCATGGGTGACACATCTCCAAATCGAGCATACCTGAACTCATGATTGAAGTATTTTAAATTGCAGTCAGCTCGAACAGACAATGCAAGAACACTGCACCATCCACCACGTGACAAGGTCTTGTTTTCATATGATTTAGTTTCTTGCTAAATCCCACTCGAGGGCACTTAAACTGATATTTAACAATAGGGTGTGTAGTGGTGTACATTTTTCCGCAAATATCAGAGGCCACTAATCTAAAAACTGTACCCCAGTGGTAGAAGATTGATGAGAAAAATTATGCAAATCAAATTGGAGTTAAGAAACACAAAATGAAGACAAAAGAGGGCTCTGCAAAGACAGAATTAACCATACCATGGAAAGAAAAGGAGATTACTACTGATGCCACTTTCGATGTCCAGCACTTTGAAGTATTTCTATGGATATATATTGAGAAGAGAAACAAACTTACTCTGGCGCCATGTATCCCCAAGTACCAACCACGTTCGTGGGCATCGTCCCTGAGTATCCTTCTATTTTGGTCTCAGTGAGTTTAGTAAGACCAAAATCTGCCACCTTCACCCGGTAAAAACCAGTCAGTACTTCTAGTTTGTCATCACCTAAAAGATGCATTCTAAGGAACAAAACTGACACAATTCTTCACACTGGTACCTTTGCATGGTACTGCTCATCAAGAAGTATATTAGCTGACTTGATATCACGGTGGATGTAAGAAGGCCTCGTGTGCTCGTGAATGTACTCTAAGCCTCGTGCAGCATCTAGCGCAATTTGTACTCTCGACGACCATGATAATGGAGCCTTGGCAACTGTACGCATTCGCGCCCAACGATAATGTTAAGAGTAACCAGAATCACGCATACAACCTTTGCTGTTTGTTTCCAGTGGGATTAAGTGCTCTTCGCAAGCTACATTTGTATAGTTAAATACACAGCATATGAACCACTAACGCAAAACTTCTCATTCGTCCGGTAGTCAGCGCCTGAGGTTTAAACCAACTAGCCTTACCTTTTGCAGAATGTAAATGGTAATCAAGTGTTCCATTCTCGACAAATTCGTATATCAAGAATAAGTAGTCTGTAGTACAGTATCCAATCAGTTGAACCTGGAACAAGCAGTTCCAAATGTAATTAGAAAGCTGATACAAGGAAAAGGATTCTTGCTCTAGTACCACCGTTAAGACAACGTATATCACTAAAGCATTAAAATCATATTGAGGAAGTAACAAGCTACTGAAGTTTCTTGTCAGGTGAATGGAACAGACTCAAAACACGCGCAATCAGAGGGATCGCAACCACTTCCCGTGGATGATATCTAAAAACTCTAAACCCAGAACTTCAAGCTGGATCCACACTGAAACGATACGGAGGATATATTCAATCTTCGACTTAATATTTGTTTAGAAAAGTAGCATAGATACAGCATCGGCAGCATCAAAAGTGGTAAGGGGAGAATTGTTACCAAATTGGTATGGTGAACATGCGTAAGAACTTGGAGCTCAGCCATAAACTCCTTGGTTGCTTGCAGGTTCATCCTCTTAATGGCCAATTTCTGTGCAAATCAAAAGCTTAGGTCAGCCACATGCACAGACATGAAAGCGGGCGGTTTTAAAAACTTATGACTACCATGCAAACTGCAACAACTAAACGATATCTACTATGGCGAGATGAGGACAGCTCAAGACCATTTTACCTTGGTCTTTCAGGATAGACACAAGACATACAACGGATTCACATCCTATGACAGAGAATGAAACAAGTTTCCTAAAGTACGAAGAAGGTAAGAGGAATGGGAAAGTGAGAGTTGTAGCCTGGATGACCTGTCCTCGTATCTCGCCATAGAAGACCACTGCGAATCCACCTTCTCCAATCTTATTAACAACACTGAAATTGTCAGTGGCATTGGCCAGCTCCTCATAAGTAAACTCCACCGACTTATCCACAGTGTAATCTGCCAGTCCCGTGGGGCCGAATGAAGCACTTTCAAGATTTGAGCCGTTCTTTGCTGAGGCTGTGGGAGAGTTCACAGAAACATTCGAACGCCAAACAGTCCAATGTCAATATACGGTAAGGAGGATTGCTAGATTATAGATTTCTTGTCATAAAGACTTTAAAATGATATAATATATGGAAACTGAAAAAGAGTATGAAAGGTGTTGGATGACATGGAATATGGAAATAAGCTCAAGGATAATTCAATTTCCGAAGGATTTAGGGTTACTAACATGAATGCATATTGAGCAAGTCACTGGCGGATCCAGAATGATTCCCACCACTCTTGATGAAAAGTTCATTTGCAATTCTTTGCTTTTTCTTCGGTTTGTAGACGCAGAGATAGTATAGAACAAGCGCCAGAACACCGAATAAAACAACTGCTCCTCCGATCACGGCTCCAATTATTGTACCTGTGTCGGTGGAACTGCCTGCATTACCTGCCTCTCCAAAAACATTCGGGTGAGTCACTGCTTGCGAATACGCATGAAGAGTACCTCAGAACAAATGCCTGAACCAGATTATAAATAATTAATTTTAGGTTTGAAATCTTCGACAAAGCGCAGAACCTGATGACATCAGCAAAAATCACTGATGACCTCATAAGCAAGGTTTCCAAGTAAAATGGAAGGCTTGAAAGGGCTTGGGGTCAAGACATGAAGTCCAGGGAGCGCCAACTCACTTGTGCCACTGCCACAAATAACAAAAACGAGATGTTAGAATAAGCTCACGCTCATTCACAATTACAGTGCAAAAAAAACCCTACTGAACTGAGATGACAAGGGTTTGACAATTGATTACGACCCCCATGTACATGTAAGATATTTCTACAGACTTCCCACATGCCTAAAATAAATTTCATCAAAGGACAAATTCAAACTCACCCGTTCGGAGGATTGTAATTTTTGTCTGCGGTCACCCGGGATCACAGAATTAGACACAACGTCAAACCATTATCAGACACACTATTACAACATTAACAGCGAATACCCCATACTGACCGGTGACTAAAATTAGCGCAAAATTCTTGACACCAATCATGAATTGTTCCAGCCGTAATCAACAAAATGTAAGAAATGCAAAGTGCAGCATTGTTCGGACCTGGCAATGGGATGAAGGCATACTGCGTAGGCTGTGAGTTGTCCCAAGTAACTCCTGGATTAAATTTCTGAATAAGCTCAGTACTTGTGTTGAAATTCGAAGCGATGCCGCTCAGATTGCCACCCGTTCCTCCCAGTATCACATATGTAAGAAAAAGGTAATGATCCAAGCTAGCGGAGTTATCGCATGTGCAATTGACTGGAATCACCAAGAACTGCCCCAGTGTTAAGAAATTAGGATCAGCCAGACTGTTCGCCGTCGCTACCCAAGTACTTTGCGTAAGATTCTGGTAGGTACTGGCACTGATACTATTAAGAGTGTCGGCGCCTGTGACCTGGGAAAATCACAAACAATCAATTCGAAGTCTCATACATAGAGGCTCCTAGTCCTGGACCAGGCCTCCAACCGCATCGACAATTGATTGACTTACAGCAAGGTAGATGCCCCAATTCGACCTGGCTACAAAATCCACACTTCTAAAATTTCACTCAATGTAAACAGCCACATGCTAAAATTTCATTTGTGGAAAGTGTTTTGAATTTAAGCTTTTCATGGAAAGCTTCGAGGAGATAGAAAGGTCAGAATACGCATAGTCATGTGCCTGATTTTGGGAAGGGCACCAGAGTGACTTTGATCATTCAAAATTAATTCTCGGCATGTGCACATCAGTCAGATCCTTATTTGCACGGTTTGGGAGAACTGCCCTTCATTGGAGAAACTGCGAAACAAAGTCCAACATCTGCAGTGACCTAATCAGGGAGAGAGAATGGCTAGAAAGACATACCTGATACTGGAAATTGTGTAACAATTGATCATTAATACAATCGCAAGAAAAGGGAATGTATAGCTGGTCCCCGGCCTCGATAAAATTAAGATCCACGATTTTTGGATTGGCATCTTTGATTTTCTCCTGCGTCGTTTGGAACTTTTGCCCGATGGCAGTCAAATTCTCGCCTAAAGCTATTCGATAGAAAGCGTAGGCAGTGTCGCACCCCGTCGTTGGCACGCACACAGCTTCCCCGAACTCCCAGGGAACCAAAAACGCACACTGCAGTACTACTAAGGCCCTAATGACCAGCACTACACTCGTGGTTTGCCATGGCTGATTCCGCGAGTTCTCCGGCTGCCTCATTTCGTAATGCCTCTTTTCCAATTCAAGCCCTAATCAAGAACCGCACTGCCTTCGCCCTGACATGAGATGCTCGACCATTCTCCGCTATTTCATGATCCAAAAGCGTAACCAGCAGCCGTAACCTGCTACTTCCACACGCTAGGGCTCGTCCCAATTTCACCGACAGTGGGACCAGAAACCAAAGCGCCTAGAAACTCTAGCAAGAATCCTCCCTTCGAATTGCTGTCATGGCAAGAAACGACAATTTTTTTTTCCTACTCGAGCTCTAGGTGACCATTCACGCTAACCGAAACACCGGAGCAGAAGTTCTAACTTTCCACACCAGAGGTATCCAAAAATTCTGTAAAATTCTGCAAAAATTCCGCAAAATTCCATAAAATTCAGAAGCGAATCGGGAATGCAAGAATTACTTGAAACTCATGGTGATTTTGGCTGCGATCAGGCAGCAGCTGGCGGAGCTGCACATCTTGCGCACTGGAGAAGCCCTTGAGCTAGCTATTCTTGTAAGACCTGCAGTATGGAGAGCGCGTAAGGAAAGAGGAGGAGAGAAGCGAAGAGCGTCAAAAAAGAGCAACAGGGCTATCCGTAGCACCTCAGATGGCTTTTGGTCTCTGCCACCTCTGATATTTATTGACTGGTGCCACCTCAGCAGGCAAACTTTGACTGCCCTAAGGTTTTTTACTTCATTTTTTTTATTCTTTATTCATTTTCAAACAAAAGGGACAAGCCGAATGCTTAACCCATAAATGTGGACACGGATGTTTAGTGTCCCATGGATGACAAGGAATCTCTCTATCAAAGACAGAACTGCTACTATTCATCTTTGAAATTTTGTGCAGAAAGGGAAGATCTTCTACAATACTTTGACCTCCAATGTATATTTTTTATTATTTTAAAGTAGATGATGTCACATGATTTCCACAATCACCAATCTGTCCTTTAAGGTTTAAGAGGAAAAATACACCACCACAACTCATGGCCAAAGGCCAAACAACTAGGTAAAAACAACAAACAAAAACTAATGTATTTTTTGGAGTTGGTAGAGAAGCCCCTTGTTAGGTGGTTCTTTTCTCCTTGTCTACACTCCCTACCTTTTTACAAAAGAATTTTCAATAGAGTCAAGAATAATTTTATTTATTTTGGATAGTGCAAAAAGCAATCTTTTTTGGAGCAACATTTTTTTTGAAACATCGAAACATTAATCCAATTGTTG
The DNA here is from genome assembly GCA_963920665.1 of Straminergon stramineum. Lineage (NCBI taxonomy): Eukaryota > Viridiplantae > Streptophyta > Bryopsida > Hypnales > Calliergonaceae > Straminergon > Straminergon stramineum. Next base: position 13,266,409 of record OY987272.1, read on the forward strand.
GTTGTATGTCATTGAAGTGAATTTGGAGGGAGTACATAGGCTCTTTTTTCCTAGAGCTAGCAAAATTTTACTAGCAAACAAAAAATTACTCTACAATGTTCAAGATATTGTCAATCATGGATATGGATGGATGTTGATGATTCACCCAAAATATAGACAAAATTTTATATATTATTCTAAAGTGAGTGCATTCATCCAAAATTTTGAACAAGAGACCAATGAACAGAGTAGTCTTTTAGGTGCTCCACACTATCAATACATTCATTATTTGTTGGTCAGAGTTGACACTTTTTATTGAATAATTAATTAAAGTTGCAAAAGTGTTTTGGCAAATGAATAGATCCGTATCAAATTACAATTGCATCTCAGGAAAGCCTCCAATGCTTTCCAAGTTTGACTAGAACATCTCGCAAAATTGAGAGTTTAATCCTTTGAAGTACCTCCTTCTACCGTCAAGGCACATCTCCCATGCTTATTAATGAATTTCTAGTCTTACATTTTTACTACGTTCCACCTTTTCGACGCATTCGAGCAGCAAATGCACCGTCTATCCCGTGTCTATGTGGAAAGGTGACCAAAAAACCCTCTGCGGACACCATCGAAGGTGGAACATACGTGTGCACGTTCTCTGTTGTGAAATCCTGCACAAATTTAACGTCTAACATTGTGAGTTTATTCTCTCAAACACCCACAGGCAACGGAATTTCATATGTAGCACGAATTTAATCTCGGTAAATCTTAAAAGTGAGCTTATTCCAAACATGTGCCACACCTGATTCCTTGAGAGGAAAGCAGCAACTCGTTCTGAGTTTTCACTGGCCTCGATTGAGCACGTGCTGTATACTAGCACACCGCCAGGTTTTACCAACCTAGAGAAAATACATCAAACACTACAAATTTAAAATAGCCCAAAAAATCCCTTAACTACCAAGGCAAACCCACACGTATCTCTACAAAAAATCAAGAAACTTCAAAAAACTGATGTCTCAAGCTTATGAGACCTGCACATAGGAACAAGCAACAGAAATCGGGTGAGGAAGGCATTGAAACCATACAAGGCTGCAGCGTCCAATAGTGAGTCTTGCAGATCTGCCAACTGCAACATGTCCTCAGGTGACCTTCTCCATCGTAAGTCTGCCCTCTGAACAACAAAAAGTTCAACACTATAACCAAAAAATACTCGAACAGACAATTAAAGTGACAATGATGATTCCACATGCAAACAATACGAACAGCAGAACGGGGCATCAACGTCAGTCTCTTAGGCTGATTCAGTAACCATCAGAAAAAAAAAGCCAACAAAAGGATTAGGATATACAAAATAAGGGCTTTGCAAGGAATTCCACAAATTTTCAAAGTACAAGGTTTCCGTGGACTAAACCTTGGAAAGCACACCAAGACCACTACACGGAGCATCCAGCAAGACGCGATCAGCAGTTCCTGCTGCCTTGGCCTGCACTCATTTCTCAATAATAACAAAATTTCAAAAACAATGCAGAACTATTGAACTACATTCAAAAAATAGTAACAAGACGCTACTCTATAAGTACAGGTATCAGGCATTCTTAAACCAGTTCTTAGGATAAGATTGATAAATCAAAGTAAGGACAATTCCGGAACTCTTTATCAGAAAAAACGAGACGGTATATGGAGTATTTCCGTGTCAGATGATCTCACTGACTTCCAAAGAATAACAGGATTCTTGTAAAATATTATGTTAGCCTGAAATTACAAATTCGACCAAGGGCGTGAGCTGAGCCAATAAAGATGCTAACTAGAAAGAAAGAAGCTACAGTAGATGCAGGAAGGGCTTCAGCGGGTAAATAAACGATACTCTCTAGGTTGAAACTCACCGCATAATCACGAAGATCGTAGTGGCATGATGAAACGACATCTCCAACACCCTGCTGTTGAGCAGCCTCTGTGAGTATGCGTAACCGTCCCTCATTCACATCAACTGCTACAACCTTGCCTGTACAATCCAACCTTAACAATAAAACGCCATTCGTGCAATTACTCCAGCATGAAGCACATTCTTCCCTATACTTCCAGTGATCCAAAACATAATTTACAGAAAACTGTTAACTGAGATTGTTATTTCATACCTTGACCATTGAGTCGAGATGCCAGATTTAAGGCTTTCCCACCAGGTGCTGCACAGCAGTCAATGATCGTATCTCCAGGTTGTGCATCAACCACAGAAACCACAAGACCTGCCCACGGGAAATTAATCAGTTCAAGAAATTAAATAATATATCTCCCAAAACTCAAAAACGTCTTCAAACTCCTAAGCATTTTCTGCTGTCCGAATGCGCCATGAATGGGATACTATGTCACCCATTGGAGCCGCAGGATGTAATAATAAATCAGCCAGAAAATCCTGCGCAGGTTAAGGCTTACCTGCACTTTCATCTTGAACTGCGATACTTCCATTCTGAAGAAGACCTGATCGTAGAACATCCTGTGTTTTGCCAACCAGAGTGAGATTCATGAGTACCACAGAATGTGCTCAAACATCGACTGGATACGGTGCGGTTTTTTGAAGAGGTAAAGGCCACATCAAACCCTCATTACAATATGTGCCAAAAGCACTAGGGGACTGTCTTTATATCATGGTCGGAGTACCCACCTGCATGCCTATAGATAGTCTCACAAAGTCTGGCAAGTAAGGTGATTCCGCATGAGAAACCTGGACAAACAATTTTCAATAATTACATGTTGACATTATACGAAAAGGCGTCTTAAGAACATCCTCAGACACACGCGTATCTCTGAATAATCTTGACCACGACACACTGCCGTCACAAACTTGCCATATAAGCATGGCCTTAACAGAACGTAGTGATGCAAGTGTGAAAAAGTTCCTACCTAGTTATGCAGTTGACCTAAACATAATAACATAATTCAGCAAAAAACATGCGAAAAAAATAAAAAATAAAGATATCTGCATAGATATTTACTCACATATTTGGACTACATCAACACGTACTCAGCTTTCAACAATTCCAACCAGCGTGCCGCTTAGTCTACTGGGACAAATGGACCCTGAGACTGCCTGACTAATATTGAAAACCATAGTACAAACAAAAAATTTCCCCCGCATTGCACAGACAGATTCACAAAATTTCTAGATTGCAGCAGAATATTGTCTTTACTAACCTCAAGCTTATCTAATTCAGCAATAAGATCTTGTCTTGAAACTCCCCGAGCACTATTCGCCCTGTAGAAACGCAGGAACAAAAGAGAGGGATTAAGTGTAAATCGACATTAAACGTCGCTAACCAAACAAGGTTAACAAAAGAATACCCCTCACAATCCAACTCAAAGGGAGCAGATGCTAAAATCGTGTCCAACCTGAGTGAAAATGTAGGACGTTGATTGTTGCATTCCATGAGTCGCACAGATTCCTCTTCCCCAAATTGGGTGAGCCACAGCCGCACCATCCACTGAGCACCCAGGTAATGAATGACCTGTTAACTGCAGCAAGATAACTGAACAAAATTTCCAAATCACGCTCTCTGAGGTCGGTACTTACAACCGGATGAGAATGGATTGTTGCCAAAGCTCTTGCCCTTGAGCGCTGATCCCCTTCCAGAACAGGAACTGGAAGCGTCCCAGCGTCCTGCAAGATACAACCAACCAACCTTTACATCCGCATTTGAAATCAACAACATTGATCAAATGGTGATTCTTTGATATCACGCACATCCTTTCTAAGTCATCATAAGCGCAAGAAGTCGTTCCATGATGTGCAAGAATTACCGAACCTTAAGTTTATAATTTGGTGCATTGTTGACTAACCTGGTGTTTGACAACAGCCCGCAGGAGACCATTTACCATGTTGCCTGCACCAGCCCTGAGGGCCACTTTAGCAAGCTGGACGGTCTGCATCACATGGCAAACGTATGGTATGTGTTTTCTGAGGTCAGCAAGAAATTGTAACAACTGCCTCATGTTAGGGACATAATATTGCAGATCTTGCCACAAAGTGGACAAATAATTACCAATGGTGATAATCAGAAGCTACAAATCCTGCAGACTAAAATAGTTCCAAACGAAGTACGAAGTACGAAGTACTACTAGATTGAGCACTCGGTGCCATCCCTTTCAGAAAATCCAGTCCGACCCTAGAGGCTTCCTCACAATGCAACACCTAAATTTTCTTGTGGAAGTTCAGAATTTGTGTCGGTACTAATAGCACTTGCCTCGTTTAATACAGCATGTGGGGGCATCTCCAGCTTAATAAGCTCGTAGAGCCCAACTCGAAGAATCTGTCATGGGACAACTTCAGAATCAAAACCAAATCCAACACATTTGTGACTCACAAAGAACAAGACATTTATACCTGCTAGGTTAAAGGTACTTCGTTGATTAAAGATTTACACGTGATAGACACCTGGCGCAGAAGGGGCTCCATTCGATCATAGTCTCGAACATCTTGTTTGAAGAACGACAATATCAAGAAATCCAAATATCTCTTCCAACGCACTACTCCAGCCACTATATCGGTGACCTAATCACAAAACAATACTCAAATGAGTTCACTTGAAGGTGATTTAGAGCTTCCATTGAGCTTGACTAAGATCATAACACTCACAAATGAAACAACCAGGCGAGGTTCCACTACACGTGTAATGCATATACTTGCACATATTGTGAATGTTCAAACACAAAACAATAAATGTAGATAGCAATTAAAATATGTCAAACTTGTCGCACCAATCTTCGACCTCGTAGTTCCAGGTCAGGGACACGAAACCCTAAAGTTCTGCCCACATAAGCCATTTCATCTGCCCATGAACTATCACCCTCGCCACTCAAAACATCCGCAAACGCTCCGCCTTCTTCTATCCTCATTAACCGAACCACCGCCACTGCCATACATTGCAGGGTAAGACTCTCAGTCCCTCAAAATCTCAAACATTAATGAATAATTTAGTCCCATGAAGGTCACACAAAACCTGACCTAGATGACAATAACAGCAGTTCCCACATTGGCAGCCAATTCTTAACCATTTCTCAACCAGAGGGCACATGTTTATAAACTCTGCTTCTAATCGAAACTGCGATTTTCAATGACGATACCTGCACGGTGAGACGAAATGTTAGTCGCAGTTCTCGGAATGAAAGCTCGACGAGTTTCTCTGCTTTCATTGTCACCATTCTCTCTTCCTCCCGCTCTCTCCTCTCCCAGTTCTTTGTCCTCTATGCGCGTCCACTTGGTAGCACCTGCGCTTTGCCTTATTCTCTGAACATCACGACCACTCCCGGACGAATTTCTCGGTCTTCTTTCCTGGCCATAATTGCGCGACGTGCATGTAATCCTCTGCGCATCTGTAATGAGCATAAGATGTACCAAAATGAGTGTGGAGCGAGTGCCATCTATCATTCCATACCGTTCAAAATAAACCCGCAAAGTGCAAATTCCAGAGGCGTCATCCTACCTTCAAAAACTCTACTATAAGGCATAGTAGGAAAATGACAACAATAATTACCAGTTTTGAAGCTTTAACCAGCTCTAGACAATTTTTAGCAGCTTCAATACAACTTCTACTCATACGCATTATAAGCGAATTGAAAACCTAAAACCTTTCTTAAACCCCGAGTTCGAACAGATACTTAAGAACTGGCATACAAGCAATCAGAAGCCTCAGGTCGAAAACGACGGTAAGTTACGTAGCGTGATCAATGCAAAATGGTGCACAATGCGAGCTCGCTTAGCCTCATTCAGGTGAATACGGACAAGAGCCTAATTCACTGAAAGTGCATTAGCAAATGGACATTAGCGAATCCCAATGGCGTAGATTGAGAGAGAATTTTCTTAAGAAAAATTTGAGTTCAAGCGCAAATTTTCACCTGGAAACTTGCGCTCTTGAGGCAAAGTAGTTTCGTGAATTCGAATGCAGTGGCACAAAGACAAGCCCAAGGCTCCCAAGAGCTGTGTACTCGCTGCCCATGCCATGCTCTCCGCAATGTCAAACCTTTTCAGGCACTCGAACTAATTGAGACCTACCATCCGACACCAGCAGAGCAGAAATTCGAAAGGTCGACTCACGCGCAATTTTCAAGCATCAAGGTGCGATGGCGAGGTTGTTTTGGCGAAGGCGGGCCTTGGCCTCGAGCAATCTGGATGAGGATGAGAATCGGTTTTCTCATCCAACAGCTAGAGTAACTGAAGTTCAAGTCATCCTATCTGAATATCTGATCGACTCCTCCGGTCCGGCCAGATTCTTGGGTTCGGTAAAATGTCCCCCCCTCCGTCCCAAAATGATCTTCCGGTCACTATGTAAGGTAAACCAGCCTATCACAGGCAGATTGACTGGTTTGCCACGTTGACACTTTTGAAAATTAAAATTTTTTTTCCCCACAAAAAGACAAACATGAGAAATGGAGAGAGCATTAGAAATTTCATTTTTTTGACAGAGTATGAATTTGTTAAGAATTCTTGAAGTGTGCAATCCAAATGGTTCAAAACAATCTGTAGATTGCCCCAAAACCATCAAAAAGAGTGTTCGTAATAGTCATCAGATCACCTAGAGCAGTCACAATATTTTCTAATATGGTTGCAACATTTTCTAACATGGACATATGAGATGATGGAATAAAAAAGTTAATTTTTATAATGACTTTACACTAGAAAGGTGGAAATTCCTAAATCAGTCTCTAATGACTCCATCACCATCATACAAAGCATTGATTTTGGCCATTAACCCACCAAATGAAGTCGTAACCTCATTAATTAGAAAAAATCTCCCATGGATTGATAGAAAATTGTAATCATGGATCGTTTTGTAGATGTCTGTATTAGAGAGTTGGGCTATCATGGGTTGGTTTACCTTATTTGATGTCCCAAAATGATATTCACTTTGTGTTGTAGAAGGAAGGGTCTACACAAATTAAACTCTTCACGGTTTTCTAAGAATGTAGTCAAGAAAAACAATGTCAAAAGTTATATATACCTATACATTATTGTTGGTAAACTTAGTAGTCTTGGGAAGGCAAAGAAGCCCTATGTCAACCTCATTACTTGCACCTACTATTGTATAGCATCAACCTCAACTTACAACTCAAAGTAGGTTAAAAAAATATCATTTTCAACCTTAATCCAGAACATTTTATCAAACAAGAAGATCATTTGGGGGCAAAGGGAGTACAAATTTTGAACATAAGAAACTAGGGTTGATTTGGGGCTTACTTATAAAGAGTATTTTGAAGTTCACAATTCTATACACTTTGTCCAAAAATACATGCTAAAAAAATACAGAATCTATTATCAATTGCCAAGAAGACCTAAAAGTATGTCCTAAATGTATAATTATGATCTTTGGCCATCAAATGGTTGGTTTAGGGTTTAATACCTACTTCCAAGTATGCAAGAGTTAGAATGAATCATTGGAAAGTAAGCAAGTAAAAAGTAAAGTCTTACAATGTTTTTACAAGCTGAGGTACATAAGATTTTGTCATATTGCATGTTGAGGTGACATTTTACTAAACTTGAAAATACTTGTAGTAAATGCACATTAAACTTAATGTACAAAAGATAGTTTGGGGAGGTTGGTTACTTAACCCCTAACTACCCAGTTGACCATATATGGTTCATCTAAAATTTCAGGCCCATTTTTATATGGGTAGTTAAATTCCTGTGACCGGTCTAAAATTTTTTTCAGGCAGTTTTGAGGGTTAACTATGGAAAACTTTCATTTTTCATTGAGAAAAGTATATGTTTAATTATTAAGAGGTCTTCAAAGGCATATATGTGTACTAAAAGTGTAGTATAAAGCTTGCTAATTGTACTTCATTTCTTGGCTTTATGCAAAGCTTGGCAATTTCATTTGATTTGAAATCTAAAAAATTATACTTATCCATTTGCTTTGAGAATGGTCCGAATGAAAAGTTTAAAGTCTTTTCATGATTTTCACCATTGAAAATTTCAACATGCAAATGTTAATTTGAAGCTATTTGCAATTTCTACTTATAAACAAAAATTACATTTCAACAATTGCGAAGTAGATTGTGTAATGAGTTTGATGTCTTTTCATGTGAAATTAAGTTTTTTGGAAGTGCATTTTAGTGTGCTAACACTCTTTGAAGTTGGTCATGTTACCTCCAATCCCAAAAAACATATATATATGCAAATTTTTGAAACATTGTGGACAAAGACAATATACTAAAAATAGAAAATATATATTTCCCTTTGTATAATCTCACAACTCCTAGGAAATTTCACACTTAAAATTGGTGTGCATACTAATAAACAAGCTCTATTATCAACTATATGGTTAGATTTTGAAAAAAACACAATTTGCTTCATTGAGGATAACTACAAGCCAATGTTCTTTTTTCATAGTCAAAACACACTTGAAAAGGCTTGGGCATTTAGGGATTAAATGACATGACTACCTCTCCAAAATTAATTCTTCAAGTGTTTGAAATTGAAAACTTTTCACCTAGAAAGTGCATTGGTATAAAGAGTGTATTTTTCATATTCATATTGTTTTAGAAGTTTCATTTAAAACAATGATGTTTCTTTAACTTGTTCAAGAATGTTATTTGAGACCATCCATATACCCAAAAGCTAATCAAGAAAGTTTGGATGGGCCATTTGAATGATGTTGACAATAAATCAAACCTATTCCTATAGAATTTGTGATGGATTTGTTCCTAAACAAAATAAAACAATTGAATTCCACCAAATAAAACACAGATGCTTCCAACTACCGAAAATTGATCATTTATAAGGGCAATGTTTTGAGAACACATATTTTTTAGTAGTCCTAATGTACAATACCATTTTTCCAATGATTGTCATCTTTAATTGATGTCAATATGACACATCTTCAACACTATATAAGGTAAATGTCCCTACTTACTATAATTATGACCAATTTCTAAAATTGACCCTTGCAAATTCTATTCTAAATTGTTTAATCTAAAATGACCTATAATAAACTTTTGATCTCAAATCTTCATAGCCATTCATAAGTGCATTAGAGCAATTCCTAAGTAATTTTGAGATATAATTAGGGACACCCAAATGTATCACTTTTTTTTACTATTTCCATTTATTAAAATTAGATTGGTTAAATTTTCATATTCTCTTGTTGGCAAACGAAAGGAGTTCCAACACACAAAAGAATGCAACATTTGGCTATTGTATGCAAAACTTATGAGGGATTCAAAGTTTTTTTATATAGATGTTTTAAAATTGTTTCTTCAATATAGATACATATTGATTTTGGAGATGTATTCAAAGCAATGATGGCATTTTAGATAGTGTGCCATTTGGGGTATATCCAACAAAGGATTTTGAGCAATATTTCACTCAAAAGAGACATAATTTTTTTGACACGGATTATTAGACAATATATTCATTCATTTTCAATGGATGAAATTGTTGATTTGCTACATAGTCAAAGGATGTTATCACTCTTTTCACAATGAATGGATATTCTTTTGGATGAATAATATAAGTTTCATCTCCTTTTTGCACGTTTCATCCATTTACATGAATGTAAACAACTATATCACTCCAAGAAAGATTGCTTTCTGCATTGCCTAAACTAAATTTAAGAAAATCTTGTTTATACTTCCTAAACACAAAATGACAAAAAGAACTTAAGCCCAAGGCACAACAACACCCTTTTTGGTAGATGTTCTAAACTTGTTTCTTCAACCTCAATACATATTGATTTTGGAGATGTACACAAAGTGAAGATGATGATTTTAGACAAGGTGCCATTTTGGGTGTACCCACACCTTATGCCGCCAAACCACAAAACAACAAAACATTTTGAAGCCCAAGGCTGAGACCAAGGAACACTCTTTTCGATAGATGTTCTAAAATTATTTCTTCAATGTAGGTACATATAGATTTGAAGATGTACACTAAGGGATGATGACAATTTTAGACACGGTGCCATTTGGGTGTACCCACGTTAAGGTATGTGCACACTCAGTGTTAAAGAGTGGTGTTATTGAGGATCTTAGGGATGAATTTAGACTTACTTCAGGACCAGATTCACATTGCAAACATCAGCCCTAACACCAAGTGCAAACATACCTTTATGTCCTGAAATTGCAGAATGACAAAATCCCTAAAGCCCAAGCCCGGGGCTCCCTTTTTGGAATATATTTTAAAAATTGTTTCTTCAACATACGTACATATTCACTTTAGAGATGTGCACAGAGGGATGATGACGGTTTTCGACACAGTGCCTTTATGCCCTCAGCGGCCCAGCCCCCCTTTCCGAACGACGTGATCGTCGACGAGGGAGCCTGTGCATCACCCAACTGACAATGCGGGACCTTCTCATCGTTTTGGGTGGATCACAGCGTCCCACATCCCTGATCACCTTCCCCCCCTTGAACTCACTCAGCAGGACAAAGCTCGCCACGGCTGCAGCGAAGCCAGCTTCTCGCATTCATTTGCAATTGCACCAGCAGTCGACCAATCTCCAGCTATGGCCGCCACCTCTGTTGTGTCTGCTACCATGGCCTCGTCCACCTTCGCGCCCTCCGTTTTGGAGAGGTCTTCGTTCTCCGGGGCCGCCGTGCAAGGCGTGCCCGCACTGAGAACCACTTCGAGGGCCGCGCGCTCGCTGTCTGTCACTGCGAACGTCAAGAAGATCAGCGTCAAGGAGCCTCTGGGTATGGGAACTTGACGCACATGGGTGGATGGTTTTTATCTGGATTTGGGTTGTGAATTGAGAATTTGCAACTGGGGTCTTGGCGGGGAGATCGATTCTCAAGGCTTTGTGCATTGGAAATTGGATTGATGTGTTTGTAGGTTGTTTTCGTAGAGATCGAGTAGGAAGATCAGGCCATGTTCTTGGAAATGGCATGTTTCTTAGGGCCAAATTGTGATACTGAATGGCCCAGTCAGAGCTTTATGAACCAGCAGGACTGGTATAGATCCGAGTTTTTCCTCTGTATTTCAGATACTTAGTGATTTCAGGAATCTGTGCAAATTTTAATGTATATACATGTGTGTAGCTGAAATTCTTGCGAGAGGCGAATGTTTAGATTAATTGAGGCGGTTGTATGGTTGGTGTGTGCAGGTCCGTCCGGAGAGATCAAGAACAAGAAGGGCGTGGATGCTGGCGGCAGGAAGTTGAAGGGAAAGGGCGTGTATCAGTTTGTGAACAAGTATGGAGCGAACGTGGACGGGTACAGCCCCATCTACGCCAAGGATGAGTGGAGCAAGGGTGGTGACAGCTACGTGGGAGGTAAATGCATGGCCGGGAGGAAATCGACCGTGGAGAAATTTTTGTTTTCGAAAACATGTATTTATTGGTTTGATTTGTAACGATTCGTTGATGGTGGAAAATTTTGTGATGGATGTGTGCAGGGACGCCGGCGTTGGCCATCTGGGCTCTTCTGTTGGGTGGACTTTTAATTTCCGGAGCTCTTCTTGTGTATAACACCTCTGCTTTGAGCGGTTAAGAGCATAGGACTCATAGTGATTGTATATTGACTGTAATCGATAAATTTGCCGACCTTTTATTTATATCAACACGTATGCGGGGTTGAAGATACTACCTGCGTGTCGCATGTTTATGGAATTCTGTTGACTTTTGACTGAATCATGTCTTGATTTGATCATTTTCTGTGACATGTCTTTGTCTCTGTGGACCAGTGGATGAGCTGCGTGACGTGCATGTATCTGGAATTCAATTGATTGGTTCTCTGGATCATGTCTTTCTTCGATCATTCTTCTGATGACTTTGTGTCTGCGGACCTGTTGGATGGAGCATCTGGATTGCCCCTGTGATGAATGGCGTCAATTGCTCATGCTTTTTGTTTCATGCGGGTACCGGAAAATAATCCACCTGTCTTGGTCTAGGATTTCAAATTTCAAAAGTACTTGCTGGTAGATAGCTATGCCCATGTCTTCGCCCAATGGTTCTTTCGCTGGTCAGAAAGTTTGCACGCTGAAAGCACTGCATCAGTGGCAACGAATTTTTGGAGAACGATAAGAGCACAGACAGATCCGTTAGCGAATAATTCATTTCAGTAAATTTCTTATGTCTTTCGATGTACACCATTCTGCACAGAGAGTTGTCACTTAGGTGAAGACAGCATATTATTTTACTTTACTTTTTCTGTTCGTTTATTGCAGCGATATTAGTATCACTTCTGTTGACGCTGAAAAAAGGATGCACTACCAACGACGGATGAGGACGAGAATGTTCGTAAATTATAGTATGTAGGTTCCAGAGGACTGCAGAAGGTATCACGCATTTTCTAGTTCCAATGAGAGCAAGAGGAAAAAGAAATAATCGGAAGTAAGCTTACTTCCAAGTACAATTTCTCTGGATGCAATGAAAATTCACCACAATGGAACTTCACTATCGGAAACTCGAAGATGAGACTCTGCACAGAACATGAAGATGAGTTTTCCAGTATTCAGCCACCTGCTTGAGGTGGGTGCCAACTACAAACATTCGAACAGCGGAGCAATAACGCAAGTGCCCCTCTTGATAGGGTGTGCAACAAGGAGAACTTCCTTTGTAGATCATCGTGGAGTTTTGGAACTTGATTCTGAAATCGCCCTCTTCTTCAGCTGTCCAACTCTGACATCCCCTTATACATTTCCAACGCATTCAAGATCACGAGAAGTGTGACAATTACAAGGTTCACTACAACAACAAAGATGACTAAACTTCTCGCTACTCAAGTGAGATGAAGATGTTGCTAACTCGATCAGCGACAGTCCACTCTAGCAGAATATGAGCAGGCAAGAGAACAAATTCATTTTCCAGAGAACCTCGATAATCTTTTTCTAAAGCACTATCTATGAATACCAGTTTACAGCATGCATTGCGTAATAAAAATCCACCAACTTCACAGGATAAAAGAGGTTGAGGACATAAAACAACCACTCAGTACACGCAGGCCACACGCAACAAATAATCCACAGAAGAAAAAATCTCCCCTGAAACCCGCCCACCCCTCCGCTGTGGCCGCAGCTGATCTGCACCGTCGCCCTAGCGTTCCCGTCAAGGTGAGACTAGACGCCTTCGACAGCTCGCCTTCCTTGAATGCGGTGATCCCACAGAGACGGTCAAGCAAAGGGTGAAGATCGTGATGCTGCACCGCGTTTGGACTAAAAATGCCCAGTTGCTAACGGCAGCTGCTGCTTTGAGAGCAATCCTCCGGCCGGCTTCGTCGTTGCGGCAGCTGCGATCTCACGCAAATCAGTGCCAAATTCCACGAAATTTTCAGCTGAATTTGGGAACGAGAGTGGGGAGGAAATTGGGTTTCGAACTGATTTGAGGATCCGCGTATAAGAGGGCATTCGAGCTATTGTCGCGATCGCAGCTTGCGCTTTGCGATCGGCTATGCCCAGCTGGGACTGGGTAGAGGTTTGGGATGCCGATAAGGTGACTGCCAGCTGGCGTTCAGGGGGGTACAGAGCTGCCGTCGTGTAACCTGCCGCGGACGGCCGCAGGCAGTCGTGGGTCGATGTGTCGACGATCCCGAGTCAGAGCGAACTTCTGCTTGCAGAGTCGGAATCTGTTCCAGCCTTGGTTGGAAATGGTTGCATCCTACAGGTTGGGTGTCAGGAATGGGAGGTTTTACCATATTCACGAATCCAAATTGATTTGACCGATGACGTTTTTATTTCTACTAGAAGTGCCCTGTGCCGTTGCCACACACATTGGGATGTCGAAAGTGATGGCTAAGCCCTCCTTAATCTCCTTAAATAAAAGTAAAGTAATTTTCTAATTTTTTGATTAAAAAAACTTTGAAATTCAAAAAATTTCACATTGTAGGTTGAAACACCATGAACCAAAGCCCCTACACCCCTCCTTGTTGAGGGCTTTCCAATGGTACCAACCATGCGGCTAGAGGATGCAAGGGCCAAGAGGAGATCTAAACATAACAAACAAGACAAAACAAACAGCCTAACTTAAGGTGTCGACACAAGTAGAGAAAAAACACATTGTAGGAGTAGCTTTGCCATTGAGGTCAAATTGAAGGCAACCAAGAAGTTCAAATCCAATGATAAAATTAGATTTTTGGAAGTTAAAAAGTTGCCACCACAACTTCTGAGAGCCTCTTCCTAAAATTATGTTGAACAACAATTCCAATTCTCCTCTTGCAAATATTGCACACTTTCATGTAGCATACCAAAATTTCTTTTGTCTTTTTGAAAATTTTGGTTGATTTTTGTTCATAGAACTCTACCTTAACCCCTAAAGGACCAAGGCCTTTTTTTTGTGAAAAAACATTGAAAACTACCATTTCTATAGCAAAGAGTAAAAAAATTTGAAAAGGTTTTTTTTTGCACATCTGACCATAAGATCTTGCACCTAACTAGTATGAAAATGTGTGGAAAAAATTTCAGAAATTTAGATAACACAAATTGCAAGATATTTGCATTTAAAGTGAAAAAACAAGTTTTTCAATACATTGCAGGATTAGATTATTTGACTTTGAACCTTCTTAACTTTAATTTTTTTCACTACATAGTTTTGAGCTTTAAATCTTTATGGTGGAGAATTGAGTTGAGAGTCTAGGAAAAAAAAAGTTTATTTTTTATTCTTAAATTTGTTTAAGTAGAAGTAGGTACAAGATAGAAGGAAAAATTAAATCATTAATATCTCTAAGATGGAATACAAATGCACTTATCCCAATGGTGAGATTGTTCTAGCAAGCAAATGAAACCATGTAGAACTTGGTTTTTTTTAAATTGTAAAAATTGCATTAAAATATAAATCCGACAAGTTATTTTTTCAAGAAGATGCTCTAATTGCCCATAATTCAATATTGTCCATGACTTTCTCATAACACATCCAAATGGAATGAATCAAAAGATTTAAATGTAAAAAGATATAATCTATGAGGAAAAAATTTCAAAAATTCAAATTCAAATTTTTGAATTTTTTTGATATCCCCCCTCCCTTGTTTTGAGCTTATTTGGGCATAACTTTTGTTCACGGGCACCGAATGAAAAAAAATTATATTCTCACAATGATAATCATTTTTTCTATCTTCATAAAAAGTTTAAAAAAATCAGGACAAAAATTGAGGCCATAGATACCTGCCCAAAATCCCATTTGTCCCCCAAAGGGAAAATGGTCCTTTAGGGGTTAAGCTAGTGGAAGGTTTATAAAGTGATCATTTACTAATTGATTCACAATTTTGGATAGTTTTCCTTCATATATTTGTTTAGTGAATTTTCTTTGAAAGATAAATGGAATTAGCATCTAATGCAAGTTGTTTCATAGGTTTAAGCCCTTCGAGGAATTATTTAAGAATATTGACGTTGGAATCACATAATACTCTAGTTTCTAGAAGCATCCACCTTTTGGTATGGTCTTTGCAAATACATTGACAAATGCAATTGGTATATTGAAGAAAAAAATGTAACTACCTTTACATTAGAGAATATGTTTAGATCCCAATCGCTACGGAGACCTCCTACCAAAGAGATGTGATATACAAAGGCAATTTTTGTAGTTGTATATTGTAGCATTGCACCTACGTGAGTAAGACTAATAATTGTCCACAGGGATTTCGCCGAGGTCAACACTACTTCAAAAATATGGGGCTTTATATCCACATTTTCTTGATATACTATGATTTTTTGGGTTCAAACAAAGAAAGAAGAAAGAACTTTTGTCACTTTTAACCCCTATTATAAAGGACTAAAGGGGTCATTTTAGGTTTTTTGAAAACTTGGGCAAGCTCTATTGTATAGATAATGAAAAAAATTTGCATGAAATGTTTATGATGGAAGCCAATCATCCTAAACTACATGTAAAACTTTGCTTCATGTATGCCATTTGAATAAATATTGCAAAATTTTAAAAAAAAATTCAATTTCAATGTCAAATCAAGAAGCAAAAATTATATTTAAAAAAATATTAATTATTTTTTTGGATTTAAGGATTGGTACCTACTCAAATTCACTTGAACCATTCAATTATGAATAATGAAGTGAAAGCTATGAGGAGTTTTATTTTAAGGGTAATGAAGGTAGAAAAAACATACAAAGTCATTTCTTGAACTCAATTCTGAAAATTTTCAAATTAAATGAGGGATAACAATTTTTTACTAGAACACTCTCACCATTGGAATTAACAATATATTCTCAATTTTTTATAAAATTGATTAGCAACTAAGTATTTCTTTCATTTAAAAAAATAACTAACTTGATTTTCATTCTTAAAAGAATTGCTAAGTGGAAGTAGATACAAGATAGAAAGAAAATCTAAATCATTAATAGTTCTAAGATGGAATTGAAACACACTAATTCCAACAATGAAATTGTTTTATAAAACAAATTAAACTAGGGGCAATTTTTTTTGAAATATTGTGAAAATTGAGTTCAATAATGAACTATGAAAGTTATTTTTTGAAGAAGATGCTCTACTTGCTTGTAAAAACAAGACTCTCCATAACTTTCTTGTCATTAGACCAAATAGAACCTATCAAATCTTTCCATGTAGACAAAAATATATTTTATAAAAAATAAAAAAATGATAATTTGATTTTGAATTTTATGATTTCTTTGTGTTTCTTGATTACCTCCATTTTTTGTTTCAAGTAACATAACTTTTGCTCATGGGTACCAATTGAAATAAAATGATATTCCTAAAAAGCTAATGTGTTTTTTCTATTTTTGAAAAAATCTTAAAAATCATGCCAAAACTTGAGATTATAGGATCTTATTTGAACCTTCAAGATTCTTCCAAGGGGAGTTTTGGTCCTTCAGGGATGAGGGTTGCTATTATATGAGCATAGGAGTGTGAGCCCATGAGCCTACAATACTAGACACCTATGTTATAGGTGTATATACCATAGAAATTGACTACAATTATAGGGTATATATGTTACAAATACCCATATTATAGGTGTTTATGATATATACACCTTCTATAGTGTGTGATATCTATATTATAGGTACCTACAATGTAGACTCAATGCTCACAAGCTTGCATTCTTGGGCTCACCTACTAGCACCGTTGTTTTAGGGATTAACCCAATTGATTCCAACCACTTTGGTAGCAATTGGTCTTTCAAAAATCACAACCAAAATTTTAAACCTCTAAAGGACAATTATTATACAATTCAATTGTCAACAACCTTTCATGATATCATTAAGCTCCCAAAAATCTTTTTAAAAGCTCTAATAGCTTCATATGAAGATATTTTTGAGCAATTCAAAGTGAACTATTTGAAAGATGTGAACTTGCATAAGCTTTATGAAATATGTTATTTTTTTCTTGATCTAAAGCTCAAAGCAAAAGTTAAGGGGCTCAAAAACTTTAGGGTTACTTTGGGCAATAGGTTCATAGAGAGGATTAGCAACCATGTAGATGAAAAATAATATAAACTGCAATATCTTTATAAACTTTGAACATTTATATTTCAAAATCTATGAAGGTCCCAATGAAGGCAAATAGACTCAAATTTTTTGACACATTTCACAATAATATAGGTCAATAATATATAATTTTAATTTTCAATTTCCACTCATTATACTAGAAATGATAGTTTTAGAATACATTATAATTTATTAGCTCAAATTCTAGTATATATAATCATTAGATTTTCTTTTTTGGTGGTTGCTCTTTTGGTACTCGATTTAGTAGAAGAAAGATTGATGATAGTGGTTGGGATTTTGATTCTTTCAGTAAATGAGCTTTTAAAAAATTAATTGAAATCTTACTAGTGCAAAACTTTGCCATTTTTTTGCCATTCACATGGTACATTACAATTATAGGTATATTAAACAATTTCATCATCTTTGAAAATTGACATGCATTTCAGTAACATAACACTTACTACCTACACAATGGTTAGAATTTTCAAAGTTGAATGGCACCAAACTCTCCACAAAATTGAGTCAAATAATGTTGATGCTTTCAAGTAGGGACACAATTTTTTTCTTCTAACTTCAAACAATATAAACTAGAAATCTACATTGTGAAATAATCTAGTCATTTCTACACAATCTTGTAGTAGTTTAGTACAATTTTTGTATAGTTGAAATTAAAAAAAATACTTTTCTAAGTAAATTCTAGTCATTGTGTAGGATAGTGGTTATGTGATTTGATTCAATATGGGGCAATTTTTGTGAAAAGTAGTCAAGGAATTTTACAAGTTATTCAATTCAAACATTGGAAGCACAGAAAAATATGTGAAGGTTGGAAATTGATGATGAGTTCATTCAACTAAAAAAGATTCCAATACTTGTAGAAAGGCTCAAAATTGAATGCACATTTGATTTTATAAGGTTCCAACTTATTTAATGGGATTTATTCTACTTTGTTGTTCATATAACTTTCATAATAGAATGAATGAATGATCAACTTTCAACCTCTATTTGTCTTATACTACATTTTCATTGATTTCATTAAAAAATTTGTATTATAGGGATCATATAAGGATTCATTTATTTGAAAATGTTGATTTTATAACCATATACTTACATTGATTATTAACTACATTATTTTTTAAATAGGAGATTGTAATCTAGAATTTCACCTTCCTCAACAAAATCCAAGATTATAGTACTATAGGGATTCAAAATCCAAGGAATGATCAAATAGTCTAACACATTTTGACTGAAGTCACTTTTAAAATAGAAATGTCTTATAAACTTGGTTCTAATGGAAAATAGTACAAAAATAACCCATTGGTTTCAAGGAAAAGATATCACTCTTTTATCCAATCACTAATTTCTATCTGACATATATAGATGCAACAAAGCAAACATGCAATCTCCGTCTTATCCTAGTATGGGGATAAATAAAAAATATGCTTAAAGTAAAGATAGACACGATATATATAGCTTTAAGCACCATAGTATCCATCTCCTATTGCATTTGCTCAAAGCATGGGCTCACATAATTTGCTTAAGCATCACTCCATTCATTTAGCAAACCACAGTTAATATTTCCAACTTTACTTAGACCATCACAGTCTTAATATTGTTTATAGCCTACTTTGTTCTATCTTGCTTTAAGCAACTATACAATATACTCTTTCAATAATCATCTTTACAATTTATCTTCAATCTACACATCTGCTTGTAGCATTACTATACTAATTTTCTTTAAGCCATTCTATCTAAACAATCCAATTGTAACCTCTCATCAATCCCCTTCGGAACTAAACAATTGCTTTAAGCTCTCATCTTAGAATTCACTTAAATCCAATCCCTGGATACACTTACAATTTCTAGCATCAACCAATCTCTGAAATTTTTACATTCAATCACAACAATTATGCATTCAATAATTTATTCTCTCTTCCAAGTACAACATGCTTTAAGTCATTTAAACCATATTCAACAATATAGCTTCCAATCTCATTCACATTGCACACACATAGGACATCATCTCAAATTACATACACTACTCACAAATTTGCTTTAACCATCGTTATTCTCAGAATTGAAGAACTTAGAATTATATTGTATTAAATGAGTACAAAATGTATACTAGTCTAAAGGACAAGTCTTAAGAGACACATCTTGTCGAAAGTGACCTTCCAATATACTATAGGTAATCTAGCTATTAATCTAACTATTTAATCTATAGGATGATGTCATCTTAACCCCCCCTGATTAAATAGTTTCTAAACTACTTAGATCCAATCCCATAAGACTAAGACAATTGTAATGTTTGTCTTTGGGTAAACTTTTGGTGAGGGTGTCAACAAGCATTTGATGTGTGCTACAATATATTAATCGGATTTGTTGAGCTTGTATTTGTTCCCGAATGAAGTCAACTTGAATATCAATGTGTTTACTTCGATCATGGAATCTTGGATTCTCTGAAAGTTGAATTGCACTTTGGTTATTTGCATAAATAATTGTTAGATTTGGTTGAAGACAATTTATATTGTTGAATAATTGTTGTAGCCAAATTGCTTCTATAGATGCCTTAGATAATGACATGTATTCGCTTTCAGTAGAGCTTAAAGCCACTGAGCATTGTTTGCGGCTTGCCCAACTAATTAGACAATTTCCCAATGAAAAACAATATCTTGATGTAGACCGGCAATCATCAATATTGCTTGCTTAATTTGCATCGGCAAAGCCTCGCAATGTAAGGGGAATTCTAGATCATTTATATGAAAGACTAAGAAAAATAGTTCCTTTTAAATAACGCAATATGTGCTTTGCTGAATTCCAATGTGGTAATCCTGGATTTGCTAAACATTGAGCAACTATACTTGTTGAAAATGGAATGTCGGGTCTTGTATTTATAGATAAATGTAATAAACTTCCCACTAATGTCTTGTAAGGAAAGTTTTTCATTTTATTTAGTGCTTCTTGAGTAGTTGGACTATCAATTTTTGTTAATTTGATACCAGGTTCCATTAGAGTGGTAATGGGATTGGAAGATTCCATTTTAAATTTGGATAAAAAAGAATTTATATATGTTGATTGAGATATTTTAAGATGACCTATATCTTGTCGATATCTTATGTCTAATCCTAAAAATTAATGGTAGTCTTTGTTACAGGACCTAGGTCGGTCATGTCAAATTCTGAAGATAATTGTTCTTTGGTCTTTTGTAATAAATCATTTTCATTTGTAATTAATAGGCATTCATCAACATATATTGCCAATATAATAAACTTTTGATCATCATATCGGGAATAGACATTTGTATTTGCCTCATTTACAATAAAACCAATAGATATAAGGAATTTAAATAATCTTTGATACCAAGTTTGACTTGATTGTTTTAAACCATAAAGAGCTTTTCGTAATTTACAAACTAATATTTTTGATAATTTAAGGGGGTGATATGAACAAAGCTAAGCCTTCCGGTAAGGTCATAAAAATTTCTTCTTGTAGTTCTCCATTGAGATAGGCAGTGATAACATCCATTTGATGGATGTATAAACAATAGTATGTTGCAAAGGCCAATAAGGTTTGCATAGAAGATAGTTCAAGAACTGGTGAGAAAGTATCATGATAATCAATACCTTCTTGCTCAGAATAGCCTTTGGCTACTAGTTGAACTTTTCATTTAAGAATTTCATTACTAGGTCCTCATTTGGTTTTAAATACCCACTTGCAACCTATAGGAGATCTATTTGATGGTAGATGGACTAAGTCCCATGTATGATTTTTGAGTAAGGACTTGAATTAAGCGGCAATGGCTACTTGCCATTCCTTGGCATCTAGACTTTCCATTGCTTCCTTGTAAGAAGTTGGTCACTTGGTAGTTGTGAAAAGTCATTGTTATTTGAATCAATTTGTGTAGCAAATACTTTCCAAGGTACTTTGGCTTTCTTATTTTTAGTACATGTTTTCTTTGGAGGCTTACCTTCTATAGAAGCAATTAGTCGCTCGGGTGATTTCCTTGTGCGAGTAGAAGCTCTTGGGATAGGTGATGGGTCTTTAGTTGGAAGTAAATCTAATAAAGCTTGGTCAATAAGATTATTGTTGGTTATTTGAGAATTACTTGGAGAAGGTTCATATGCATCGTTCCAAAATACGTCATAGGTCTCATCAAATGATGAGATATTAGCTAGAAGATTTAATGTGCTCAACGAGTCATTTAATTGTTGAGTGAGTGGAGTTGGACTTGGATGAGATTCAAGATCTTCAATTGATTCTGGATTTAATGAAGGTTGAAGATTTGGTACTGGTTCTAATGGTTGATTTTGAATAGGTAAATTTATATTAATGTTTGGTTGAGTATTAGAGTAGGGTTTGAAGAAATTTAGATGTAATTGGAGTTCTAAATCGGTGTTGCTAATATTATCATTATTTAAGCTTGGTTGTGTTTGACGGAATTGATATTCTCTAAAAATAACATCTCTAGACATAATTATTCGCTTACTAGATTTGTCTTGTAGACAATACCCTTTGATGCCATCTTCATATCCTAAAAACCAACATTCAAGAGATTTGGACTCTAACTTAGATTTGTGTCGTGTTTTTTTTGGACAATGTACATATGTAGTACATTCAAAGACCTTTAAATAGGATAAGTTTGGTTTATGACCATACCAAATTTCATATGGAATAATATTGTTAAGAGCTTTAGTTGGAAGTCTATTTTGAAGATAGTTGGATGTTAGCAATGCTTCACCCCAATAAGATTTTGTAAATCCCGCATGGTAATGCATACTAAGAACAACTTCAATCAAAGTACGATTCTTTTGTTTGGCAACCTCGTTTTATTCAGGAGTGTATGGAGTTGTTATTTGTTGTTGAATGCCATTGGTCAAACAAAAAATTTTAAACACATCGGAGGTATATTCACCACTGCCATCACTACGTAAAAATTTGATTATTTGATTAGTGAAAATTTCAAAATAGGCTTTATATTCTTGAAATTTTGTCAATGCTTGTGAACAAAGTTTCAATAGATATGTTACTATATAACTACTAAAATCATCAATGAAGGTAATAAAATATTTAAATCCTATGTGAGTTGGGTCAAATGGCCCTTTAATATCGGAATGAATAAGATATAAGGGATGTTGAGCCCTATTTTTTGCTTGTTTAGGAAATTTTAGACAATGTTGTTTTCCAATCATACAAGAAACATAAAAAGGAATATCTTTTATTTGTTTTAAATTTATTCCTTTGACCATATGGTGGTTTATTAGTTCTTGTAATCTCTTTAGGCTTATATGGCCAAGGCAATTATGCCATATTGTAGTTAGACTCTCACTAGTTGTTGTTGTTAAGGCCATTTGACTTTGATTGTTTAAAACCATTTGTTGTGGCCCTTTAGAATGACCAAGTGTCTATAAATCTTGGTCAAGAATACAAGTTACAATTAGTTGATGTTTTGAATTATATAAACTTGCAATATCTCCTTCAATTTGAAATTGACCTCTAGCTTGGGCAAGCTGTTTAACAAAAAATAAATTACATTGCATATGGGACATATGATATATGTTGGGAATAATTTGTTCACATCCGTTGGGAAGTACTATATTAACTTCACCCACACCTTGAATTTCATGAGTCAAACCATCTATAGTATATGCAAATTGTCTGAGTGGCATAGGTGCATAATTAATAAAAGTATTTTTATCATGAGCCATATGTTTGGTAGCTCTTGTATCAACAATTCAAATATTTGAAGAAGAAATTTGTGTGTTTAAGGTTGCTATATATAAAAATTCTTTATTTTCTCCTTGATTTTTATAAGGATTTTTAGCATTTTCATCAAAAATTCGCTTTTGACAATCTCTAAAATGATGACCAAGTTTACCACAATTTGAGCAAAACCTAGTATTTGAAGTGTTAGAATTATTAAAGGTACTTGAATTTCTAGAATTTCTGAATTGATTGTTAAATTTATTTGAAAATTTTGGATTTTGATTGTAGTAAGGTTTACTTCCTTGATATGGTTTATTATCATAGTTTGATTTAGGGCCTTGGTAGAATTTATTACCAAACCGATTTGGATTTCGGCTAAATCGAATCCTTTGCAGATTGTTTTTCCAAGGTTTTTGCTTAAATAGTAAAGCTAATGTGGATGCATTAGAAAAGTTGTCATCCAAGCTTTTCAACATGGTTTCTTCAAGGCCATATTCATTATATTGAGACTTTTTGCAGTCTCAATTTTATCCTTGACTCGAAGATAAACTGCTTTATCTCTTTATTATTATTTTTTTATAAAGAGGTAACAACACCAACTTTTAGAATTTCATTATAGGATCACTATTTGAATATTATTTCTTTTTTATTTCAATTACTATTTTTTTAAATGAATTTTCCAATAACTAGCATTCTGTCTCAAAATTTGTGAAAAGTCTCAATATGACAAATGTGGCCTTCTTCTTGAATTAAGTAAGTTATTAAAGTTTGTAGTGTCAAAGTTTGACCTCATATTGAAATTAAAAAATTTCGATAACTACTGGGCATGTTGCATATTAATGTAATGATAACATCCTCTTCACTTACAGGGGCTCTGACTACTGCGCATTGATCAAGAAGGGATCTGAAAGTGTGCACATGTTTAGTCACACTGTCATTTTCCTTCATCGTTAGCGTCATTAGCCGTTCCTTTAGGTACATTTTGGTGACAGAGTCTTAGGCTTCATACAATCTACATAACTCGTCCCATGAGTCTTTAGAAGTTTGTTTTGATATAATGTGAGAAATTTAATTTAGCTCTAAACAATTTCGTATAATTATTTTTGTTTAGATGTCTTTGTCATTCCACTCATCTTTGCTACCTGCTCTTGTACAAGGAATGTAAGGAATTGTTCCTCTAGGAGTTGGTGGTGGTGTGGTTGGTAGTGGTTCTAAACCATCTACAATTTTCAATAGTTTTTTTGATTATAGAATTAATTACAGTATACAGTTGTGCTTCTATACATGGAAATAACTGCCATCAAATTTGGCTATGTTTTTTAGAATGGTAATATTAAATTGAGACATTTCATAGAATAAGTTTATTTATTGATTGTTAATCAAATAATGCATTTCTTATTCTTCATTGTGTGGAATCCATTCTTGCATTACTAGCATTAAATAATCCATATATTGGAAAAATTCTTCATCTGAAATTGGTGGAATAGTGATGGTGGTATTTGGATGTATATCTTCTATTGTTGTGTTTGTCTCATTTGTCTCATCTTCTGTATTGAGGATAAAACATCCTTGACACATTTTGTTAGAAGCTTTAACCTCGGATTTATGAGTGAGACTCGAAACCTCAAAACTACTCTTCTTGCTCTGATACCATCTTAGAATTGAAGAACTTAGAATTATATTATATTCATGAGTACAAAATGCATACAAGTCCAAAGGACAAGTCTTAAGAGACACATCATATCAGAAGTGACCTTCTAATATACTAAAGGTAATCTAGCTATTAATCTAACTATTTAATCTATAGGATGATGTCATCCTAACAATTATCACACAACTCTCAAGCTTATACAAACTAATATAATGATTCAATAAAATTCCACGCCAGCCTTTACTTAAGGCTTCAATCTTTACAAACAAACAACTGCTTCAAGCTTCAACCAAATAACACACTGCTACAAGCTTATACAACGAAACAAAATGATTTAATCAAACACTCACACACAAACAATTTCTTTAAACACAACAATAATAATTCCTCTCATAGAAAAATTCCACACATACACAATTGCCGAATCACTAGGACTTTGAACTCAATCTAAAGACACAATAAAAGATGCCCAATCATTGGGACCTACATACAATTTTCAAATATATGCTTAAAGTTTTTTATTATAAAAAGATTAAAGAATCACACAAGTGTTCCAAAACTTAGACACACATTCTCTAAACAAAAAAGAGGATGAAGAAAAAAGAGTGAAAGTCACTTAACAACACAGCTTAAGCGACTGTCATAATCCTTTCCGGTCTAACTGTTAAAACTCATCCATTGTTCACTTGAAATACCACAGCAATTCCTCAAATCACTTGACAATTCATCACCTATCACCATGTATTTCTAAAACCAAAGATAAAATGATCTCCATTCACACCTCAAAACAAAACAAAAGATATTTGATTTAATAGTTTTTTATCTACAGAGATAAAAAAAAGAACATAAAAAATAGAGTTGGACTTATAAAACATTGTATGTATTCAATTGGGTACCTACGTGTTTTTTAAGCAAATTTTCTTTCTTATTGAATTAAACTTAATGTACTGCATCTATAGCTCATTGGGCATAGGCATAAAAATAGACCATTGTTCAACTACAAAGTGATCATGGTTTGGACATTCTAAATTCCATTATAATTTGATGGTAGTATCTTTTTTATTCTCAATATGAAATTGAATTGCAATATATTATTTTTCAAGTGTAAACATGAATCCATTGTTGTAAATGATTTAGTTTAGGATCATAAATAACTGAATTTTCAATATGTATATGATTCAAACAAAACCTCCATTCAAAAGTTCCAAATTAAATTAGTTCTTTTGTACACCTCCTCTCTTTTCAAATCCCTTCAACCTTAGCATATTGTAGAGTTGTAGACCTTTCTTTGTTGAGTATGTTGAAACTTATTTAATGTGACAACCTAGGTTTTCCAAATTGCAAGTGATTACGTTAAGTTTTGTAACATTGAATTAATTTCAATTTTGCACACAAAACTCATTTTGTAGAAGTACTCATTAGTATAAAGCTTTTTGTTTAGTGATGTTATTGTGGTAATTTCAAAGATTTTTTAATTATACCTGAATAAAATTTCATTTGTATTTAGATACACTAGATTGAAGTTAACACGTGTATGTCACCTAACAAGGATGTTTTTTTTCATGATTTGAAGTTTTACAATTAATAGACTATGAGATGGTGTAGATTCCTTTTTATCATTCTTAAGCTCTATATTATTACATTTGTGTACATTTATTTGAAATAATTATATATGGTACTAAAACAAATGACAAATATTGATTTGAATTGGGTATTATATTCCTTAAAATGTATTTGGACAACTGAGAAAGTGATGTAATAAGGACATTGATTGTCTTCTATAAATTATTTTATGATCCCCTCAAAATCTTCTTTATGGTCCTATGACACCTCACTAGAAGATGGAAGCTTCCTTCTAAATTTTTTGGAGAAGCAATTTATCTAACAATGCCATTGACACCTCTGTAGTATTGTGTCACTAGAACTCTCTTGTTAGATTTAAATAGAAGAAATTTGCGTTTGCCTCAACAAAATCTACATGACATGTTTGTTCAGGCAAATGCAAAATTTGCATTGAGAAACGCAGAAAAATGCAGATTTTGTACTTGCCTCAACAAACACGTCATGTAAATTTTGTTGAGGCAAATGCAGATTTCTTCTAGTGTTTGGAGAATTGCAATTTTTCCTCCTAATGAACAAATAAAGACAAAAAAATGTTTGTCATTTATTTTGAATTGCCATTGCTATATAGAATTTTTTCTTTTTTGTAAATCACATTCCCCTTTCCTTGTAGGAAATCTCAACTTATTTCCAATGACACTAAATTCAAGAAATTTGGAGCTTAGATACATTAAGAAATGAAGTAATTTACTGAAAACACAAAGGTAAGCACATTGGTATATACCCTTCATTTTTGCAACCAATGAAAGGTTAGATCCATCCTTTGTAGGTACTTCATGGAAATTTGTGCATATTGAAATCATGTTATAGTCAAAATTTATTGATATGACATGGGCTAGTGACCAATCCATTAGGCAACTAACATTGAAAGCTTTACTTCCATAATTCTATTTTTGTTCTCCTAACCTTCTTGATTTGCAAGGTTTTGTTCTAGTTAAGATATTTTCTAGCATTGTGTATTGTACAAACTCTAATTTTTAACCCCTATAGGTCCATTCATTCCCAAAGTAAATGCACCTTGATATAATTTTATATCCACCTTTAACTTTATAAATTACAATACTTTAATTTTTTCATCAATTTTTGGAAAAAAATAAAATAAATAGAATTTTTTCTATTAGAAAAAAATATCCATATTTTACACATCAATTAAATAAAAGGATAAATTTATTTTGATAGTTGAATTTGGCTTCAAGGTCTTTGATATGGGTGTTTGGGGTGTAAAAATTCAAATAATTTATTGAAAATTTTTCACACTAATTTCTATTGATACTTGTACCTCTTGAAAAAAGTTCCAATAATTTGGATTGTTTTTTTTCTATTTTTACTTATTTATTTTAATTTTTACAACAAAAATGCTAAAATTTACAATTTTTCACTGAACAAATTGAAATTTCTAAAAAAGACATACAATTCATATTTTCAGGTAAAAAAAATATAGGGTTGGTATTCTAATACAATCAAATAGGCTACATTCAGCTTAGACATGATGTTTGACTAGTTGGCAATGGATCTTGTCCTTAAGGGGTTAAAGATGCTTTCACTCTCATGGTCTCAAATCTTTTGTAGAAGATCTTTGGATCTACAATTGAATAAACATAAATAGCTCATACAAAGTGATAATCCATCCAAAGAGTCTTGTTACTTTTAAATTCAACAATACTTTGGTCTACCCCAAAGATTAAGTTTTTTTTCATATTTGATTTAAAATTGACCTAAATATAATCCTATAATTTCCTTTACTCAAAAATCACTACAAAACTTGAGATAAGGTAAACCAACAACTATGATAAGTACAAGACCATTACAAACACCTAGAGAATTAAAGTCTTGCATCAGCCTATGACCAAAAAAATTCAAAAAATGAGATTGGGCTACATTCAGTTGAGCCATAGTCAATGTTTTGGATGATGGTGATGCTAGAGTGATTAGTCACCACTATAGGCACTTCTACTACAAGAAGTGACTTTTTTAGGCCTTCATATTGTAGTCATTTTAGGAAATATTGTGACTACTTAAGGTGAGTAAGAAAGACCATTCTCGTTATACTTTTTGTTGGCTTTGAGATATTCTAGAGTCTCTTTTGGGCCAATTGGATGACACACTTCAAAAATTCATAACAAATTCATACTCTATAAAAAAATTCAATTTTTCTTGACATTTCTCACATTTGTCTTTACGTGAAAAAAATTAAAAGATGATCAACAATGCCAATAGGGCAAGCTAGTCATTATGCCTGTTATAGACTAGTTTACTTTAGAACATCTACAGTGCATGACTAAAAACAAGAACAATACTAGGGTTTTTAAGTGTAAGGTTGAGAACAACATTCTCTATGTGTGACTTTAAAAATTTGATCCAATGCAAAGGCAACAATCCAATTCTCAAATGGACTTTTTCACATTCTAAAAAGAAAGAAAGGAAAAGATTCTACATTAAAAAAGACTTTTCATGCAAAAAAGAAGGAAGATTCAATTTATTGGCACACATATATAGCAATGCTTGAAAATGTATGACAATTATGAATCTTCCTATAGTGGGTCAAGTTGCAAGCCCTTCATATTTTGTTGACTTGTCAAGTTTGGGAGTGAGAATGGCAGGCTTGGAAATAAATAAAGACCAATTTTGAGAGCATTTTTAGAGTGCCCCTTCATTATGTCTTTCTAGTCCTAAAAGCCAATTCCATTGCACAAGCTCTTAAAGCATCTCCACTCTTTCATTAGGGGAGTCCGTGGCCTAGTTAATGCAAAGCCTACCTTCCAAAGCCGGCCCCCTCCCTTAGATACAAAAGCTCCAAAAATCAGCCCGGCCTTGCATGTAACTTATAAGCACTCAACCCAATTCCATCCCCACATGCCTACTTATCTCTTCTATAAGCTTGGATTCTACTTGTTTGACAATGTTTTTGTAACTCTTTTTGAAAAGCTTGTAACAATTATAGCAACTTCCACCAATGAGAATCCAAAGCTATTGAAGATATGGAGAGGAAGGGTGGAGAACTACTTCGTTGGTGGAGCCTGACAGCCAGCAAAAAGCCATTTGGCAAGACAAATTCCAAGTGAAAGAGTGGAGATGCTCTTAAGTTATCACCGCATCCTGGTTCAAAGAACGCCTCCATAAAATTTCCAGTTCTGACAATGAATTTGCCCAATGATGGTACCGTTGTCCAACAGCCCTATTCTTCTTATCATCAAAATTGCCAGTTCCCTAATACCCGAACCCTTCCACAACCGGCCGATTCAATCCATACCCGGATTCCCATTACCCGGGAGAAACTGGATGAGGCCAACCGGGTACAAACAGGACCCGGCAGCAAGGGACAACAAGGGAAAGCCCCCATCCCCCCTGCCGGTAGTATTAACTTAAGAACAACAACAACGTTGAAGAAGCTCGCACTTCCTCCCTTTTCCTCTTCCTCCAACGTCATCGCCATCGCCATCGCCATTCCGTGCTCCAATCCGCCATTGCCATAGCCATAGCCAAGCACTCCCCTCCCAACTCTTGCGCTGGAAATCTCGTCATAATTCGCACAATTCCTCACGCAATTCCGTTCCGAATCCACTCTCTGGCACCACAACATTGGCCTTTCACAATCCCCCCTCGCGTCGTCCAGCGCCTCCCTCGGAATCCTACTCAGGACTCGAAAGATGCCTGGCACGATTTCTGCATCGTCGCCAAATCACTGATCGCGCGTTGGAAGAACCTCGGGAGGAGAATTTGTTGGCGTTGGTGGAGCAATTGGTGGATCGCCTGGGGCAGAGGTCTTTTAGGTTTTGGAGGGAGCTTGTAGTAGCAGCTGACGAGTCTAGGGATTGGGGCATACATGACTGGGAGGTGAGAGAGCAGGAGAGAGCATTGTGGAAGAGGAGACGGAGGAAGGTTTGGTTATCCGGAAGATCAATTGAATGGGATTTGAATGGGTCGTGTAGACATGAGTCGATTGGTTCGAAGCCGGAAGAATACGACCACGAACCAGCATGCCGCCATACAGGGGTATGCAATCAATGCACTCGGGAAATTCTCCTGCCTCGGGATTTTTTTCTCTCGTTCTGTTGTTGTTTTTGAATAATTGTTGGCGTTTAATCGGTTGCATTAGGGAATCATTGCGATGGAGGATTATTACTTAGGTTTTTGGTTTGAAGCTGGATTTTGCTTTTTGGATGATCGCTCTCTCTTGCAAAATCCAGTCAAACTGGGGTTTGCTGTAGTAACGACTGGGTATGATCGAGGGGCTTGTAGTTGCGGCGGTGTGATCATTTTCGCGGTGGGATTGGTCTTCTTTTTCGAATTGCAATGAGGAAATGTGGAATTGACGAAGGAGCTGGAAGTCTCCGGAGAGCAACTTAGGGTTCTGTCATTAGGCTCCGCTGGACGTGAGGGTTACAATCAGGAGCCCCCTTTCGAGCTGATTTTGAGCGTTTCGTTTCACCTGTCTTGTATTTGTGATTTTCGATGCGATCATCTGTGAAATCAAACATTGGTAGATGGACTGGAGCAGAAGCGAACTCTCGAATTAGGTCAACCTGGTGTTTCACAGGGACGAGTGCTGCTTAGGTTACTCCGTCTCCTGAAATGTACGCTCTGGGTACGTTCGCTCCTGAGCAGAACTCTACCTTCTGAGATGAGAACTCGGGGACTTTTGGGGTTTTGTTTGTCGTCGTTGAATTTATTGCTGATATCGTTTCTGGAAATGGATTGTGTAGACGAATCCATGCCAGTCACAACATCACGAAAGATGATGTGGTGCAGCTTTACCACATCAACAAGACGTTGTGTCAGGGATGTCGGGCCAATTCCAAGGACAACCCCAACTGCTTTTGCTGCCTTGTTCCGCCACCGAATGGTGTCCGAAAGCAAGGATTGTGGCAAAAGGTGGCCGACACCGTCACGGAGCTTGGACCTGACCCGGGCGAGGCATTGCGGTTATCTCAAGACTCCCCGTCGGGGCTTACCAACCTTGGAGCCACATGCTATGTGAATAGCGTTCTGCAATGTCTTTATATGACCAGGTATTCCTTGGATTATCAGTCTTGGTTTTCAATCTTATGTTGTGTTTCGTGTGAATGGTTGTGTTCTTGGTATGAAGGTAGAGGATACTATTTGCGTCATTTTTAAGCATTGTAAGAGTGCGTTCGTGGGGAGATCATTGTAGAGCTGTAAATGGTCACTTTGGATACTAGAGCCGAATCCGTTGATATCGAACTCATGTCATTGTTTTTGAATTTTTCATGCAATTTCAAAGTTGCAGATCACTATAAAAGATAGTAGATGAACCTATTTTCATTTTCATAGTTATTGAGCAAGTTGGGTTTACTCCAAGACCAACCGAGTGTATGAAAAGATGAGTTGCTATATGGTAACTGGGCTGGTGCATGAGACGGGATCACGGTTTTAGTATCCTCTACCTCATCGTTTTTGAAACCTTTCTGCAATGGTGCTTTGGCGAAAATGTGAGCTGATGTTATTGTATTGTGAACAGAGCATTTAGGACAGGTGTTTTTGCAGCAGAGATGGAATTGGTGAGATCTCATCCAGTGCTTTACCAGCTTGGCTTGCTGTTTGCCCAGCTCCATTCTGGGAAGAGGATTGCAGTGGATTCTGCTCCATTTGCAAGCACTCTCGAACTTGATAATGCCGTCCAGCAGGATGGTCAAGAGTTCATGAAGCTACTGCTCTCTCTGCTAGAGAGGGTGCTTGGGATGTCACAGAATAAGCGGGCTCGGAATGTTGTACAAAATGTTTTTCGAGGGACTTATTCGTATGTGATCAGGTGAGCGTCTCATTCAGGCAGCGAAAATATCGTGTCATTCTATTGGTAGGTAGACACTTCATCATATTTAGGAAGACACAATTTGCCCTGATTGAAATGCTGGTCCGAAGTCTTTCTTGAGAGATTTTGAATGAGCGCTGGGTTGGATCACATATATGTCCGTCCCTGATATTGAAACTTGAGGACCTGAAAAGGAGAAACCTATTATATTTTCTCGAAGTGCAACTTACCATGGTTTTAATAATTTGTATTGATTCTACACCCTTGTTTGGGGAGAATTTTGATTGATTGAAATGCACCAATTAACTCTGAGGGTTGGTTCCGGGTGTTTTACATGAAGGTGCTCCAAGTGCGGACAAGAGTCGGATCTTTCCAAGCAAGCGGTGGATTTCTATGAGCTGGAACTGAACGTCAAAGGCTTCACCAGCTTAGAAGAGAGTCTAAATGATTATCTAAGCGAGGAAATATTGCAGGGTGACAATCAATGGATGTGCGAGAGCTGCCAAATGCGTGTAGATGCTACTCATTGTACTAAGCTGCGCTCATTGCCACCAGTATTGAATTTTCAGCTCAAGCGTTTCGTTTTCAATATGAAGGTAAGAAGTTGACATGTTTTGTTTGTACTTCCTTTTGATTAATAGTGTTGTGGGGATTTCGACCTTCAATGAGATACATGAAAGTATGCTTGGACATCATTCCTTGGTTTGTCTAGTACAGTGATCAAATATCACCGTTGCAGTCAGATGACGTAAATTCATAATGATCATGCGGTTTGCAGACGTCGACGAAGAAGAAGGTGACTTCTAAGTTCAGCTTTCCGAGGACGATTGATATGGGTCCTCGCCTAAGTTCATATGGCGAGAATGAAAGCAGTGCTGTCTATGACTTGTCTGCCATACTCGTTCACAAAGGAAGCATGGCCAATAGTGGGCATTATGTTGCACATATCAAAGATGACCGCACTGGAGAATGGTGGCAGTTTGACGACGAACAAGTAACTAGCCTTGGATTTCATCCTCTTGGGGAAGTCATGTCTCAAGCCTTACCTTCGAAAGATGTTACACAGGAAGGTGCGTACTTCCTGCAAATCCCTTTCTTATTCATTTATTCTCTTAGTCCTCTCACGTTTTAAGTCTCATCGTTCTGGACGCTGACTAGGAAGGGGAGGGTCCACATCTTGAAGTTTGAGTCCGCTAATGTATTGCGGACTGCGCTTCTCAATATGTACGCAGATATTGGTGCCAAGGATCAACCCCTCCAGGTGGGCGTGGGCGAAGCATCATCGAGTTCAGCGGATCCTTCGTCTAGGCCACAGTCGGAATCTGAGATGTTGACTTCAGCAGATGCCTATATGTTGATGTACATCAGCAGAGCCGAAGTTGAGAATGACAAGCCAGGATTTCTTGCTATTGAGGACCCTGTGCCAATGGAGGTTGAGAGGGAGCAAAGGATTGATGACAGTGCTGGTCTACCAGAGCAGCTTCGTTTGGAAATTGAGCAGATGAACAACGACTTTGAAGCCATGTGTTGGGAATATACACGTCGACGCGAGGAAGAGCTGACAAGGATTGCAGAGCGGAAGGAAGAAGTACGGTGTATCTTGGCTCAAGCGCCTGCTAAATCACTTGAAGAACCTTTCGTCTGGATTTCAACAGAGTGGCTGCGATCATGGGCCGACAGTTTGACACCTCCGTGAGCTTTCACCAGGAACCTTTGCAATTCTCTTTCCAATTTTGAAGCTTAGAGTTAAGGACTTCAAGCAATGTTTGCAAGGATGATGTAGATCTTTTCGTGTAGAGATTGTTCAACGATTGTGCAGTCGATCAATTATACTATTTCTCCCGGCGTCTGGAAGCATTTCCTATTCTGAGGATTTGCACGATGAGAGTCTGACATTGGAGAATCTACAATGCAGGACTCCTATTGATAACACGCCTTTGCTCTGTCTACATCAGAAAGTGACCCCTAAAAGTTTGCCAATAATGAAACGCGTTTCTGCGAAAGCTTGGAAGCAGCTGGAAGCTCTGGTGAGTGCTTTTATCCTTAGTCGGATTGTTAAATCACCTGTTTGTAGGTCATATAAATTCTGAAGAACTTTTGATGTGTTTTGCATGTTGTCTCTTTTGCTTTGTACAATATGGTATCTCATGCATAACTTCTCTCGTAGACATTTCTCTGGTTAACTGAATATTTGTGTTTGCGATGAGCGCAGTACAAAGGAGGGCCAGCGATATCTGGAGACGATTATTGCTCTGACTGTATTTTTGAGGATGCCAGAGCAGCTGCTTCTGCAGATACTTATCGTGATCAAAGAATGTACATGCGGGAGGTCATAGAAGATGTTTTAAATGGTCGCGGCCTTGAGGACAAGACATACTTTGTGTCTAGAACTTGGTTTGTTTCAACCTTTCCCTTTTGATATGCTTTTTTTATGTTGCAACTGAGACATAATTTGAACAGTCATATGTGGCTTGGCAGCGTTAGGAATCTTTCACATTGTTGTTGATCTTCTGTTTGATTGCGCCAGGTTGCAACAATGGGTACGGCGGAAAGTTGCAGATGCCCCTTCAGATGCTGATGCAGGACCAACAGCTGCGTTGCGGTGTCCTCATGGAGGGCTGTTGCCGGAACAAGCCGTGGCAGGGGCAAGAAGGCAGCGAGTACCACAAATTGTTTGGGAATATCTTGTGCATAACGCAGAACGGGTTGAAAATTCCAAGGGGCTGGGGCATCAAGCCTTCTCAGGGGATCAAGTTACTTGCTCTCAATGTGAATTAGAAATAAACAAGGCGGCTACCAAAAAGGAGGGTTTGAGGTACATGTTTATTCTGAAGTTTTGTTTGGTTTTAGGATGCCAGAAAGGAGAGCAATTTTTCATTATATGGGTACAATTATGTTGTTCCCAATCCAAATGATTTTCTACGGCCTAGTGGAGTCCCTTAACTGTGTACAAGTTGCTTATGCAAGTGTTACCTTTCAGGGCCACTAAATTTGAACAGCGAGCGAAACACGAAGCACTTTATGGTGGTAAATTGACGCTGATTTATCCCGGTTGTATATATTATTTGGTGCCTACGGTTTGGCTCGCTAAGTGGCGTGCTTACCTCGGTGCGGCTGGCAAGAACGTATTTGCAGTTGATGAACCAGTTGGTCTTGAAGGTTTCATTCTTTCTCTTCTTTGTCAGAAGGTAAGTGCTTTTTCCTCATGTGAGGCCTTGTTGCAATCAGAAGTCGTAGTGTTATTAGGTGCTATTCTTGTCAAATTTCTGATGGCTGTCATAATTAGCTTTGGAAGCTTTAAAAAGGCATCCGATCAACTAGATTCGAAATGTGGACAAGTTCTTTGCGAAGATGCACCTTACTTCAGGCTAGATTTAGATCTAGACCTACGTGAGAGCAAGATACATTTAAAGTGAGGAATCTTTTGCCTGATTGTTTTAGACTTCGGTGTGTAGAAAATTTACAATTTATCACTGAATGGAGAATCATTACTTCGATTCATAATAATATGGAGACTCGAAGCTCTTCCGGAACTTATGTAAAGATTGTTATGGTCTTGATGTACATTTCTGTTTTTGTTTGACCAGCATGAAGGAATGCTGTTTATGCCTCCCTCCCTATCAAGAGGACGACGTGGTGAGATCGTTCAACAGATAAGCAGTGTAATTTTTTTCTGACCTTTTACTCTTGTTATAGATTTTGCATTTTTTTCGTTAGTGTTATTTACCATGAGAATTTTCTTCTTTGCAAAGTCTAAGATTCTATCCGATTTGGCCTGCAGGATGATGTTTTTACAGTTATACCCGAAGATGACTGGCACAACTTATGCCAACAATGGGACATGAATCCAGCTAAGGGCATCCGTGCTGAAGTTGAGCCAGGCAACCTCGGTACAGATATCGGCAAGGGAAATAATACCTTTGAAGGAGAAGGGATAGCACCCCATTTTGAGGAAACAAATCTGGTAGATGCTTGCAATGGAAGAAAGCCAGAAATAATTCATGTTTCAGATGACGACAACAGAAACGAGAACGCTCCTATTTTACGGACTACACCTGGTGTAAGTTCTCTACTTGTACCTTTCCTTCAGTCATGATCTTAGGAGTGCATTCGCATGGTATGTGTTCTGTATTCGTTTGTATCCATTCTATTTAAGTGATGGGCTGTCCGTAGACATGGGTGGTCTTTATTTGTGAGGACTGTTTATTCTCAAAAACGTAAGGATGTTGAGGTGGGTGTAGTTAGGCAGAGGTTTAAGAAAGGCCTTGCTTGGTGGAATTATATTATTTATGCTTGAAATTTGGTAGTTTATACAGGTTCTCCAGTTGCTCAGGATACTTGCCTCTCTGGGTATTTTCTCTGTGGATTTGTGACTTTGTTAGAGAAGTCACTGGACCTCAAATGTTGATGTCGTCTGCAGGTATGTAGAGAATGTATAGAAGAGCGGGAGACTAATGAATTTCTTACTAAGCTAAACTACACGAACCGAGAAATTTCCGTGACCTTGGTGAGGGGCAAGGAACCCCCACCTTCGCTGCTTGTAACCTCCTCTGGAACCGAGGCTGAGCGGCGCACATCAAAGCGAGCAAGGCGAGCATCGGCTACTTCTGGCGGTCGCATTCAGTTAAATGTTTCTGGGGATACAACTATTTTTCAGTTGAAGCTGCAAATATGGGAGGCCCTTGAGGTAGGATAATTTTCATTTGCATTCATAGTCGTAAACTGTCAATCTGAAAAGAGATTATTAGGGCTTGATGGATATTTTCAAACTGAACGTATGATTTTGGGGAGCTTTTGGTATTGCTTGCTATAGTTTCATATCCCCGAAGGACCAAAGATTTATGTGTAGAAATTGATCAATTAGATCGATCGCATTATGACAATTAAAATTCAAAGAAAGTCAAATTTCATATCATTTGAATAAGTGAAGGACGTCACATGTCTTGGTTTAAAAGTAACGAAAACTTGGCAGTAGAAGTCTTAGTATGCCTTACTCAAAACGAGTAGAAAAGCACGAGGCCCAATTTGAGCCTCTTAGTCCTCTGGGGGTTATAATTATTTGAGCTATTCAAGTCACGTGCTCGAGTTATCTCTGAGGTCCCGAAAGTAATCTGAGTTTCTCTTTTAAGTTATAGAATTCAAGTTGCTAACATTTTAGCTGATTCCATGCAATAATTGCACACCTGGGCGTGTGTAGATTGTGAAGGAAAATCAAAAGTTGCATCTTGGCAAGGATGAGCTGCTGGATGAAAATGTCACTTTAGCCGAATTGAATATACTACCAGGCGCCAATTTATGGGTTATGGATACTGGGCAACATGAGAACCGTGATATTACAGGTATGAGATTCTTGTATCTCGTTATGATGTCTTCTATTTAGGGGCTGCGTTTTTCTCACCCATGTTTTTTCCTGTTGGAAGTAGTTTGATAGCTACTTTACTTCAGTTTCTGTGACCCTGTGTAGTCATATGTGCGTCTGCGTGTGCAGAGGAATTACCAACTGAGAGGACTGGACGTGTGGAAACGGAAGAAGGGTTCCGGGGAACAAGGCTGCTTATGGGGGGTCTCCCAAGCCTAGTGGAGTCATTGAGTGCTCATGCAGTCCAGAGTGGATTTGTTCCTCCTCTTTCAGCCTTCAGCAATGGTTCTGCTGCAGTAGTCGATGTGCCAACCGGCGAGAATCAGAATGCGGAAGCCAGAGACTTTAGGGAGGTGTCCCATGAACCGATGGTGACCGAGCCCTCTGTGTCAGAACAACAGCAACAAGTTATTGAGCGCATTTCTGCTGAAGGCAGCGCAGATAGTCAGCCTGGTGCTGCTGGACCTGATCGCTCAATGGTTGACGATGTATCAAGTGGTGATATTATGCATGAAAGCGATATGGAAATTTCTGAACAGGATGCAGGTAAGATTTCCAGGGGTAGAAGTTGACAGCACAACAGTTGCAACGGACTTTCATAAGCCCTTTGCCTTTGTGTTAAGGTTAAGTTTTGAATACTATGAAGGGTGCATTACAGACCATCATCTACTGACCAGAACTGTGTTATGCACACAAGGTCATTTCGAGATAATGCACACGGATGTATAAAATACCAGTTCAATGAACCTATAGTAGTTCTGGCGCTCTTGAATGAGAGCAATTTTTCCACATGCAGGCAACTCTAACTGTGTTGGCTGCTGGTCCCATTCACCTGGAGATTGGGGAAGTGTTGTTGCCAATTCTACGGAGGCTCAGTTCTTACTCGGCAGTAGTTTACCCAAAGCCACAGCTCCTCCTGAAGGCTTTAGGAATCTGGAGAGCGCTGTAGCTGCTGCATCCACCGTGCTTGTTGTTGAGGAAGAAGGCGGCCTTGTGTTGAGTGAACGCGGTAGTCGCGAAGCGGAGATGGAAGTAGAGAATTTGGTGGATTTCAAGGCTGCAAACTTTGATAGCTTATCTCAAGGAAGGTATGATATGGAAGGAGTATCAGATGGTCGTAAAGGAGAGCTGCGGACTCAGGAACGATCTGATAGCACAAACTTCCAATCTGGATCTCATCAGCGGCCCATAGCTCTCAATTGAGGATCCATGCTGTGGGTGACTAATTAATTCAAGTTTGAGCATTTTGATGTAAGTAAATTAAATTGAAAGTTTTGATAGACTGGCACTAGTACTCATGGTGGTGACATTGGAGGATTCTCCTCTTCCTGGTTGTCACTGTTTTATCCCCATCTTACTACATTTTGAAGTTAGACATATCTCTGAGTTTCACACTACTCCACCTCATATTTAATCTAGTGCATTGTCGTTGCTCACCTCTGTTTAATTGGTTTTGTCCCGCTTGATACCAATTTGGAAGATACCATATGGCCCATAAGGTTGAGCTCATTGCTTACTTTGCTAATTCTCAAGAATGGAGTACTGTGCAGCTCAGAACACATATACTGATCCTAAAACTGTAACCACTATACCCCATGTGTTTTTAATGCAATTTTTGCTCAGTATATTTCATTGCAGTGGTAGTGTGGTCGTGTAGAAGCCCCGTGTCCTCGCATTGATATGCTCATGGAACACAGGACAAGGTAAATATTAGCTCTGGCCGGGAGCATACTGTGTATGTGATTTTGCAAGTTTTGAAGAAATAGTTACAAAATTACTTGTTGGACATGCTAGACACCTATTTGTACAACACAAGTTGTTTGAACGGTTCAAATGGTTGAATCAATTATGTGCTCTTAGTGAGTCTTTGTATAAAAATCTGAACCGAAAAATGCATCATACAGTACGAATATATGAATTGAAAGCATTGTTTGATTCAACAAATATTTCAAACATATTTCAAATATCACAAGGGCATTAAGATGTAACAATGGATCATGTTGCAACCTATACTCTCTACAATGGTTAATGCAACTATATGCTCTCAATTTCAAGAAAATATTCATATATTGTGAGAATTGACATCATTTGCGTGTTTGTCAAATTGTGAAAGTTTTAATATCAATAAATGTCAACTCTCTACAATGGTTAATGCAACTCTACTCTCAATTTCAAGAAAATATTCATATATTGTGAGAATCAACATCATTTGCATGTTTGTCAAATTGTGAAAGTTTTAATATCAATAAATGTCAACTTCAGTTTTTGTATACAATCAAGATTTAGACATAGCTAACTTTGAAATTAATTTTCTTTCAAATCACAACTAACGTTTTCTTCAAACTTCCATAGTAATGTGTAGTATGTCACATACTATGACTTTTGTATATCTACTTTTAGACATTGCCCATTATTAGTTACTAGTGTGCCTTGTGCCATTGCCACAACCAAAATAAAAGTAAGAGTAATCTTCTAATTTTTTATTTCATCTAAACTTTGAAATTCAATAACTTTCATACTATAGGCCCAAAGGCCATGAAACAAAGCTTGTACAACACTCCTCACTGAGAACTTTTTGACAGTATCAAGAATGTAACTGACGGACTCACGGTCAATGAGATCTCAATGTAACAAACAAAACAAACAGCCTAACTTTAAAGTATGGATGGTATGGTTGTTTTGAATGAAAAAGTTTCAAATCTATACTCAATTTTGTTTGTCACTATAAAAAGATGGCATGACAAATGTAATCATTGAATCCTACCTTAGGTGACAAAATTCTCTTATTGCCTCTAAATGCCCAAGGCCTTTTTTGAACTTCTTAGAAATTGCTCTAAATTGAACAAAACAACAACATTTCAATGGATATTATTAGGTTTTTTTAATTGTAATTGTACAAATTCAAACTACACATATTAGAGATCACATAGGAAAATAAAACATTACAATGTTACTTATGGATTGAAAGATTATAATGTTTGATCATGAAGGTACTAAAATTGTGAAAGTGATTTTGAAGGATTCCAATCTTCTTTTCACATGTCAAATCTAAAATTGAAGTCACCAAAAAAATATGAGGTTAAAGGACATAACATGGATAACCCTAATCAATTTACAACTTCTCAAAATCTTTTCTACAATTTTTCTAAATACTAGAAAATTAAGAATTACAATACATTGAGGTAGGAGGTCTATAAAGTGTCCATTTAAGAGTTGATAATTAATTTTGTGGAGGTTAAACTTCTTGAAATATTTTTCAATAAATTTTCCTATAAAGACAAATGGAATTGGCATCCAATACAAGTCATTTTATACTTTTTGGAGCTTCAAGGAATCAATTATGAATTTTTGAATTTGAAATGTAGTTTCACTACGAGCATCCACCTCTTGAAATGTACACTATTTTGTACATTGTTGGTGTATTGAGAAAGCAAAATGTACCTCTGCATGAAGCAATACTTTCAAAGTCCAAGCACTTTATTAACCTCCTACCTTACATCTAGTTGTAATGAACCTAAAAACTTTTTAGGCTTCACATCTATACCAAAACTCAAATAAAAGAGCATCCTACCTAGAGTGAATCTAGAAAATTTTGAAGGTCTCGATTCATCTTGAATGCACTCCAA
This sequence comes from Straminergon stramineum, assembly GCA_963920665.1. NCBI lineage: Eukaryota > Viridiplantae > Streptophyta > Bryopsida > Hypnales > Calliergonaceae > Straminergon > Straminergon stramineum. The sequence goes on from OY987272.1 coordinate 13,307,470, forward strand.
AATTTGCTTTCCAATTATAATTCCAACTTTCCATTGTTTTGTAATTAAAACTTGAAATTTTTATAATTGGAAGCACATTCCAAAGTACTTTGAATTGGTTCAAAATTGGAATTTAGACATTACGCAAAGAAAATAAACCACTTCCAAAGTACTCTAAAAGACCAAAAAAAGTATAGTGGTCTTGGCAAATCACAATTACCAATGCACACCACATTCGCCATCTAAATTCACATTGAGAGCTACCAAAAGTGAGAAGGTACTGAAATTAAACATCCCAAAACTGGGCATCAACTTTTCACTACTTAATTTATCACCAAACGAGAGTCTTGGCATAACTTGACAAAAATGACCAAACTATTTACAGGTAGTACAAAAAATGGTATCATGGAAGATACTATAATATTGCTTAAATTGATGTAACTTCCCAAATAGAATCAAGTACCAATAGCCATAAGAAACTACAAACAATTTATAATAAGCACATCAAAGTAACAGAGAGTATAGGTGCTTGAAAATTGTCTTTTCTCAAGAAATCCAAAAATGGAACTCAAGATCTGAAGGTGCAGCCTCACCTGTACCCATCCCAAAACACACAACAAGACAATGTTATATCAGTGAGGATGTAACACGTGTCTTCAACTGCATCCAATTGCTATCTATGTCACAGATCACAAATTCATAGTGAAGGAAATCAAAGAGGTCACAAAATCACAAAAACAAAGCAAATCCAGCATAACATCAAAAAGAACTAAAGCCCAAAGAGACCTTTGCCATTCCCAAAGTGAGGCAAGAAGCTCAAGAGTTTGCACAAACACATCTCCACACAAATCACAGAAACCGTCACAACAAAGATGGTAAAGTCAGGCAGGAGCAAGCCACCAAATAGTTACAAAATTGGAGGGAAGGCCTCATTAATTAGGTAGTTTGAACCACCAACATGCCATAATAATGGAATTAGCCAATAATGGGCCACCCATAGTGGGTGGGTGGGTGGTTCATATAACCCTGGATGGCAATTTCAATTTCAAATTATCCCATGTGATAAACCTGGAACAACCTCTGTATTGGTTGCTTTGGGATATTAAATTTGAAAAAATAATTTTTACATTGAGCTTTTTAAGGAATTTTTTATCCTTAAAAAAGAATGTAAATTCAAAAAATGAGTTCTTATGTTGTGTGCTTATAAAATTATATATTTATTTGTTTCTTGGGAAACTTTTATAATTGAAGGCCAAAAAAGGTCTAAGAAATCTAAGGGCCTACTTCCATCAAAATAAAATAGGATCAGAACCCTAATTTATGTAATTCCTTGTTATGAACAAAACGATAATCGAAGAAGAAGAAGAGACTAAGACTGAAACACCCCTAAAACAAGGCTTCACCCTTGTCACAACTTAACTTTATGCCTCAAAGTGACTCACATCATATCACATTACATCATAGTATCAAAACTAGGTGTTACCAAATAATATATTGGGTAACTATAAGTCCTAAGAGTATCAAAAGTGTCGTAGCCCATCCATGTCTATTGACAAGTTTCAAACAAAGAAAAAAAACCCCAAGAAGGATGAGTCCATGTGCTTGACAATAAAATCTTGCACCAATACTATACTGGAGAAATCGGATTTGAAGGTTGAGCCTCACTTGTGCCCGGCCCAGAATACATAACAAACCAATGTAATGTCAGTGAGGATGCACGAGGTGTCTTCAGCTACAACCAATTGTTATCTATGTCGCAAATCCAACATACCAAAAACAAGAATTAGTGAAACAGGTCATAAGGTAGAAAAGCATCAATGTCAAAGCAAATTCCTCAATCAAATCACAAAACTACAAATGCAAAGAGACCTTTGTCATTCTCGTGTCACAGTAGCACTCTAATAGTCAATACACACAAACTCCAAAGATGAGAGACAAGGGGGAAACGGGAAGCTATTTCATGTGTATGGAATTGGAGGGAACAAATTCAAACCCAGTCATAATTAGGTAGTTGGGAGTAACTACCTACCATAGTGGTACATGACTAATAATAAAGGCCATACCCATAGTGGGTTGGGTAGGTGGTTTTTTATACCCTTTAGGCCAGATTTTATCCCATTTGACCATCCCATAAAAAGGTTTAATGTAGCATTGGGTCATGGGAAAAAATCAATTCACAGAATAGGCTTAGAAAAAACCTTAGAAAAAATTAAATTTTTAAATTTTTCCAATTCTTCATAAAGCCATTTTATTTTGGTAAATTAAAGTTAATCCATAATGCGATGGACAAAAACCAAAATAAAAATAAAAATAAAAATAAAAAAGTTTATGTGCTTTTGTAAATGACAAATTGGGGCATTTGATAGGACTTACAATTGATGAAGAAAACATAGTGTTAACCATGTTACCAAGGCATAAGGTGCAAGCAGGAGTTTATATGGCAAATATTTGTATCCAAAATATAGAGGGGTGATTGCAAGAAACACCTGTCCTATTTTGCGTCACACTTTCAATGCGGTGGTTGTTTTGTGCCATAACTATTGGAGAAATGATTGAATGAACATGAAATTCAAAATGTAGGTTCCTCTAGCATTGATGAATGAACACAAATTAATCTGAATTTTTCAAAATTATTTTAGGATGTGAAATTGAATTTCATTTACATGTCACATTTGCAATTTTGATAGTTTTTAGTACTATCGAGTACCTTTTTTGAAGGATTACATCGTCAAAACTGGACAGTGAGCTGCTGTAGTGGAATTACAACTTTTGTGGAGAGGGATTTGCGAAATCATGTTTCAATTGCCTTTGGCATTGCTCCAATGTGTGTGATGTTTACACAACATTTTCGAAGTAATACAAAATGTTTTCCAATTTCTTCTTGCTCCATTCAGTAGTTCTCTCAGTTGGCAATAATGGCCACTTTTATATTTATTTTTCCAAAATCATTAACTAGGGAAAGTTCCAGCTTCATTTTCTGGGGTAAATCGAAGACACTGTCAGAAAATAGTAGTCCAGGGTATAGTGTAGGACTCCTTAGTACTGGGCGGGGCCCACTACGCCTGCAAATTTGTCAACGTGGATGACAGGGATTGCCCCAAAACATCATCCTTCCTTGACATCTCCTACTGTCATCCACTGCCATGCATCCACGTGTTTTCCCAGTGTTTCATCTCGATTCCAATCAACGGTCTACATTTCATCTCCCGTACCCTTCATAGTACTTGCAAGACTCGTAGTACTAATAGGACTGACGTAGTGAAAATTGAAAATGCAACAAATAGGACAAGTGTTTCTTGCAATCACCTAGAATGATCCTAAATTTTGGAAAAATAAGACAATTGCCAAAGAAGAAGAGACTAAGACTGAACATCCCTAAATAGGGCCACATCTTGTCACTACCTAACTTTCTACCAAAATAAAAATCCAGGTATATCTTTTCAAAAGCTAAGATATATCTTGTCAAGTTACAAGTTGTACATAAGAATAAGAGTATAGCAATTCATAATTTGTCCATAACATAGTATTAGTGATAGAATGCTAGTTTGGAGGTCAAATAAATAGACCAATTTGTTCTCCCAAAACTACCCAAATATAAATATCCATAAAAAAGCAAAATAGAATGACTAAATGTCCAATGCTTTTGAAAAAATGTCTTCTTCCTTGAAATCCAAAAATGGAAGTCCAACACTTGAAGGCTAAGCCTCACCTGTACCCGTCCCAATACACAAAACAATCCAATGTAATGTTAGTGAGGATATAACAGGTGTCTTCAGCTGCAGCCAATTGCTATCTATGTCACAGATCTTGCAAAACCAAAAAAGAGAACAAAAATCATAAAACGGCCAGAAGAAATATGCAAAGCAAGTCACATTCTCAATATAGTCCAAGTAAACTAATGACCTTTGCCATTCCAATGTAGTGCTAAAACTTGAAGTACAAGAATCGTCCACAAGGATACACCACAAGAAAGCACAGCGAGCTCCAAAAACAATCGTTGCAATGAGATAGGGAAGCACTTAGGTAAAGAAGACACTATGAGCTCACAGATTTGAATTTGGGAGGAAGAACCCATAGGGATGGCCATAATGGGGTGGTTACACCTAACCATTATGTCAAGAAATTAAGGTATAAGTCAATATAACCACTCACTCATAGTGGGTGGGTGGGAGGATAGTATTGGTCCATTAGAAAGGCTATATTATAATATAAACCATCATACTATAGGATTGGCCATATAATATGGTGGAAGTCCAAGCATATCTTAGTGAAGATAGCCATTATGTATAGGTTTATAAGTTTAAAATTTGCTCCATATGTTCCATTTGGAAATGGACTTGAAGCCAAATTAAAAAATGTGTCCTCAAAAAGGGGACTAAGGGTATATAAAAATATATATAATATATAATAATATATATGTGTTGAAATTGTAGGAGATCCAACAAGGACTAAATTCAAATGCATAAAACCTCCTAAAAGAAAAGGTATGGTGTTGCCACATCAAGGTAATCAAATCAAATCAAATGGTTTAATCTTTTTTGCAAAAGTAAATAGGAAAGTTTCCCAATGATTAAAAACATGGGAAATGCAATTGACTAAAGAAGAAGAAGAAGAAGAAGGTACTAAGATTGAACATCCCTAAACAAGGCTTCATCTTGTCTCAACCTAACTTTAACCAAACAAATGTTTTGGCATATCTTTACAGTACAAAGGTGTGACCTAACAATTCATAGTTAATTCACTAAATAGTCTCAAGATGATACTATGAAGTAGAAACAATATTGTTTATAAAATGATGTGATCTCTCATATGGAGTCAAATACCAATAAACATAAGAAGTTACAAATATCCATAATAAGCATATCAAAGTAACAGAGTTTAGGTGCTTGAAAATTTTCTTCTCTCCAGAAATCCAAAAATTGAATTCAAGATCTGAAGGTGCAGCCTCACCTGTACCCGTCCCAAAACACACAACAAGACAATGTTATGTCAGTGAGGATGTAACAGGTGTCTTCAACTGCATCCAATTGCTATCTATGTTACAGATCACAAATTCATAGTGAAGGAAATCAAAGAGGTCACAAAATCACAAAAACAAAGCAAATCCAGCATAACATCAAAAAAGAACTCAAGCCCAAAGAGACCTTTGCCATTCTCAAAGTGAGGCAGGAAGCTCAAGAGTTTGCACAAACAAGTCTCCTCACAAATCACCACATGGACTCGTCACAACAAAGATGGTGGAGTCGGACAGGAGCCAGCCACCATATAGTTACGAAATTGGAGGGAAGCCTGGAAAGCTTCATTAATTAGGTAGTTTGAACCACTACCATGCCATAATAATGGGCCACCCATAGTGGGTGGGTGGGTGGTTCACATAACCCTGGTAGGCAATTTCAAATTTCAAATTTCAATTATCCCATGTGACAGATTTGGAACAACCTATGTATTGGTTGATTTGGGATATTAAGTTTGAAAATAATTTTTACATTCAGATTTTTAAGGAAGTTTTTATCCTTAAAAGAATGTAAATTCAAAAATGAGTACTTATGTTGTGTGCTTATAGGAATAAAATTATATATTTATTTGTTTTTGGGAAAATTTTAATTTTGGCAATTGAAGTCCAAAAAAGGTCTAAAAAAGAATCTAAAGGCTTACTTCCAACAAAATAAAAAAGGATAAGAGTCCTAATTTATGTGATTCATCGGTATGTACTAAACGATAGCCGAAGAAGAGACTAAGACTGAACATCCCTAAAACAGGGCTTCAACTTTCCAAAACTTAGGTTTGTGGCCAGATGTAAATCCAAGCATAACCTTGGTAAAAATAGAATAAAACATCTCAAACCTAGGCAAGTCCCAAAAGTGTCAAGATATGATACTTTGGTGTAGGTACAATAATTTCTAAGCCTCTAAATCCAAGTGTGATCCAGTGCAAATATCCATATAAGTGAGCACAAAAAGTTGACAAGATGTCTAAGTGCTAGAAAAACTTGCTCCAAGTACTCCAAAAATGGGAGTTTAGAACTTGAAGGCCACGCCTCACCTATAACCGTCCCAATCACACAACAATCCAATGTTATGTTAGTGAGGATGTAATAGGTGTCTTTCAACAATGGCTAATTGCTATCTATGTCACATATTCATAAAACCAAAATGGAGAACAATAAATCACAAGTTAGTAAGTATTCATGGTAAAGCCAAAATCCTAAGCAAAGTGCATGAAACCCAAAGACCTTTGCCATTCCCTTGATGTGCAATAGCTTGAAGTTCAAGAGTCTTCCAAGAAAGTAAGTAAGAAAACACCACACTCCCAAAATTCGGCCGTCACAATAAGAGAGAGAAGAAATGAGGCAGAGAGGCCGCTATATGTTAATTGATTTGAAAATGGGAGGGAAAGCACGTAGAAAAGGCCATAATGGGGGTAGTTACACCAACTAGGTGGTGGACATATAGCCAATTAAACCATCACCCTTAGTGGATGGGAGGGTGGTACAATCCACTTGGAGGTAATTTAGATATGAGAGCCCATGTTTTATAAATCAAGCCACATCATGTGGTATATGTGCAAGAACTAAAATACCTATAGTCACACTCAGCGAAGAAAGCTGAATTGTATAGGTTAAAAGATTAACTCTTGTGCTTAGTAAGAATATGAATATAAAATCATATCATAAAAGCTTAGTGCTATCAAGATAGCCATAAAAAGCTCCTTTTATAAATAGAAGTGAAAATGGAAAAGACAGGAAGTAAATCAAGCAATGCATCAAAGGCAAATTAAAATATATAGAGCCTTTTAAGGTGTGATATTTCCACATCATAGGTTATTGGGGTCAAAGGGACTACTTTACATAAAAAAATATTTTTTTTTAATGAACATAAATGAATAGTTCAATAATTAAAGAAGGGACTAAGACTGAACATCCCTAAATAGGGCCACATCTTGTCACTACCTAACTTGTTACCAAAATAAAAATCCAGGTATATCTTTTCAAAGGCTAAGATATATCTTGTCAAGTTTGTACATCAAAATAAGAGTATAGCAATTCATAATTTGTCCATAACATAGTATCAGTGATAGAATACTAATTTGGAGGTCAAATAAATAGACCAATTTGTTCTCCCAAAACTACCCAAATATAAATATCCATAAAAAAGCAAAATAGAATGACTAAATGTCCAATGCTTTTGAAAAAATGTCTTCTTCCTTGAAATCCAAAAATGGAAGTCCAAGACTTGAAGGCTAAGCCTCACCTGTACCCGTCCCAATACACAAAACAATCCAATGTAATGTTAGTGAGGATATAACAGGTGTCTTCAGCTGCAGCCAATTGCTATCTATGTCACAGATCTTGCAAAACCAAAAAAGAGAACAAAAATCATAAAACGGCCAGAAGAAATATGCAAAGCAAGTCACATTCTCAATATAGTCCAAGTAAACCAATGACCTTTGCCATTCCAATGTAGTGCTAAAACTTGAAGTACAAGAATCGTCCACAAGGATACACCACAAGAAAGCACAGCGAGCTCCAAAAACAATCGTTGCAGTGAGATATGGAAGCACTTAGGTAAAGAAGACACTATGAGCTCAAAGATTTGAATTTGGGAGGGAGAACCCATAGGGATGGCCATAATGGGGTGGTTACACCTAACCATTATGTCAAGAAATTAAGGTATAAGCCAATATAACCACTCACTCATAGTGGGTGGGTGGGAGGATAGTATTGGTCCATTAGAAAGGCTATATTATAATATAAACCATCATACTATAGGATTGGCCATATAATATGGTGGAAGTCCAAGCATATCTTAGTGAAGATAGCCACTATGTATAGGTTTATAAGTTTAAAGTTTGTTCCTTATGTTCCATTTGGAAATGGACTTGAAGCCAAATTAAAAAGTGTGTCCTCAAGAAAGGTCACTAAGGGTATATAAAAATATATATAATATATAATAATATATATGTGCTGAAATTGTAGGAGATCTAACAAGGACTAAATTCAAATGCATAAAATCTCCTAAAAGAAAAGGTATGGTGTTGCCACATCAAAGGTTAAAAAATCAAATCAAATAGTTTAATCTTTTTTGCAAAAGTAAATAAGAAAGTTTCCCAATGATTAAAAACATGGGAAATGCAATTGACTAAAGAAGAAGAGACTAAGACTGAAACACCCCTTAGACAGGGCTTCACTTTTGTAAAAATCCAACCTTATGCTTCATAGTAAATATACATCACATCACATTACATCTTAGTAAGATAGTATCAAAACTAAATGTCACCAAACAATATATTGGGTAACAATCAATCCTGAGATTATCAAAAGTGCCATAGCCCATCCATGTCTATTCACAAGTTTCAAACATAGTAAAATGAACCCAAGTAGAATGAGTCCATGTGCTTGACAATAAAATCTTGCACCAATTCCATGCTGGAGAAATCGGATTTGAAGGCTGAGCCTCACCTATGCCCATCCCAAATCACACAACAAGCCAATGTTATGTCAGTGAGGTTGCACGAGGTGTCTTCAGCTACAGCCAATTGTTATCTATGTCACAAATCCATCAAACCAAGAACAAGAATTAGTGAAACAAGTCATAAGGTGGAAAAGCATCAATGTCAAAGCAAAATCCTCAATCAAATCACAAAACTACAAGTGCAAGGAGACCTTTGCCATTCTCGTGTCACAGTAGCACTCCAATAGTCAGTACACACAAACTCCACACAAAATCAGCCCGCCACAGCCAAACTCCAAAGATGAGAGACAAGGGGGAAATGGGAAGCTATTTCATGTGTATGGAATTGGAGGGAACAAATTCAAACCCAGTCATAATTAGGTAGTTGGAAGTAACTACCTACCGTAGTGGTACATGACTAATAATAAAAGCCATACCCATGTGGGTTGGGTGGGTGGTTTTTTATACACCTTAGGCCAGGTCCACTCCATTTGACCATCCCATAAAAAGATTTAATGTAGCATTGGATCATGGGAAAAATCAAATCACAGAATAGGCTTAGAAAAACCTTAAAATATTAAAATTTTCCATAAAGCCATTTTATTTTGGTAAATTAAAGTTAACCCATAATGTGATGGACAACAACCAAATAAAAGAGTTTATGTGTTTTTGTAAATGACAAATTGGGCCATTTGACAGGACTTAGAATTGATGAAGAAAACATAGTGTTAACCATGTTACTAAGGCATAAGGTACAAGCATGAGTTTATTTGGCAAGTATTTGTATCCAAAATATAGAGTAATCCTAAATTTTGGAAAAATAAGACAATTGACAAAGAAGAAGAAGAAGAAGAAGAAGAAGAAGAAGAAGAAGAAGGAACTAAGACTGAAAACATCCCTAAATAGGGCTTCATCTCATCATAATTTAACATATAGCCAGAACTTGATATTTTTTATAAACCATCAAATCTCATATCACCAGTAGTCAAGATTTTGCCAAAGTAATTTATAACACAAGGCTACATAGAGTAAAAGAGTAAATCATCTATAAGAAGTGATTTATAAGAAATACAACAATCCATATGTCTTGCATCATAACATAAAGCTATGTTTGATGGTGGAAATAAACTTGTTCCAAAATAGCCAAAAAATTGGAAATTCTGGATTTGAAGGTTCAGCCTCACTTGTGCCCGTCCCAAATCACACAACAAACCAATGTCATGTCAGTGAGGATGCACGAGGTGTCTTTAGCTGTAAACCAATTGCTATCTATGTCACAAATCCAGCAAATAAAAAAAATGAACATTCAGAATAAGTCACAAGACAAGGAAAGTAAGCAAAGTATAACAAAATCCCACACAATTTATAAAGTCATTGACCTTTGCCATTCCCACTTCACGTTGGAAGCCCAAAATTTGCATGCAAAATGTCCTCAAAACTCCAAACACAATGAACTACCACAACTATAGCAAAAGAGGTGAAACTTAGGAATTGGAAGACCAATATAGGTTCAGACTGTGGGAGGGAAAGAAGCCTAATTAGTCACTAAATAATAAGGTATGTGGGAAATAATTACCCACCTCATGACTAGAAATAAATAACATAAGGCGCCACCCATAGTGGGTGGGTGGGTGGTCCCTAGTACCACTCTTGCCATATTCAAATCAATTTGAAATTTTCCATGACATATCTACCAATTAATTAAAATTGGAGAGTTATACGAATCCTATCTAGATTGGAGAGGATGTACATCATAGAAAAAATACAAATCTAAGAGATTTATACATTAGTATGTAGGAAAGCATTTTTCTATCAAAATAATTTTATAGAAAATAATTTATTGTAATGCAAAACTAATGGGATAATTATGATGGAATATCCATCTTTATGAAAAATTGTACATTTAATCATAAACATTAAAATGGTATCACAATACCATTAAAATAAATTGGAAGGTCTTAGGATTGCTTCATATGACAATATATTGTATTGTGCACATGGGGTAGAATCCTAAATTTGAAAATTATATACTTGTATAATTGCCAAAGAAGAAGAGACTAAGACTGAACATCCCTAAAACAGGGCTTCAACTTTCCAAAACCTAGCTTTGTGGCCAGATGTAAATCCAAGCATAACCTTGGTAAAAAATAGAATAAAACATCTCAAACCTAGGCAAGTCCCAAAAGTGTCAAGATATGATACTTTGGTGTAGGTACAATAATTTCTAAGCCTCTAAATCCAAATGTGATCCAGTGCAAATGTCCATATAAGTGAGCACAAAAAGTTGACAAGATGTCTAAGTGCTAGAAAAACTTGCTCCAAGTACTCCAAAAATGGGAGTTTAGAACCTGAAGGCCACGCCTCACCTATAACCGTCCCAATCACACAACAATCCAATGTTATGTTAGTGAGGATGTAACAGGTGTCTTTAGCAATGGCCAATTGCTATCTATGTCACAGATTCATGAAACCAAAATGGAGAACAATAAATCACAAGTTAGTGAGTATTCACGGTAAAGCCAAAATCCTAAGCAAAGTGCATGAAAACCCAAAGACCTTTGCCATTCCCTTGATGTGCAAGAAAACCCAAAGACCTTTGCCATTCCCTTGATGTGCAATAGCTTGAAGTTCAAGAGTCTTCCAAGAAAGTAAGTAAGAAAGAAAGCACCACACTCCCAAAATTCAGCCGTCACAATAAGAGAGAAAAGAAATGAGGCAGAGAAGCCGCTATATGTTAACTGATTTGAAAATGGGAGGGAAAGCACAAAGAAATGGCCATAATGGAGGTAGTTACACCAAATAGGTGGTAGACCTATAGCCAATTAAACCATCACCCTTAGTGGGTGGGAGGGTGGTACAATTCACCTGAAGGTAATTTAGATATGAGAGCCCATGTTGTGTAAATCAAGCCACATCATGTGGTATATGAGCAGGACTAAAATCCCTACAGTCACACTCAGTGAAGAAAGCTGAAATGTGTAGGTTAAAAAATTGACTCTTGTGCTTAGTAAGAATATGAAATAAAAAATCATATCATAAAAGCTTAGAGCTATCAAGAAAGCCATAAAAAGCTCCTTTTAAAAAAATAGAAGTGAAAATGGAAAAGACAGGAAGTAAATCAAGCAAAGCATCAAAGGCAAATTTAAATATATATGGAGCCTTTTAAGGTGTGATATTTCCATATCATAGGCTATTGGGGTCAAGGGGACTACTTTACATAAAAATAACATTTTTTTGAATGAACATAAATGAATAGTTCAATGCTTAAAGAAGAAGAAGAAGAAGAAGAAGAAGAAGAAGAAGAAGAAGAAGAAGAAGAAGTGTCAAAACACATAACAAACCAAAACACATAACAAACCAATGTAATGTCAATGAGGATGCACGAGGTGTCTTCAACTACAACCAACTGCTATCTATGTCGCAAATCCAACATACCAAGAACAAGAATTAGTAAAACAGGTCATAAGATAGAAAGCATCAATGTCACAGCAAGCTCTTCAATCTAATCACAAAAACTACAAATGCAAAGAGACCTTTGCCATTCTCGTGTCATAGTAGTAGCACAATAATCAACACAAAGAAACTCCACACCAAAGCGACCTGCCACAACCAAACTCCAAAGATGAGAGACAAGGGGAACAAGAGTCTATTTCAAGCATAAACATTTGGAGGGAAAGAATTCAAATCAATTCATAAAGAGGTAGTTGGGAATAACTACCCACCACAATGGTGAATGACTTATAATTAAAGGCCCACCCATAGTGGATTGGGTGGGTGGTATTTTTATACCATTAGGCCTAATTTCTTCCATTTGACCTCTCCATAAGGGTTTCAATGTCCCATTGGGTCAGAGAAATATTAAATTACATAATAGGCTAAAAAAAGATCATAGAAAATTTCACCATTCCAAAATAAAATAGTGATAGCATGATTAATTTATTTTGGTAATTTGAAGTTAATCCATAGTGTGATGGATAACAATAAAAAATATAAAAATATAAAAAATAAAAAGGGTCATGTGCTTTGAAAATGACAAATTGGAATTTTTGACAAGAACTATGAGTGAAGAAAACATGGTATCACCATGTTATTAAGACATAAGGTCCACTGGGTCATAGAAATATCAAATCCCATAATAGGCTCAGAAAAAATCTTAGAAAATTTTCCCACTCCAAACAAAATAATGAAGATATTTTATTTTGGTAATTTAAAGTTAACCCATAGTGTGATGGACAACAACCAAAAATAAAAATAAAAAGGGTTTTATGTGCTTTTGCAAATGACAAATTGGGGCATTTGACAAGAACTACAAATGATGAGAAAAACATGGTATTAACCATGTTACCCAAACATAAGGTACAAGCATGAGTTTATTTGGCTAATATTTGCATCCAAAATAGGGAGTGATCCTAAATTTTAGAAAAACATACATGATAATTGCAAAAGAAGAAGAAGAAGTGCAACTATTCATCCTCGAAATTTTGTGTGGAAAGGGGAGATCTTCTACAATATTTTGACTTCCAATGAATATTTTTGATTTTCTTTAAGTAGATGATGTCACACGGTTCCAGAAGCAATGATTTCCAGTCACCAGTTCCGGGTTTAAGGGTTAATGAACTGCTCTTTTTTTTCTCACTTCTGACCGAATTCCCAACTAATAATGAAAGCTTTAATTAGTTACAGATGCTGTTAGGACTCCATGTGAACACTGAATCCAAGTGATTAAATGTAACTCTGAAGTCACTCAGAGCAGCAGAGAGCTCTACATTACAAACAAACCCAAAGACCTTCGTCAATCCTGAACCAAACAGACAATTTCCATTGATAAAAGGGAAACAATACATCGAGCCAAGAGCACAAGTCTCTGGCGAAAATATTTAGATTTTTTATCTTAGTGGTTTTTTTCTTTTAACCCCTAAAGGTATTTGACTATGTTTTCACCAAGAATGCTCCAAAACTGTCATCTCTAGTACAAGTACCAAATTTTAGAAAAAATACATCTTTGGACAAATGTAACCATAGGATCTTGTATTAAGCTAGTTTGGGAATATGTGGAAAAAAATTTCAGAAATTTCCACAGTTTGGATTGCAAGATATTAGCATTTGAAGTGACAAAAAGCCATTATTTGGCCTTGCGAAAATCCAAGCAGATGCACTTCACAATGTCAGATCATTACGAAAAAATGTCCAAAGTGGTTGTAACTCTTTGGATTCATTTTCCAAGTCATGTTGTCTACATGTTTGAAAAATTTTAGATCATTTGGAATTGTACAACATATAGGAAAAAATAGTAAGTTAAAAGAAGTAGAGAATGATTCAAAATACTAAATTGTAAATAATTTATTCATAGAATTGAAAAATGCCAATCCCAATGGTTCAATTGTTGTAATAAACAATCTACACCTTTATTTTTTTTATTTTTTTCCAAAAATATTAAAAATTGAGTTAATAAAGGACTTCAAAGTTTATTTTAGATTAGAGATTCCATTACTACCCACAAACTACCCACAACTAAAACTCTTCATAACTTTCATCTCATAAATCAAAATGGAATGATTCAAAGCTTTCCATGTATATATATATATATATATATATATATATATATATATATATATATATATATATATATATCAGGAAAATAAATTTCAAATTTTTATTTTAAAAAAAAGTGATTTTTAAAGAAGTTTTTTTTTGTTGCCCGGGCTACCCACCAAGCAATGAAAACAACATATCATACAATAAATTTTTAACCATGTATTCAAAAGTTATAAAAATTGTTGGATCTTAAAGCTACTCCTCGGACACATATTGTGTGAAAATTTCAAAGAAAAAAAATAAAACTTCCATTCATAGTGAGCTATCCAAAATTGCTATGTTGCCAAAAAACACCGTTTGGTCCTTTAGGGGTTAAAAAGCAAAGGAACCAAGAATCAAACCCATAAACAAAAAGAATGAGCTTGAAAGTCAGTAACATTAGCATGTGAATTGAAAAATGAGAGCCTATGAGCCTTGAGCCTAGGTGTAAGTAAATATTTTAAAACTATTGAAGGTGTTTATAACATACATACTTATAATATGAGCACCCAATAACCATGTAAAGTACTTATAACATAGGTACTTATAACATAGGTACTTATAACATAGGTACTTATAACATAGGTACTTATAACATAGGTACTTATAACATAAATATACTATAACCATGGAAGGTGCCTATAACATAGGTACCTAAAATATAGACACCCATAATATAATTTGGGACTTATTATATAAACATCCTATAACTATGGAAGGTGCCTATAACATAGGCATCTAAAGCATAGACACCCACAATGTAATTAGGCACTTATTATATAAACATCCTATGACCATGGAAGGTGCTTATAACTTAGGTACTTCCAACATAGACACCTATAATATGAACATCCAATAACTATAGAAGGTGCTTATAACTTAGGTACTTCCAACATAGACACCTATAATATGAACATCCAATAACTATAGAAGGTGCTTATAACATAGGTACCTACAATATAGACACCTATAATTATAAACATCCTATAACTATGGAAGGTACCTATAATATAGGTATCAATAACATAGGAGCTTAGGCTCCTAAGCTCATGGGCTCAAGATCCTAGGCTCACATGCTAGCAACCGTGGCTTGAAAGCAAGATCTCATGTGGGGTGACTCAATTTTATTTAGAGGGAGTAGTAGGGGCCCTATATGTCATATATTGAAGGCCACTTTTCTTGAGCATGGGTGTGGGGGCTTTAAGTCCTATGTATTGAAATGAAAAGATTATGTCCTAACATCAATTGCATAGGTACCATAAATTGGAAAATGCAAGTAATTGTAATTGTAACTTGATTCAAAATTGTCCCATTTACATTCTTGCCTAAAATGAACCCCATAAGTGCTCCAAAGTCCATTTTGGGAATGATGAATGTCAATGCTTAAAAGCACTCATAATTTTTCCGAATAATCTGTCATTCACTCAAACTATTGTTTAACCCCTAAAGTCCCATTTTGTCCCATGAAGGGACAAAAAGGATTTTAAGTATGATCCTAGAAACTCAATTTTTGATGACACTTTTTGAAAATTTATGATAAAATAGAAAAAGTGGTATGCTTTATAGGGATATACTTTTTATTTCAATTAGTGCCTAAGAGCAAAAGTTATACCACAATAAACCCAAAATTGGACTTGGGAAGCAAACTAAAATCCACAAAAAATTTGAAATAAAAATTTGAAATTTTTGTCTAATAGATTGTATTTTTGTCTATATAGAAAGATTTGATTAATCTCATTTGGATTTGTGGTGTGAAAGTTATCAAGCATTTTTTTTTGTTGGCAATCGTAACATCTTTTTGAAAAAATAATGCATAGGATTTGTTTCTGAGCTCACTTTTCACACTTCTTTAGATCAAAAAATTCCATAGGGTTATTTTTTATTGTTAAAAAATAACTCACCATTTAGATTAGTGTGTTTTCATTCCATCTTAGACTTATTAATGATTTAGTTTTTCCCTCTATGATATATATACTTTCCTCTATTCAACAAATTATTAAAGAATGAAAACTACATTATTTTTTTAACTTCTACTTTTCATATATTCTCAAATTAATTGTTCATGATAAAAAAATTTAATTCAAAATCTATAGTGCAAATTTTTTACATTAAGAAATTCAAAATCTCATAAACTAATTTTTCATAGTGCCAAAAGACATGATTTCTTCACCTTCAATACATTAGTTCAACTTGCAATCTATGAGATCTTAGTGTTTGAAATTTTTTCTATACATTCTCATACTATTCTAATATAAGATCCAACAATTAGATATATAAAAAATACCATTTAAAATTTTTTTGCTCTTTGCACTAGAAATGACCATTTTGAATGGTTTTCAACATAGAAAAGGCTTTGGGATTTCAAGTGTTAATCAATTAAAAGGATGTGTGCATAATTGAGTGGACCACTTTCTAAGTCATAGTTTTGTTTTTAGCATGACCTTGGCATTGCAAGCCACATTGTAGATAATTCACCATACCATGGTTGCTATAAATTTTAGTATATATTCTCAACTTGGATGCGAAGACAACTATGTAATTATTTCAAAGGTCTCTTCTTTGAATAAAGGGCTATGGACCTTTAAAGTTGCAATGTGAATTCTAAAAACTCAATATAACATTCTATAAGAGTCTTTCTAATGAAGAGAACATTCTTGTTATTGTATTAGTGACTCATCATGTGTTGTAATGTAGATTGAGGTGCCTAGAGATTATATTATTTTACTTGATATCAATCTTAAAATAGTAGTATGGACTTTTGAAAGGTCTAAATTGAATCATATTTTTAGAAGTCCATAGAAGAGTCAAAACAATGTTTTTTTCCCAAAAGAATTCTAAATGTTACTAGAAATTGTAGGTGGACTTCAAATCAATATTGAAGATTGGATCAATTTTGAACCATTGGAATTTTCAAGATTTAGGGTACCAAGATGAGTGGATGATGTCACTAGGTATTTTGGACAAGACCCATTATGGGGTTTTAAAAAGGATCCTTTCCAATGCTTATTCTACACTTCCTGGTATCTCTCTTCACATTATTGTGCTCACTTTCCTTGAGCAAATTTTTTTTGATTAGCCTTGTAGTGAGTTATATGAATATGGACTTCCACCCACTTTGATCCACTTAACTATGCACACACCCAAAAAATGATCGTCTATGACCAATTTGATAAAATTCAAGTAAATGACATAATTGTACAAAGTTATAGGCAAAAAGTTCTAAACTTTCAAATAAGGATTTTGACTTTAAAAGGATAAACCCTCTACATATGAGAATCTAAAGTTGATTATAGGCACACCTATTTCAAGCATTTAAAAGATTCACAGTTTATTCATACATTTTTTAGGAATATGCATACAGAGAAAATGAAGTCCCTTATTGGCTCCCACAAAATTTGAACAAAAATGTAGATAATTTAACAATGAGAACCATGCTCAAATTCTTATTTGAACGATTTTAGTTGTTATCTTATATAGAGAAATTTAACTTGCCATTTCAATACATAGGACCCATTCCATATTCTCCTATGTGAATCATATAAGTTTAGTTTGTTTTTTGTCTCTTGTTTCCAAGATTGTCTAAGGCGTACACTTAAAAGATTGACTCATTGAGGAATAGGATTGACTATAGTAGTCTATTTTGAAAGCGCCTATCTTCTTCAAATCAACCCAATAATTAGGTTGAAAATGGACATAAGGTAGTCCTAAAATTGATATATGATAGACAATGAATGGACAAAGGATGGAGTGGGAGCTGATTAATCCCTACAGGACCATCATGCATTTTTTGGCTACACAACAATTTCTGGCAAGTATGTGTGATTGGAGTTTTCCATATTTTTGGCCCAAATTTTAGAAAAAGGTGGGGATGAGGAATATCTTTCATATACACTAAATTTCATGACATTTGGAAACATGAATCATAAGTTATAGTGTAATATGTTACTTTTTTTTGTAAATGGGCAGTCCTTGCAGATTAGAAAAAATCATTTTTTTCAAATATAAAAATTTGAAATTGGTTTTCTAAAGTTAAATATATGTAGAAAGATTTGAATCATTACATTTTAATCAATGAGTCAAAAGTTATGAGGATTTTTTGTTTGTGGGCAACTATGGATTCTCTACTCTAAATTAAACTTTAAAGTCTTTATCTTACTCAATTTTCAATATTTTGGGAAAAAAATAGGATCGTAGTATGTAGATTTTTTATTACAACCTTGCAACCATTGGGATTGGAAATTTTCAATTTCATAACAAATTCTTAACAATTTTGTATGTTGAATCATTCTCTACTTTCTACATACTATTTTTGTCCTATATGTTGAACAATTCCAAATGACCTGAAAATTTTCAAGCATGTAGATAACTTTTCTAGTAAAAAGAATCCAAAGAATCACCACTATTTTAGTCAATTTTTCATAGAAAAGTGATCTTGTGAAGTGCAATTGCCCTTTTTTTCACAAGACCCAAAAAATGATCTTAGTTAATTTGAATGCTTCTATCTTGCAATCCACGGAGTGGAAATTTTTGAAATTTTTACCACGTGTTCTCAAGTCAAAATACTACAATATCCTATGGTTATATGTGTCACAAAAAATTCAAAAATTTGGTACATGTACAAAAAATGGCAGTTTTAGAGCATTTTCAATGAAAACATAGTCATGAAACTCTAGGGGTTAAAGTTTGTGAGATATTTCTTTAAGGTTTAAGTAAGAATGGTTAAATCACAGTACTGGGTCTAATTTTAATTCCTAAAGGACTAAAGGGGGTTTCATAGAGACTGTGAGGTACTTTTTCACTAACTTTTACTTTTTGTCAAGTACTAGTAGTGTAGGAGTTCATCCGTGGATAAGCCAATGTAGTCTATCATTGGTGCGTCTAATGTCACTTTTAAAGTAGATTTAGGTTATGTGTAAACTAACTTAGTGAAGCATACTTGGAATCTTTATTCTTACATTTCTATTCTTTTTTTTTTTCTTTCTCTTCTCTTTTTCCCAAGTTCTCTCAATTTGGTGGGCAGTCAATTATCACTAATGCAGACACAATGTTCTAAGAGTCCCGGTCCTATATAGGAATTCTAGGGTGGGCAACACATCATGGGCAACAAGTCAGGTTGGGCAACACGTCTTATACATAGATACAACCTATGACCTAATCATATATATACAAGATAATACTTTTAAAGTATACAAATAACTCATTAATTCATACCTTTTTATGTGTTGGGGCAACAGGGCCAAGAATTGCTCTTTATGAGCTTTTCGAATCTATGTGCAAAATGACTACACGTGGCAATCTCAGTAGGCAACACGTCCAATATGCAAAATATGAAATGTTTAGGACAAAGTACTAGATTCTTGGTCTTTGAGCTTTCTCCTTTTTTTTCTAAGATTGGCAACAAGTCTCAGGGCAACAAGTCCAAAACCACGAGGTAAGACATTCCTAAAACATACACAATTATTTATCAAACATAAAGGAAACTAATTCCACAAATTTCATCCAATTCTAAAATCCAAAATCTAAATTACAAAATTTATTTTAGAAGTTGTTGAACTTATAGTCGCTCACAACCCTAGGACCCAGACCCAAACCAAGGGCATAGCCCAAGGGCCGTTTGAAAAATTTGAACTTTTATTTATTTTATTTTTGGTCAAATCATCCAAATTTTGAATCCAAAATTTCAATTTTAATGTTATAAAGTTTCTTTTATAGGTTAGGGAACCTGTAGCTACACACAACCATAGGACCTTGAGTTGCAGGCCTATAACTGTGGGCTGTGGTCCTAACCCTATTACCGTAGGGCAACAATTCTGGGATTCAAATCCCTAAATTCGAATCTTCTTCGCACCGCAACTGCCAATCCACTACGAGCTCCTTCTCCTCCAAATGACACAACTGGTCTAATTTCCAAATGCTTGATCAGAAAAAGAACGTTGGACCAATGTTTGGTCTTCGCACGATCAGCTCAATCCCGATTGCTCCAAGCAGGGCTGGAAAAGTGTCTGCTCCACCCAATTTGATCACAATCCGCTCTTGACACACTATCGATCTGGTTGTTTTATTTTGTTTTCGTTTTCTTCCGCTCTTGATTCGAAACTCTTCTTCGACGCTTCCACCTACGACGGCACACTTCACCGGAACTCAATCTCCTGACGGTCAAGATCCAACTCCTGATCAGGGAAAGGAAGCGTCGTTCCTCCCACAGTCTCCGTCATCTTCTTTCTATTCAGACTTCGTCTTGGTCGCTCTCTGCTCCGATCGCTTTGGACGGCTGCACTCTCTCTTGCTTTCCCTCGCCGCTTCTCCCGATCACAACTCAAGTTCGTGAATTTCGATGAAGAAACACAAATTTGCAATTTCGAAATCACCCGCTACCAGACTGCAAGCTCTTTGTGGCAATCACTCCTCCTTTCCTGATTCTCTTGATCACCACACCCGTCACACTTTTTCACTTTCTCTTGCAACAATCCAACGCTACTGCTGAAGGTGCCTTTGACAACCACACCTCTGATCCTTGTGGCTTTAATTACCAATTGCGGCTACACTCTAGGTGTTGAATCCCAGCAATCAAAGTCGATTCCAATCACTTCCAGTCCAATGCCACCAAAATTCACAAATAGACTCCAATTACAAGAGGTTAGAACTTTAAATCGCCTCAAAAGAATTCAGAAATTTCAGACACCAAACATCAAAATTTCACAATCACACTCTCAAGAGTCAAGATACAAAATGCTTCGCCATCATACAAACAAAGATCTGCACAGAAAGAGCTTCAATTAAAAATCGCAAAAATTACAATGACGAGTGCTTCTTCCAGAATGCATTGTAACTAAGAAAATAAAATATTTTGTCTTTTAAGAGTTGGGAAGAAGGTTCCACGCCTCTCCCAATCGTTTATTCTAACTTTTCATTCGTTTTCATGCCTCTTCCATCCATTTCTGCGATTTTTCATTCGTAATCGTGTATTGTTTTTTGTTTTTGTTTTTTTGTTTTTGTTTTTTTAATCCAAATCGCATCCCATCCATCCAATCCGCAACCCATTCATCCTTTTCGCACCTTTTGGAATCTTCCATCCATCTATGAGGTTTTCATCCATTCGGTACTTCATCCATCCAAACTACCCCATTTACATTGCAAAAAGTTTGAAAACTACTTTTTGGATTACTTTTAGCTACTTTCTGCTTTTTAGTATTTTTAGCCTACTTTTAAACTATTCTTTATACTTTTTAGACTATTTTCTACATACTTTCCTAATAAAAACTAAAAAGTAATCTAAAAAACAAAATCTTTATTCTACAGAGACATTGTCAAAAACTATGATTTTTTTACATGTTATTCAAAATTAAATAGTGAAACATTTTTTTGAAACTTCAACCATATGAAACTAAATGAAAGCATTTTATGAAAGTGTGGAAAAAAATTTCAGACCATTCGACCATAGGGATTGAAAGATTATAATGTTTGAAGTGAGAAAAAACACTTTTTTTTCATTCCTACAAAACATGGTCAACAATCTCGATGTACACAATACGAGCCCTTTTGGAGTAAAATTTTGGCTCTACCCAAATATGAGGGTATTGAACATTCATAAATATATGATGTTAGGTTCACTCTTCAAATTTTAGAAGCAAATATGGAGTCTAGGTTACTCTAAATTACCGTGCAATGCAAGGACATTAAGTAAATTTTCAATACACTAGTCATTTTTTGATGATTTCTTGTGCAAGGAGGAAATTTTATATTTGAAATTTGAATAGTGAGAAGTTAGAAGCAAAAATTAGGAATATGTGGAAAAAATTTCAAGAATTTTGACTTCACAAATTGCAAGATAATAGGACTTGAAGTAGAAAAAAATGTTTTTTTTCTAAAACCACCCCAAACATAGCTTACAAAGTTTGACTCCTCTAAGAATGTGATTTGAGGACTAAATTTTTTTTTGACAAATGTATGACATATTTTATTGATTACGTACATGCCAAATTTCAAAAGTTGATGAGCTTTTTACAAAAGATTCCTAAAAGATTCCTAAATTGCCTAAGCTACCTAAAAACTTCAAGGCAATATAACTTTTGACCCAGACACCCAATTGGAAAAAAATTGGTTTTCCATGAAGGAGGTACACATTTATACATTGTGTCCAAATTTCAAGAAGATCCAACCAAAAATGACTTTGTAAGAACCTACCTAAAATTTCTTGCATACATTGAACAAACACTTGGTCCATTAGGGGTTCATTTTAATGATAGATGGACATTCACGTATTCACATTGGAGTTGGCATGCCAACTACTTTGTTCTGAATGCACAATCTTTAAAATTGATTCGACACAAGCATGGTCACATTTAGAACCCTTATCTTGCTTGTTATTTATTTCAATTCCCCTTGTTTCTTCTTGTTTTTCCCATCTCTCTTTATATGTTGCATATATATGCATTTTGCCAAACCTATTGTCAAAAATAGGTGCCTTGGACATAAATCTTTGAAAATTTATAAATCACTCAATAATACTTGAAAAAATACAAAACCACATGTGTTACATGCTGCATCTATTTTTCTTTATCTAAAAAATGAGCTAAAAATATTTCACCTCATAGAAGCCCATGAAAAAGACAAGAAAACCCTTATATGGTTGCTTTTAGAGCAAACTACTTTAACTCCTAAACGACCAATGTCCTCTCCGGGGACAAAATGGATTTTGGACAAGTTCCTATATCCTCAATTTTTAATGAAATTATTTGAAACTTTTTCATAAGATAGAAAAACTCATTAGATTCTTGGAACTATAATTTTTCTTTCAATCAATGCCCAAGAGCAAAAGTTATGCCATCTTAAACATAATGTTCACCTTGCAAGGCAGAAAAATAAATCCACAAAAACTTGAAAGAGAAAAATTTTCTTTTCTTTTCACATATATTATATTTTTGTCTACATCTGAAGCTTTGATTCATTCCATTTGGATTAGTGATGTGAAAGTTATGAACAATCTTGTTTTGGAGGCAATATGAGCATCTTCTTGAAAAAACCCTTTGAATGCTAATATCTTCCAAGGTTTAGGGTCCAAGTTTTTTTGGTAGAAGTTCTAAAATCATTTCTTCAATAGAGATACAAAGTGACTTTGGAGATGTTCACAAAGTGATGATGGGAGTTTTAGACAAGGGACGATTTGCAAGATACCCACCTTACATTGCCAATGTAGTATAGAGGTGACTCTTTAAGAGTAATGTGTCTTGTCTATAGGCATATCCTTCAACATCAATTATATTCTAATCCAACCAAACTTAGAGCAATTGTTCTATTAAAATTTTTAATCTATTCCAATCCTAATGCATTGGACATTGAGTAACATTTAGTAGCCTTCATGCCCATTGCCTTTCCTTCATACACCTTGCTCATTACATGGAGCCTCCACTTTTCTACTTAATCCCTAGAGGCCCAAGGCTCTTTTGGGTCTAAGAACATCATTGCTTTTGAAGTGTTTTAGATCTAAATGTCACTAAGGTATAGAAATTTCAACTGTACAATCTTGAAGTATACGTGTTATTGATGACATGAATCAAATTTAGAGTCATTTGGCTACATAGATTGCAAGATTATAACATTTAGTGTTGAAAAAGTTGGATACTAAAATTTTTCTAGCAACCCATTTTGAAGTGAAATTTGATTTCTAAACCTACTCAAATGAAAAACTTCAAATTGAAAAGCACTTTAAAACCAATATACAAATACATTGGTAAAAGAAAAATATCATTCAATTGACTCATCTTGATTACAAAATGGCTTTGAAATGTCAAAAAATAGCGAAACAAAAGTTGCAAAAAATACATCTATGGTTGAACTTCCTTCTACTAAAATGCTTGTGAATCACTCATAACTTTTTGGATTGATATGAAATTTTAATCAAACAAACTAGACTAATATGTGCAACTTTCCCCATTTTTAAAATTGGAAACAAACATTGTAACTATGAAGAAGACGGCACAAGCCAACAAAGTTCACCAAAATCCAAAAATGTCTAGATTTTGAACTTTGAATTGCTCCCAAATGTTTAGAACAACTTGGATTGACATGAAAATTTTACCACAATAATTAAACCTTAAGGGGATCATAATCCAACAAATTTTATTGAAGACAACCATCAGATGAAGGAGATACAAGCCCTTAAAGTTGAAGCCATCAATATCCAGTTTGGTGAATTAAATTCAACCCACAAACTTCAAATGATTTTCAAAAAATGAGTACATCTTGGATCAAATTGAAAATATATCATACAAACTAAAAAGACTATCAGAGGGCATTTTTGGCCCCTTAGGGTGCTTAGGGGTTAATAGCCTTGTTGGGTGTGAAATATTCCACACCATCTAAATTAATTGTACCTAAAATAGGCCACTCTTCAAAATTGACCCCAATTTTTGAAGGGAAACTCAACAGGTAGGATATCCAAAATAGTGCGAATTACAAGGATAAGTATAAGGTGGAGAGTTAAGGGCCATTTTGAGAAGTGTGGAGCTCTATTTATAGTATTGTGGAGGTGGCCACCTTACAAGTGGTCGATTATTGATATGCTTTCTGTTGTTTTAACTTTCTTCTCTATGACATGTTGTGATACTACTAGTGTGATTTCTTGATGTGCATCAAATGGATTTTCGCATCACCCACATGACATTTTTAGCACCCTACACCTTGCATCTTTGAAAATTTGTAACTAATTCACAATGTGTCCAAAAACACTTGCATTTTGATTCATAATCCTTCACCAATGTGCAAAAATTATTGTTCATTTTCTAGAGGACACTGATCATACAAAAGAGCTTATTTGTGCAATTTTAGGTGTAGTTGCTATATTGTAATATAGAACCATCTATTGAAGAACCAAGGCATTGATATTGCATGCTACTGAATGTTATGAGTTTAGTTGGTTTTTTGACACAAATGAAACAGAATTTCATTGTAGAAAATAGTACAATACCTCCAGCCACAACTGAAGCAGCCTGGAGGAGCAAAGAGCAACACACAAGCCAATCATTCAAAAAACAACACAGGGAACTAACTGGACTAAAACCAAAAAGACTGCCTTGTGAAGCTCAGCTCAGAGAGAGACCATGAAGCCTCTCATGGCCAGCCATGAGAGGCACACATCAGAAAAGTTGGGCCAGATTGTTTTGGTGCCATTTTGACACCAAAGACCGCATACAGGTCATTTTGGTGTCATTTTATCCATACTAGGTTGGTATGGAGGTTGACACCAAATTAATTTAATTACATTTCAATGCACCATCGTGGCACCATGTTCACATGCCTTGAAGTTCCCGATGCAGTGCCCCGTAGCAATGCTGGTGAGGACCAGGGCTTTTTTTTCTGGCAAAATTTTGCCAGATCTGTCAGAGTCTGACCAATGTGAATCTGTCCCTCCAAAATCTGGCCTGTGCAGTGAAGCCAACACAGGGGACACTAGTCCAAAAAAAAACACCTGGTGAGGACTCTCATGGAGGTTGAAAGACAAAGGTCGCAATTGGGCCAGTCGCAATCCATCGATCAACTTGATGGACCATTTTTGCAAAGAAGTTGAATTTGCAGCTGCTTCTGGCAAAAGTCTCCTTGATGGAGCTTGTGCTGCACTTGGGGTTGGCATCCTTTCTAGTTGGCTGCTGTAGTAGATGAGTCCTCTCTATATGTGGAGAAGCAGTTGATCCTCAGTCCAGGACTGGCCATGAATGTTATGAGGTTTTTTTTTGAAACACATGGACAATTTCCATTGATAAGGGAAACAGTACAACAGACCTGAGGTGCAAACCCCAGAGAAAAATCTTTACAAATCCGGATTGATTATGAGTTGAATGGCACAATTTCGGTGCTCTGCAATTGGATACGTATTGTGATGACAATGCAGATCATGAGTGCCCAGGCAAAATGGTCTTTCAACAGGAAGTTGTTCATCCTTGCAACAAAGGAATCCTTAATAAATGACATTGCTGCAGTCATCCAAGTGGTCAGAATTGGTCATCTTCTGAAGTATCTCTGAACCTTGCAGACAGGGCTTTCTCTGGGGCTTTATGATGCCAGATTGCACGAGGAAAAAATAATTTGGCTAGAAAGTGGCAAAACAAACGATAAGTTTTTCACCATAAAACTTTGAAACTAAAAAAATAATCTTGGATGAAATCGTCCAATTGTGGATGAAAACAGAATTATGGATATGTCATATGTACTAATGTGATATTTTTTATATAACCAATATGTGGATGAATGTTGAAATTTGGAATACCATTATAACATTTTATATTGCCACTTTTGCACTTCATAAAAAATGAAAAACAAAAACAAAACCCTACTCCCAAATTTCTATTGTCACAATCTATTATGAATTGCCTTGGCTACTGAACTTATTCAGTAGTTACAATTCAAAATTGGTAGTCATTGAGGCAGTAGAAGGACACTCATGTAAGAACATTTGCAATGCTTCCGGGAACAAGCCCAGTATTGGCAGTGTAGAGAGTGCTTTGCAATTTCTAATTAAAAATGGCTCCAATGCAATCATTAAGGGGATGTCCACTTCCATGGCCTCGGTATACAAACACTCAGGATCAACAAATTTGCAAAATGTGAAGGGCCCGCAAGTTGGCTTGGTGTAGGAATAATCATTGTTGCCATACCTTTACAAGCATTGGTATGTGTGTCAATCGTGCATCCTTCCTTGTTTCCATGAAAAGTCTTTTTTAATGTAGAATTTTGTCCTTTCTTTCTTTTTATAATGTGAAAAGTCCATTTGATGTTTAGATTGTTGGCTTTGCGTTGGATAGATTCATTCTAAGGGCCTTTGTGCACTATGGCCGTCCAAGTTGAGAGGCCATGGAATTGAGTGGTCAAACTTTGTTGAGATCCCAAGGAAATGGGTAATAAATAGGCCCCAAAAAATATGAATTGAAGCCTTTGGCCAACCTTAGTGTGAAGTCTCCAAAGGCCAAGTCCAAAGTCCAAATCCTTGGCAATGAACTCCCACGGCCTCTCAACTTGGATGGCCATAGTGTGAAGTCTCCAAAGGCCAAGTCCAAAAGGTCCAAACCTTGGCTATGAACTCCCATGGCCTCTTGATTGGGATGGCCATAGTGTGAAGCTTCCTATGGCCAAGCCCAAAGTCCAAACCTATACCAAATTAATGATTGAAATCTTGTTAGATTTTGATTTTTAATGAAAAAACTCCCATGGCCTCTCAACTTGAGTTTGGGTCTTCATTTTTTCTTGACCCAAACTTTAGTTGAGAGTCCGTCGCCATGTAAGCATTTGGCTACCACATAGGCAATTTGGGGGACATCAAATTTTGATAGACTTTGGATTGTGCCACCTTGTTTGAAGGGCCAAGAGGCCAAAATCTTGGGTTTCTAAAATCTGATTGGCTAAGACCGATGGACTCTTGACCTCGTGCCGTAGTGTGAAGTGGCCCTAAAGAATCCTTGGCACTATACAAGCCTTGTGGAATGCCCCACGATTTGGCAATATAGGGACTCTTTATTGAGACAACATTACAGATGCTCTAAGCTGAACTTATATTTTGTGATTTGCCAGTCAAGTTGCCATAATTAACCCCTAATTGCCTCATCGACCATATTTGGTTGACTTGGAATTTTAGGCTGATTTTGGGATGGGCAGTTAAATTCTTGTGACCGCTTTGAAATTTTTTACAGGCAATTTCAAAGGTTAACTACTAAAATTTTTTATTTTTCACAAAAAAAGGTAAATATTGGATTTTTGAGAGGTCCTCAAAGGCATATATGTATGTTAGTGGAAGAGTAAAGCTTGCCAATTTTACTTGATTTCTTGGCTTTAAGCAAAGCTTGCCAATTTCACTTGATTTGAGACCTAAAAAATTGTTCTTATCCATTTGCTTTGAAAATGGTCTCAATGGAAAGAGGAAAGTGTTTTCATGATATTCACCATTGAAAATTTAAACATGCAAATGTTGATTTGGAATTAATTGCAATTTCTACTTATTAAAAAAAATTGCATTTCAACAATTGTAAGGTGGATTGTGTAATGAGTTTGATAGCTCTTCATTTGAACCTAAGGTTTTTGGAAGTGCATTTTAGTGTGCTAACACAATTTTTAGTTGGTCATGTCACCTCCAATCCCCAATAAATCTTATATGCAAATTTCTAAAACATTGTGGGGGAGGGGTGGCATACGAAAAATAGAAAATGTATATTTCTCTTGTTATAATCTCACAACTTCTACGCAATTTTGCTCTCTAAATTGGTACACACACTAATAAGCAAGCTCTTTAGACATCCATATGGTTAGATTTTGAAAAAAAAAATATTTTCTTGGGTTGGGGATAACTATAAGCCTATGCTCTTTTTTCATAGTCAAAACACACTTGGAAAGGCTTAGGCACTTAGGGGTTAACCCCTCACCGCCAAAGGCCCAAACAACTCCAAAAACAACATTCCTTTTGAAGTGTTATAAATACAAATTTTAATAAGTTTTAGAGATCTCAACCATACGATCTTGTAGTGCACTTGTTGCAAATGGCTTGCAACAAATTTGGTGTCATTTGTCTTTATAGATTTAAAGATTATAATGTTTCAGTGTTGAAAAAGGATGCTGAAATTTTCCCAAAAACACATTTCGAGGCAAAATTCGGTTTCTAAATCTACTCAAATGAAGAAACTTTAAACTCGTAAGTGATTCAAAATCAGCATACAAACACATTGATGAAAAAAAATATCATTTAATTGACACATTATGTCTACAAAATGGCATTGAAATGTAAAAAACGAGCAAGAAAAGTTCCAAAAAAAATATCAAAGCCGAACCTCCTCCTACTAAAATGCTTTTTAGTCACTCATAAATTCTTAGATGGATATGAAATTTTGTACACACAAAGTAGACAAGTATGCACAACTTTTCCAAAAAACATTATTGGAAACAAACACTGTATGAAGAAGAAACAAGCCGCCAAAGTTCACTCTAATTCAAAAATGTCGGGATTTTGAACTTCGAATTGCTCCCAAACATTCAAAACAACCTGGATTGGCATGAAAATTCTACCACAATAACTAGACTTCAAGGGGAATACAACCCAAATTTTCTTTTTATTGAAAACGAACACTGGATGAATGAGATACAAGCCTCCGAAGTTGCACCCATCAAATGCAGTTTGGTGAACTTGAATTGAACTTGTGAACTTCGATTGGCTTCCAAAAATTCAGTACATCTTGGATTGATCTGAAAATTTTACCACACAAACTAGAAGAGAGAGCGCAACTTTTCCAACAAGTTTTATTGGATTCAGACATCTGATGCAAAAGTTACAGGACTTTGAATTTGACCTGAGGACACTTTTCGTCCCCTTCGGCAGTGAGGGGTTAAGAGCCCACACAAGAAAATTTTCTCAAGATCTCGCTTTACCTTAGAAATGATTTGCTGCAACTTCAGGATGAAGTTGTTCGACATTCTGAAACATCCTCCACACTTTATTATACAGTCACGTGATATACCACCAACAGTCCAATTACGGTAGTTAGTTCACTGGTTACTGTAGCTAGAAACATCATATTATTATTTTGACACGATTCATTGTGCTTACACTCAATTTCATTAAATTGACATGATTCCAAGCTTCTGCCAAAAACTGTGGCATTCATGTGCACAGCTAATGAAACAAGGACAAGTCAGGATTTATGGTTTCAGACCAAGTAAAGTAAGCTTGCCAATCCACGCACAGGTAAAATTCAAATACTTTTCCTCACCAGCAATCCCAAAATTGGCTAAACTTTGCTTGGTTGCTACTTAATTTCTTCATGTCCTCAGTGTTAAATTCAAAAAAATCTTCCAAATATGAACATTTGGCTAATTTCCCTGAACCTGTTCTGGGATCACTGCTCCTCACTAAAATAAAGACTTAAATGCTACAAAATTTGTCGTTTTTCTTAATTGTCCTGCTAAGATTCACCTAAACAAAAGAATGCAAAAAGGCTACTTCCAACAAATTATATTGCAATATAATGAGGTTGAAATCAAATCAAAATTTTCTTGTAGCCCTTTACTGCACAATGTGTGGTCCCTAACAAAATTTTGATCCCATCACTGAATGAGATCGTTCCGGAAGTTTTGCATCTTGTTAGCATCTTGTTCAGTTACTAAGTGGTGGAAATTGCCAATTTAACAAAAATAAATAACATCTAGGTTCTCATTTTTATGACCTTGGTCAATGTCCAAAATATCATATTTGACAATATTACAAAATTGACAATTAGAGAATTTCTAAAATCACTCAACTAATTAAAGTTGCTTTCAAGAGCTTGAATGGAGGCTTGCAAATGTGAGTGAGTAGAATATATAACTTATAGCCCCTATACATTAGAGTTGTGTAGGCATGCTAGTTCCCATGACCAATTACAACTCCAATAATTACTACACAAAACATTGAAATTAGGTTGCCTTACTAAGAAAAGTTACTTCATGATTCACTATATATTGGAGCATCCAACTTTGTTAAAGGTCACGCTTGGAACCAATGCACTAACCCATGCCACACACATAGTTGTGGGTTGATGAAAATTATTGCATCCTTATCTTTGTATTGTATAGTAAATTAACAATGAATATTTATAAGTGTAAAATGTTGAAAAATTAGCGAGGGCTCACTATTCAATGTAGTGTGCTTCAATGTCTTTGAAATGGAGCAGTATCTTAGCATACATTCTTGTTCCTCATCAATTGTTGGTAACTTATTTTACCAACTTCTAGAATTGACTTCCTTCTTCATCAAACAAGAATAGTGTGACCACGAGGCTTTGTCTTAGGTGAATAATAATGATGATAATAGGGAAATCAAACTTGTGTTAGGAGGCAAAGATTGAATTTTTTTGCAATTGGTTGATTTTAAGGGGCTTATATAGGTTAGATTTACATAGCTTAGACTTACACAGTAGACATATGTAGCATAGATTTATGTATATTGGGTAGAAGCACACTACACCCCCCTAAAAAGTACGTCAAAAAGGTACTTTGGGGAGATGTACTAAGGTTCAGCTATTTTTTTGAATTGAAGAACAAAATCTTTTTGGTTTGTATGCAAATGCAATAGGTGAGTAACCTTGTAGAGATTTGTTTTTATTGTCCATCAAATTATAAAAATGTTTTTTCCAAACTTGAAAAAGTACTTTGTGAGAATGAAAAGTACGTCAAATTTATCAAAAAGATGGAAAGCACTTTATGGAGGAAAAACAAACAAGTAACTCCGAGTGATTTTCCAATACTTTAATATATTATTTTCTATGTGAGGGAATCCTTTTGATAGATAGGGTGTAGTTGTTATTGTTGGAATTTAGGAGGTTATGTGGCATTCTTTTCTACAACAAAAAGTAGATAAGAAACAAAATGTTTTGGCTAATCCTCCGATTGTGGAAGCATCATGAATGTGGACTATAGGATGGCTAATGGTCTAATCCCCTAAATTATCTATATTTTTGAAGAAATAATATTTCTTGAGTTAGTAACAAAAAATACTATGAGTATATAGAGTACACTTATGAGGTAAACTTTGTCGTTCATTCCAAAGTTCATTTAGATCTCGACCATAGATTTTTGGACTAGATTCTATTCTTATGAAGTAAATCCCTCAAGAAATCTCTTTGTCTTTGTTGTCTCTTATTTTTGTAGCCTACATACATGTGTCTTCCTATGTAGAAAATGTACACTCTGTACAAAATATACAAAATACACACTTCCAATACTTTGAAATTGTGTTGAAATCGTATCCAATGTAGTGTGCTTCTATCCAATTAGACTTATTTACACAATGTAGACTTACATAGGTTAGACTTACTTACATAGCATAGACTTATATAGCTTAGACATACTTACATAGCATAGGTCTACTTACTTGCATAGAATAGACTTACATAGCTTAGGCATCTTACATTGTTTGGACTAGGTGAGATTTTTTGCAATAAATCCCAAAAAGATTCTTTCTTTGGAGATGCTAGTTTACTAAGTTAAATGCCCGGATTTTGTTTCTAAGCATTCCGGCTCATCTCCAAACATGTTGTGCAATGTGAATGAGAGTGTTGTGTAGTGTGAATGTGGTTGTAGATAGGATTTGGACTTTCATAAACCGAAGTCAATGAGGCCTTGTTTTTTTAGGCATTTAAATGCCCAATTGCCTAAAAAAAATGGGCAACTTCAAGCCAATAGAAAAAAGAGGGTAAATGTATTTAAGATTGCTAGATTGTAATCATGGCCCTACACACCATTGCCATAATATTTCCAAAATCTCATTTCATCCGTTGTGTCAAGCTAGTACATACAAAAATTATATACTCAAAATTTCATACTCAAAATTGGCTTCCTTTGATGCAAGCCTCCAAAATGAAGGAGTGAGGAAATTCAAAACTTTCTTGAAAGAAAGGCCACATAAAGTAGTGTATTCATAAATCGTCCATTTAAGGACTGTTGGGCCTTTTTGATGGTTTTCAGATGCCCCAAATTATTTCCCCTTATTATTTACTTGAAGAAAATTTGTTGCGGAATCTAACATGAGTGGTTTCATATTTTTTGGAGCATTTATGAATTTTTAAAGAATTATGTGATAGGCACCTATTTTTGATCATAGGCCTTGCAAAATCCACCCACCCACAGTCTGGAAAAAGATATGACTTGACCAAAAAGAAGCATTGTAGCATTCAAAAAGTAATACACAAGGTTCCTAAATGCAACAATTGCATTACTAAACTTAAACAAACCCAAAATTCTTTTAACATTTGTAAGAAGGCAATTGAGCAATCAATTCTCATTTAGAAAAATGAAATGAACACACCCTACCTTTGCAATGGACCCTCTCTGGCTTTTATTCCATCCATTGGCAAAGTACGAATCAATACTTAACAAATCTTCAGTATGCTCTAACTTTGTTGAAAGACCATTTTAGAATCAATGACTATCCATTTCAGAGGTACCTACTCAACTGTTTGAAGAAGATAGTGGCAATAACAGCATACTTCTATAACCATTGGTCCAAAAACCAAAAGAACCCCACTGCGATGAGGAGTCGCTGCCATAGTCTCTGTCCAAAGGACAGACCCAATAAAAACCCTGCCCCTGCCCCTCCCCCCCTGTTTGAGAAAAATTAATGTCGTGACAAACTGCAACACGAGGCCCACACAGACTTTATTAAATGCATTGCACTGTACATATGTTATATATATGCATATAAAATTGGCGAGTCGGATCAGACCTACCTCGGAAGTTAGTAGCTTGTGTTTTGCAGCTGTTTGCCATGGCCAGGGCTAATATACCAACACTGGAATTTGGGGAGTTGAAGAAACTAGTGCCTGGCTTCTCATTTGTGCGCATGTTCTTCGTTTTCATCTCAGTTTTCATCTTTCAGTTATGTTGTTGCATTGCTACGGAACCTCAGGTTCCTGCGTTACTAGTGTTTGGGGATTCCACAGCCGATGTGGGCATGAACAGCCATTGGCCAACTCTTGTGAAGAGTAACTTTGCTCCTTATGGCGAGAATTTCGATGGTGGTCGACCCACGGGAAGATTTACGGACGGTCAAATGGTTGTTGACATGATTGGTAAGGTCTCAGACTCTCACAATCAATCTGCTTACTTTGGGCTGCAGACACCATTATTTTCAAAGTTGTAGCAAATTTGGGTGCCCCAAAATGAGTGGGCAAACAGGACTTCCTAATCCTCAGATGCGTTTCATTTTTAGTTCCTGTACTGGAAACTTGCATTGATACTATCATATCAGTGCCAGTGCTTTGAGAGAGAGAGAGAGAGAGAGATTCATCAAGGAACAGTCAAGTATTCCAGGTTTGCGTGTGTGGGCTGCATTTGCCCTAACTAGTTTTGTGTTTTTTTCACTCTCAGTGTGGTGTGTTATTGAGCTATGTGCCCTCTCAGATGTAGTTGGGATTTCTTGGATAAACAGTTCAAATTGATGCTGAACTAGAATTAAAGCAACAAAACAGTCTCAAATGCTAGTTCTTGTAGCTATGATTCTCACGCAGCTTGTAGAATGTGATGAGACAAACCAAGTCAACATGTAATGTACATTGATTTATATGATTCATGTGGGGTAGTTGAATAGTTTGGATACCTAAACAGTCCAAATAAAACTGAAGCTTAGCTAGAATGCGAGAATGCTCTTGAACAGCATTCATCGCGAAGATGATTTGCAACCTAGCATGTAGAAGTTTTTTTTGAGATGATCCAAGTCATGTAATTTACATTTGATTTTGGTGAATGTGGTGTGGTCATGTGTGGCAGCTTTGAAGCTTGGCCTGCCATTGAGTATTGCGTATTTGGACCCTGAGGCAACAGGCAAGCGTTTGCTGATGGGAGTGAACTTTGCATCAGCAGGGGCAGGCTTTCTTCAATCAACTTCCACTCTCATGGTAATGATAAACTTAATTACTCCATAAATCCCATTGTCCAGCATATCTTCATACTGTAGTATTATACTGGAGGATAAAATGAATGGACGCAACCCTGAAATAATATGAACATGACACTCCATTCCAATCAAGACATTCATAGTTGTATTGTTTTGAATGCTGTGCATGAACTGGGTACTACTCGTAACATCCTTGAGAAGCTCCTTCAACATCCTTGGAAAAGTAATACTGACATGGCCAGCTTATGTACACTAATTTCCCGAGGCCAAAAATGTATACAATATCCACCATCCACACCTATTGTAAGACCAGGTAAGGTGCACATTGTGGACATGTGAAGAAGATGAGCACTGACCATTCACTGAGTGCTGTGGATGGTCTCTATAATAAGTGCACCTAAAATCGTCCAAATAAGCAACTGAGCTTGGTTTCCATTGTTCAACTGTCTAAATTTTTGGGGTATCAGAAAAGGTACAATTCCAAAAAAAATTCACATGCCATTTTGGAACAACAGATAACCAAAATATGTAACTACAAAATCAACCCTCGGCTCTCGTGTGGTTCTCGTGTGGCTCTCGTGTTCAGTAGACTTACATTGTAGGCAAGAATCTAGATGTGGGCGTTTCTGCAAACATGATGTAGTTTCCTTGCTTTTGAGGACGAGTTCTCACGAGTCACGACCGCCTAAAAGACATAGAATTGTCATGAACTGACGGGACAATTTTTTTCAATTAAAATGTATGTGTGGTTTTGCAGAACACCATTCCTGTTTTTGCCCAGCTGCAGATGTTTCACCAGTACCAGATGAAGGTGGTGAGCATGGTTGGCAGTGAGAGAGCTTCCTTTATAATTTCAGAGGCCATTTTTGCACTCAGTGCAGGAAGCAATGACTTCGTTGGGAACTACCTCTCCAATCCTCTCCTTCAACAGCGATACACGCCAACTGAGTGGGACAGCTTCGTGCTGTCCAACCAGACCCAATTTGTGAAGGTATGGTATGTATGCGCACATATATTAACAGTCACACAACAGAGCATACTTACTGCTATTAGATGTATTAAATTGTTTTTATTGGATCCTACTGGTGGTAAGCGAAAGAGGATTCCAACGTATTTTAGCATGCATTATTTGAAAATTGTATGAATTAATTAATAAAAATCTAAAGTATTGTCTCCAGGTATACCAAAAACCAACATTAGGCCCTTGAAGATTCTTATTTTTTGGTTGTGCACATCTTGTGTAAGTTAATTAATATCTGAATTTTGTGACACTTTAATTTGGATCCAAGTGTAGGTGTTGCATCATGGCACTTGTGATTATGGCATGTTTATGTACTTCAATACTATTCTTCATATAATGTTCAAGCAATCATACATAATAGGACAATGCAAGCATTGATAGAAGACTCTTCTACTAAGATAGGAGGTTTTTAAACCAACTGAGATCTAAATGGGTCCCCTATTTAGGAATGATTAACATGTTCCTTGAAATATCTATTCTTGTCATCGATGAGGTTGGTAGACTTAATGGGACAGTTTATGAACCTCTTACCTTAAGTTCATGTCGTTGGAGTAAATTGACAGAGTCAGATGGTTTTGTATTATTGTTTTTATTTTGTAAATGACTTTGGTTGGAAGTTATTGAATTCCATCCGTTGAATGTTGACTGCAGCAATTGTACAAGGCTGGGGCACGGAAGTTTTTGGTGTATGGATTTCTTCCCCTTGGATGTCTCCCTGGAGTAATTACACTCTCAGGGAGGGTGGCACCGTCGGAAGTTGGGTGTGAGGAGGACTTGAACCAGATTGGTATTGACCACAACGTTCGACTACTTGCTGCGTTTTCCCAACTGCAGTCTGAATTACCAGGAATTCGCATTTTATATGGAGACTTATACACATACCTCTATGAAGCATTCAACAATCCTTCCAAATATGGTACCCACCTCTTTCGGCATCCCTCTACACAAATTGAGTTTTTTTTCCTTTCAAAATGAGTTTTTATATCAGTTTTTTGATTGATACTTTATTGTCAAAAGAATTGGTTTTTAAATTGATTTTTTTTTTAATACTTCCATGCTGAATTATTGGTTTCTAACACTGAAGTGATGGAATAGTACTGAAAAGAGGATTGAAAACAAAACCCTGATTTTTTGGTGGTGAACTTACTCTTTAGTGCACAATTCTCTTTACATATTAACTTCTGAATCAGTGAGGACCATAGAGAATTTTAGAACCTTACTAACTACAAATTCAACATTGCCATAGAAGTTGATAGTTACATTCTTTATTCTATTTAGTATGAAACATAACCAAGTTATTTTTATTAGGCTATAGCTTAAAGCTTGTTATAATTATCTAGATTTGTGTACCTACTAAACATGATTGATTCTAACACTATGTCATT
Source organism: Straminergon stramineum (assembly GCA_963920665.1). Classification (NCBI taxonomy): domain Eukaryota; kingdom Viridiplantae; phylum Streptophyta; class Bryopsida; order Hypnales; family Calliergonaceae; genus Straminergon; species Straminergon stramineum. Next base: position 13,344,280 of record OY987272.1, read on the forward strand.
GGGTAATTGAAATACACAACTCCAACACAAAGCCATAACTTAAAGTAATTTGCTTTACATTAAGTAGAATAAAGAGTGTAGGCACCTAAATGCAATGAAGAAGATGCATTGGTAATATTTAATTGTAGTGATTTACAAAGTGCTAATATTGTAACGTTCAAAGTGCATTAAGATATAATACTAGGACTACCTTAAGCATGAGGTTTGAGAGTCTAGGTGAACATTTGGTGAGGTGCAAATTTTTTGAAAGTTTATCAACTTAATGTGACAATGAAGGAAGAGAACCTAAACTTCTTACTATGTATTGTGCTAGAACCACCCCTACTTCAAAAGTATCCCCAAAACAAATCTACCTAATGAGGCAATCATGGATTCTTCAATGTAGTGAAATTGGAACTTTTATTGACCACTAGCAGCGACTAAAATTTTCTACTTCAAAATTCATAACCAATTCCACAAGACTTAGAGAAATATGAATCAAATTGGTTTAGATACAACTTCAATTTTTCTTGCAAAGAAAACTTATAGATCATTTATTTCTAAAGCTCTTGGAGGGGCATCATTCAATCCATATAATGACACATCTAGGGACATTTCACCATTTAGCACTAAGTAAATTTGAATGTCTGAAACCCGTTATTTAAATTGACACTATTTCACAACTTCGTCACTTTTCAAGGCACAAGGGGATGAAATGTAAGCTGAAATCTGTACCAATTTTAGTTTCTAGATCTTAGTGCAGGTGCATGCAACAGTTGTTGCGAACTGATTGAGGGTTAAATTGGTGATTTGGGGCTGCAGGGTATACAGAAACCAGGCGAGCATGTTGTGGGGAAGGGTTACTTGCTATGACCTTCTTTTGCAATGCTAAAAGTCCAGGCACATGTTCCGACCCCTCCACTTACATGTTTTTTGACTCCATGCATCCCACCGAAACTGCTTACAGAGCCGTGGCCGAAACAACATGGAATGACATGGTTCCGTTCTTTGGACTCAAGAGATGACCCGTCACCAAAACTGGTGAACTTTGTTATGCTAGTATGATTCAGAGCACCAAAATTGTGACACATCAAAATTAGGATCTCATTTGTAAAGCTCTAAAAAATAGGATAGCTCTAGATTTAGGTGCACAACACTTGCTTTAAGCAAATGCAGATGTCATTAATATCCACTAATACAACGAAATTGACATTCCAATTGTTTGGACAGCAACAATGAATACTAATTCACAGACAATGTAGATGGTCATATTTGTTAAAAGCACGAAACTTGTGACTTTCAAGTGCACAATGCTACGGAGGACTACCGGTAGCATGGATTTGAGGTTCCAGACAGGCATCTAGGAAAAGTGCCAAATCTGGTGAAGTTTCGCCATTTTAATGAATATGAGGACAGACAGAAAAGTTAAACTGAAACTAGATTCTGAACTGTATGTCATTTGAAGGAGCTCAAATTCAAGACAACCAGTCTAGCTACTTGGAAATGATCATACCAGCTGCTATCAACCAAAGTTGAAATTGTTTCCTCCATCTGTGAAGGCTAAGGTAGGTCGACTTGACTGAAAAGATCGAATCTGTCAGAGCAATCTGTAAACACTCTTCTATGCACAATCTGAGTATTTTCTACTACAAGTAACTTATGACGGGTGGAATCAGTCAAACTTCATCGTCACATGCAACACGAAAAGTCAAGTCCAAACATAAAGTCAAAATTCCAAGCTTCCATTAAAATTTATCCACTACCACATGAAACGCATGGATTTCGAATAAACCTTGTGTACTGCGGTAGCTGTACAAAACTGTGTCCGGAACCAGTGATACGAGCATTACTCTCAAGTTATATACTTGTCCGTCTGTAGTCCTCAATCAGCACGCTTCCTCACTGGGCGAACATGCGATCGTGTGGCTTTCTTTTTCGACTTTGGAGTTAAACCCAGCATTCTCAAAGTGACAGCATAAGAAAATGTAGCGAAGAAACCCCCAATTGCAACCAGAATTCCTGGTCTTCTTCCCAAGTACTGCAAAAGAAACCGAAGATGGATGAGAAGTTGAAACCAATAATTATCAACAAAAGCGATGGCGTCAGTGTATATATAAGTGTGTTGAGTAGCAATCCAACTTGTGCTCCCAGAAGGCAGAGCTGCAAACATAGTAAACCAGAACTACTTGATAGATTGCCAAAGAACCAACTTCCTTGTGTGACTGACATGACTCCTGCCTAGAAAGTTCTGAAGGCATCACACATGAAACCAGGCGTGAGGATGCTTCCAGGCAGAGCTAAGTATCTTAGTATGAGCAAATATTACGCTTTTCTGCCACATACCTCAAGGGTGTAGCGGAAGGTCGTTTCTAGATCATCCATGTACTCCGCAAGTGCTGATGCTTCAGGCGGCACTTCTTGAGCTTCTGCTTCCTTCCACCGGGTCTGCTTTTCAGAGAGAAATTAGTAAACCTTAAGGACAGGAACCAAGGATGCAGGGAATATATTCACTTCTCGAATGAAACTCCTAAAAGACCAAATATTCATGGTTTTAGAATGACCAATTAATTCGATTGAATACGGAGTGCATGGTGATGATTGAGTCAGACCAATCCTCGATGGCCGCTTTATGTGCAGGCGCGATATTCAACTTGGATAATAACGGATGCAAGCCGCTTGTCCCCGTAGGCTCCGGTTGTGTGAGTTCGACGCGCGGGTGGTGGCAGCTCCGCCCATTCTTCATGTGGGTTCGCAGCACGGAGCCCAGCTAGCCTCGACACGTCGGGTGTTTCCTGCATCTTCGTTCGATGAACTCCTGTTTGTCACGTTCAAAAAGCGGGTCCTACACCTCATGGGCTTCTCGTAATCGTTCGAGCCCCTTGTCTTAATCAATAATTGCGGCCATCATGATAGCTGTACAGTACCGGGCAACTCTCAATCATCCACCCTATTCTGTCATTCAAAAGAATTGAGCATCATATATAATATGATTGACATTTTTCTGTCTTGCATAGTCAACATTCAATTCTTATGCAATTCTAAACAAACACACTGAATTTGGATTTTGAAATAGTAAAACTCCATTTTTGGTGAGTTATTTCATTTAAAATTCATAGTTTTACATGATAATTGATTGAAAATTGTTGGTGATGAATTTTTTTACTTCGATTGCAGCAATATATAGGAAACATTCGTACACACATATTTCTTTAAATAAGCATTTCCAAAAAGTTTTAGAATTTCCTCACACAGGTTTCAAAAGTTGGGGGGACAATGTCCAAATTTTGAAAATTTTGAAAAATAGATATTTCTTTACTGAAATAAGATTTTAGCAAAGCAATTGTACCTTCATGGTCACATGTACAAAATTAGTAACAATGCGAAGTTCAAATAGCAAAATCTTATTTCAGTAAAGAAATATCTATTTTTCAAAATTTTCAAAATTTGGACATTGTCCCCTCAACTTTTGAAACCTTTGTGAGGAAATTCTAAAACTTTTTGGAAAATCTTATTGAAGGAAATATGTGTGTATGGATGTTTCCTACATATTGTTGCAATCGCATTAAAAAAAATTCATCATCAATGTTTTTCAATGAATTATTGTATAAAAGCATTAAAATTTGATGAAACAATTCACCACAGATGGAGTTTGGGTTTTCTGAAATCCAAATTTGGTATGATTGATCAGAATTGCGTAAAAATTGAATTTTAATTATGCAAGACGAAAAAAGTCAATCATACAATAATACATTCTACAATTTTCTTCAGAATGGCAGAATAGGGTGGACGATTGAGAGTTGTTGGGTACGATACAATGGTACAAATCCAAAGTTGTGAGAAGCAACGGGGTGTGCTCACCCTCCTCGTCCCAATCCTGGAGTGCAACGTTATCAAACGTCTGAATAAATGAATGAATCTCTAGTTCGGCCATTGTGCTAATCACGGATTGCACAGCCAGTGAAGGGCGCGGTAATGGATCAGTGTAGCCAAGGGCTACAAGCTCCTGAGTCCAGTCGTTTTGTATGTCCTACGTGACAAAGTCATGAAACATATTAGTTGCTTGATTCATTTGTAGCATTTGGTTAATTAGATCCAAAATTGGAGAGAGGTACTCCCCGTACCTATGTGGTTTGAAGACCAAAGAAGAGACTAAGACTAAAACACCCCTGAAACATGGTTTCATATTTGTCAAAACTTAACTTTATGCCTCACTATGAATCACATCACTTTGTATCATCATGAAATGTAATTTTAGGTAACAATAGTATTAAACTAGATACTATCAAACAATATAGTGGGTAACTATAAGTTCTGAGATTATCAAAAGTGCCATAGCCCATCCATGTCTATTTACAAGTTTCAAACATAGAAAAATAAATCCAAGAAGAATTAGTTCATGTGCTTGATAGTAAGATCTTGCACTAATTCTATGTTGGAGAAATTGGATTTGAAGATTGGGCCTCACCTGTATGCATTCCAATACACACAACAAACTAGTGTTATGTTAGTGAGGTTGTAATAAGTGTCTTCAATTGCAGCTATTTGTTATCTATGTTTCGAATCCAACACACTAAGGCCATATTTGTTATATTGAGACCTTTCGCAGTCTCATTTTTATCCTCGACTCGAGGATAAACCATTTTATCTCTTTAGTGGTACTTTTTTATAAATAGGTAACAACACCAACTTTGAGAATTTCATTATAGAAGTACTATTTGAGCATTATTTATTTTTGGTCTCAATTACTATTTTTTTAAAAGAATTTTCCAATAACTAGCATTTTGTCTCAAAATCTGCAAAAAGTCTCAATATAACGAATATGGCCTCACACCACAAACAAGAACTAGTAAAAAAGGTCATAGTCAAGGTAGAAGGTATCAATGTCAAAGCAAGCTCCAAAATCCATCCACAAAACCACAATGCAAGGAGACCTTTGCCATTCCCGTGACATGGTTGAAGCCCAAGAGTTAGCTCACAAAGAAAGGCCACATTAAAATGAATCGCCATAGCCAATTAACCAAAGTCCAAAGATGTTAGACAAGGAGAATACGAGGCTATTTCATGCTCATACAATTGGGGGGAAGGAGTTCAAAAGAAGTCATAATGAGGTCGTTGGTAGTAACTATCCACCTTAGTGGTGGAATGACTTCTAATTAAGGCCATACACATAGTGGTTGGTTGGTTGGTATTTTATACTAGCAAGCGTGATTTAATCCCATTTGACCACTCCCTAATAGGTTCAGTGTAACATTGGATCATAGAAATATCAAATCACCTAATTGAATCAAAAAAACTAGATTCATTTTTCATAGAAATATCAAATCACATAATTGGATCAAAAAAACCTAGATGCATTTTTTATAGAAATATCACCATTTCAAATAAAATAAAATAGTGAAGGCATGATTAGATTATTTTGGTATTTTAAAGCAAATCCATAGTATAGTAGAAAGCAACTGAAATATATATAAAAAATGGGTGTACATATGCTTTGAAATGACAATTGGGGCATTTAATGAATTGACGGGAACTACAAATTATGAAGGAAACATGGTATTGACCATTCCACAAAGGCATAAGGTCCTAGGATGTGTTCACTTGATAAATTTTTGTATCCAAAATATGGGATGAGTCTAAGTCTTTGAAAACTAATTCATGATAATTGAAGAAAGAACTAAGATAAAAACAGCCCTAAACAAGGCTTCATCTCATCATAGTTTAACATGTAGCCAGAACTTGATATTTTTATAAACCATCAAATCTCATATCACTAGCTGTCAAGATTTTGCAAAAGTAAATTGCACAAGGCTACATAGAGTAAAAGAATAAATCAACTATAAGAAGTGATTTAGAAAAAATACAACAATCCAAATGTCTTGCACCATAACGTAAAGCTATGCTTGATGGAGGAAACAAACTTGTTCCAAGGTAACCAAAAATTTGGAAATTCTGGATTTGAAAGCTCAACCTCACTTGTATCATTCCCAAATCACACAATAAGCCAATGTTATGTCAATGAGATTGCATGAAGTGTCTTCAACTACAAGCCAATTGCTATCTGATTATGTCACAAATCCAACAAATAAAAAAAATAATATACAAAACAAGTCATAAGGCAATGAAAGTAAGAGAAGTGTAACAAATTTCCACACAATCTACAAAGCCATTGACATTTTTCATTCTCACTTAACTTTGGAAGCCCAAAAGTTGTAGACAAAATATCCTCAAAGCTCAAAAGACAATGAATTGCCACAGCCACAACCACAATCAATGAGGTGTAATGTAGGAATTGGAAGACCAATAAAGTTCAAACTGTGGGATGGATAGAAACCTAAGTAGTCAATAATGAGGTATGTGGGAAATAATTATCCACCCCATGAGTGGAATATAAGGCACCACCTATAGTGGGCAGGTGGGTGATCTCTAGTACAACTCCTGCCAAATTCAAATCAGTTTGAAAACTTCCATGATAGGTCTACCAATTAATTAAACTTAGATAATACAAGTTATATAAATCCTATCTAGATTGGAGAGGATGTAAACCATATATTTCTTTTAGAAAAAATGCAAATCCTTGAGATTCATATGTAGTATGTAGGAAACAATTTTCTATCAAAATATTTTAAGAAAAAAATAATAAAACAAATTTTTTTATTGTAATGAAAAACTCATGGGATATTTATATATTACATGATGTAATATCCATCTTTATGAAAAATTGTACATTAATCATAAACATTAGAATGGTATAACAATACTACTAAAATAAATTGGAAGGTCTTAGGGTTGCTTCATATGACAATATATCGTATCCTAAACATGGGATAAAATCCTATTTTAGAAATCATATACTTGTATAATCACCTAAGAAGAAGAAGAGACTAAGACTAAACATTAGTGATATAGGGCTTCAACTTTCCGAAACCTAGCTTTGTGGCCAAATGTGAATCCAAGCATAACCTTGGTAAAATATAACACTATGATGTTGGTACAATAATTTCTAAGCCTCTAAATCCAAGTGTGATTCAATGAAAATTTCCATGTAAGTGAGCACAATAAGTTGACAAGATGTTTAAGTGCTAGAAAAAACTTGCTCCAAGTACTCCATAAATGGGAGTTTAGAACTTGAAGGCCACGCCTCACATGTACCCATCCCAATACACACAACAAGCGAATGTTATGTTAGTGAGGTTGTAACAAGTGTCTTCAGTAGTGACCAATTGCTATCTTTGTCACATATTCATAAAACTAAAAAGGAAAACAATAGATCACAAATTGGTAAGTATTAATAGTAAAGCCAAAATTGTAAGCAAAGTGTATGAAACCTAATGACCTTTGCCATTCCCATGATGTGCAATCGCTTGAAGTTCAAGAGTCTTGCAAGAAAGTAAGTATACACCATACTCCCAATATTCAACGGTCAAAGTGAGAGAGAAAAGAAATGAGATAGAGAAGCCACTATATGCTTGAAAATGGGAGGAATAACACACACAGATGGCCATAATGGAGTAGTTACACCTAATAGGTGGTAGACATTAGCCATTTAAACCATCACCCTTAGTGGGTGGTAGAGTGGTACAATCCATTTGGAAGTTATTTAGATATGAGAATCTATGTACTATTAAGTAAGCTACATCATGTGGTAGATGTAATGGGACTAAAATACCTATAGTATCTCTAATAAAAAAGAGTTGATTTGTATAGGTTTATGTATTAAAAAAATTAATTCTTATGCTTAGTAGGAATAGGGATATAAAATCATATAGTAGAAGAAATAGTGCTACCCAAAATGGCCATAAAAGGCTCTTTTTAGAATTATAAATGGGTGTAAAAATTTGAAAAGACGGGAAATAAAGCATGAGATGCATCAAAGGCAAATTAATTGAAATGATATAGAGCCTCTTAAAAAGAAGATGTGGTATTTCTACATCAAATTAAGATTATTGAAGTCACAAGGCCTACTTTATATAAAAAATAATTTTCAATGATTGAACAATAAGTAAATTGTTCAATGGCTAAAGAAGGAACTATGATTGAAACACCCTTGAAATAAGGCTTCATTCTTATCAAAACCTAACTTTTTGCTTAATTGTTTTTCACAATACATTCCATAATATAGATATGGATCATCTCATCTAATCAAAGGCTTGTGTAAATATAATACTCCGTATCAAAGTAAATACTAAAAAACTATATTAGATATATGTAAGTCCTAAGATTATACATAAGAGTCAACAAGCGAAATGGTCATTCAACAGGAAGTTGTTTGTCCTTGTAACAAATAAATAAATGGTCACAATGGGTCAACTTCTGAAGTATCTCTGAATCTCTAAGATTTCTGCTGTCACAATCTGTTGTGCATTGCCCTGGCTACTGAACTTGTCCAGTAGCTATAACTGAAGATTGTTATTAAGGCCATAAGGGCACTCAGGTGTGATGAACTTTTATTTTGTCATGTTACCATAATTAGGAAGCCACAAAAGAAAGCTTTCTCAAGATTTCTCTTTATTTATTTATTTATTCATTTTTTGACACAAATGAAACAGAATTTCATTGCACGAGTGAAATTACAAAACAGCCTGCCACAAGTGGCTTGGCCGGGGGACAAGATTTCTCTTTAGAAAAGATTTGCTGCAAGTTCAGAATGAGGTGGTACAATGACATTCTGAAACATTCTCCACACTCTATCAAACAGTCAGTCAACTGATATAAGTTACCACCAACAGTCCAATTATGGTAGTCAGAGCATCGCCACCATGGGGCTGCCAAATCCCCACGGCCTGGGTGGATTGACCCCCTCGCTTGTCCCCCTTAGTCACTCTAGGGGTGCTTGTAAATAAAAAGTCCCCCTATTTCGTGCTTCATTGATTTATCCTTTGAAACTCACTTAGATAATTTTGGGCTTTTGATTGCATATATGAATTCAAAATTTTCAAATTTTATCATGTGTGACAAATAAAAAATTTCAGGTTTTTTCCTTAGGGATGAACAAGGGGGTCAATCCCCCCCAACCCTTGCCATTACCCTGCTCTATAGCCGGATCATGCTGGTCAGCAGGGGCCCGGTGGCATTTATGAAGGCCCTGAAATTTACTGATGCCGCTATTAGAAGTTTACAGTTGCTAAGAAATCAACACGCAAACAAGAGAACATAAGAAATAAATGCAAAACAATCAACCCTGGCTCTTGGCAAGTTTTATTGTGCACCAAAAGCTCTAGGAAAAAAAACCACTTTCCCCGTGCCTAGTGCTTTAATATTTGTCGGCCGTGGCATAGTGGGGGCTTGTTTTGCATTCGGGCCCAGCCTATGGCATCCCGACTAGGGAGGCCAAGCCACAGTGGCGATGCTCTTAGTTCAATTGTTAGCTAGAAGCATCATATTACTATTTTGACACCATTCATTGTCCTTCAAGTCTTCAACTCAATTTCATTAAATTGATGTGATTCCAAACTCTTGCCCCAAAGGGTTGCATTCATGTGCAAAGCTATTGAAACAAGGACAAGTCAAGATTTATGGTCCACACCAACTATAGTGAAAAATGCCAAGTGGAATTTTGCCAATTTAACAAAATTATGAAATTTACACTTAGAGAATTTCTAATCAATCAACTAATTCAAGTCACTCTCAAGAACTTGAATGGGGGGCTTGCAATTGTGAGTGGATGAAGTGTATAACTTACACCCCTTTGCATTAGAGTTATGTAGGCATACTAATTTCTATGACCAATCACAACTTCGACAATTATTACACAAAATATTAAAATTATGTTGCCTTATTCAAAGAAGTTACCTCATGATTCACCACTTGTCCACATGGAGACACATTCAACTTTGTGATCCAAGCATTGAACCAATGCCCCAACCTATGCCACACATATAGTTTGTGTACCTATCTTATGAACACATAGAGACTTACAAGTGGCAATTCCATTAACACCTAATTTAAATGTACTTGTTGTACATGTAGCATCTAATGATAGGACATCATTTTTTTAAATGCCCATCTTCTATGTCAAATCCAAATCTAAACCACCCAAACCTACCAACCCTCCCTATTTCTAATTTCAAACTGCAACTTCAAATGCAATCGATATGGGATATAAAGGCCATATTCGTTATATTGAGACCTTTTGCATTCTCATTTTTATCCTCGACTTGAGGATAAACCATTTTATCTCTTTAGTGATACTTTTTTATAAATAGGTAACAACACCAACTTTGAGAATTTCATTATAGAAGTACTATTTGAGCATTATTTATTTTTGGTCTCAATTACTATTTTTTTTTTTTAAAATTCCAATAACTAGCATTTTGTCTCAAAATCTGCAAAAAGTCTCAATATAACGAATATGGCCGTTATATTGTCATATCCACATCCATATTGTGTATTTTGTATCCATATCCTAGAGCAATGGTTATTGATTTTTGGCAAATCAATGGTGTGGGATCAGTTTTGGCAAATAGAAGGCATTGGGGGTACTTTCATTTATCTCGTCCCACATCGGACAGCTAAGGATTTTCAAGATGGTTGATGAAAATTATTGCATCCTTGTACAGGAACAATGAATACTTATATGTGTAAAATGTTGAGAAATTAGTGAGGGCTCAGTCACTGACAATTCAGTGTCATGTGCCTTATCAACGAGAGCGCACAGTCACCCTCATCAGAAGTCAGTCTCCTTGAAATGAAGCAGCAATTTTGCACACATTCCTGTTCCTCATGACCTCCTCAGTTCATGAAAACTTATGTACTTCCCAACCAGTGTTTTATAGGCATTTAAATGCCCAATTGCCTCAAAGAAAAATGGGCAGTTTCAAGCCTACAGAAAAAAAAAAGATGGTAAATGTGTTAAAAAATGCCAGACTGTAATCATAGCTCTACACACCATTGTCACAATGTTTCCAAAACCTCATTTCATTTGTTGTGTAAAGCTAGCACATACAAAAATTGCATACAAAACATTAGGAAAATTCTGAGCTCTAAATAAGGCTGCCAGTATTAGATTTCGGCACTCCCGTGGTGCAAGTACAAAAAAAATAAAAAATAAACAGTCAATCTGACGTGATTCTGATGTGGCACCAGTAGTGCCACGTCAGATTTTAAAATTTCAAAAATTTCAAAAATATGTTTTATTTTTTATTTTTTTCATAATTGCACCAACGGGGGGTGCAGAATTCGCAGTCTTGTTTAGAGCTCAGAATTTTCCTAATGAATTACTCACTCAAAATTGCACTTTCAAAATTGGCCTCCTTTGATGCAAGCCTCCAAAAAAGAAGGAGCCAGGAAACTCAGAACCTTCTTGAAAGAAAGGCCATATAATTATTGGTCAGAAAATCCCCCAAAACCCCACTGTTCCCAGCTGTCCGAATTGACTTTCTTCTTCAGTAAATAAAATCCCTGCCCATCCCCTTCTGAGTTCTGAGCAGAATAAATGTCATGAGCCATGATGAACTGCAGCACAAGGTCTACACCTTTTTTAAATGCATCCTACATATGTTATATAACTTATATGTACATCATGGTGGTGAGATTGAAGGCTCAGTTGTCAGTCGTAACTCATAAGTTAGTAGCTTGTGTCTCGCAGCTGTTTGCCATGGCCAAGGCTAACATACCAACACTGGAATTGGGGGAGTTGAAGAAACTGGTGCCTGGCTTCTCATTTGTGCGCATGTTCTTAGTTTTCATTTTTGTTTTCATCTTTCAGTTATGTTGTTGCATTGCAGCTATGGAACCTCAGGTTCCTGCGTTACTTGTGTTTGGGGATTCCACAGCCGATGTGGGCATGAACAGCCATTGGCCAACTCTTCTCAAGAGCAACTTCGCTCCTTATGGCGAGAATTTCAATGGTGGCCGACCCACGGGAAGATTTACAGACGGTCAAATGGTTGTTGACATGATTGGTGAGGTCTCAGACTCTCACAATCCATCTGCTTACTTTGGGCTGCAGGCACCATTATTTTCAAAGTTGTAGCAAATTTGAGTGCACCAAAATGAGTTGACAAACAGGACTTCCTAATCCTCAGATGCGTTTCATTTTTAGTTGCCCTACTGGAAACTTGCATTGATACTATCATATCAGTGCCAGTGCTTTGAGAGAGAGAGAGATTCATGAACCTCCTTTGCAGCAACGTTGTTACAAGGAAACAGTCAAGTTGAATTCCAGGTTTGGGCTGCATTTGTGCTAGCTAAGTTAACTAGTTTTGTGTTTCTCTCTGTTTCATTTTGAGTATCAATGGTGTGTTCTTGAGCTATGTGACCTCTCAGATGTAGTTGAGATTTCTTGGATAAACAGTTCAAATTGATGCTGGGCTAGAATTAAAGCAACAAAACAGTCTCAAACTCTAGTTCTTGTAGCTAAGTATGGTTCACACACAGCTTGTAGAATGTGATGAGATAAACCAAGTCTTCATGTAATGTACATTGATTTATATGATTCATGAGGGGTAGTTCAATAGTTTGGATAATAAAACAGTCCAAATAAATTTGATGCTGAGCTAGAAGGGAAGAATGCTCTTGAACAGACTTCATCTTCATCGTAACAATAATTCACACATAATATGTAGAGTTGTTTGGGGATGATCCAAGTCATGTAATTTACATTTGATTTTGGTGAATGTGGGGTGGTCATGTGTGGCAGCTTTGAAGCTTGGCCTGCCATTGAGTATTGCGTATTTGGACCCTGAGGCAACAGGCAAGCGTTTGCTGATGGGAGTGAACTTTGCATCAGCAGGGTCGGGCTTTCTTCAATCAACTTCCAGTCTCACGGTAATGATATTAAACTTAATTACTCCATTTCCATTGTCCAGCGTATCTTCACAGAGGATAAAATCAATGGACCCAAACCTAAAAAAATATGAATGTCACTCCATTCCAATCAAGACATTCTTAGCTGTATCATTTTTGAATCATGCTGTGCATTACTCATAACATCCTTGAGATTGAAGCTCCTTCAAAATCCTTGGAAAAGGAGTACTGACATGGACAGCTCATATATACCAAACCCCGTGGCAAAAAATGTACGTAATGTGCACCATCCACACCTATTGTAAGAGCAGGTACTCTTTGTGCTCACATGTGAAGAAGACAAGCACGGACCATCTTTTGAGTGTCATGGATGGTCTCTGTCATAAATGCACCTAAAATCATTCAAATAAGCAATTGAGCTTGGTTTCCATTATTCAACTGTCTAAATTTTTGTTAGATCTTCAGTTCTTGGGTATCAGAAAGGGTAGAATTCCAAAATTTCTTTCACATGCTGGAACAACAAATATGTAAAACCAAAATCAACCCTTGGCTCTCATGTTCAGTAGACTTACATTTTAGGCAAGAATCTAGATGGGGGGCATTTTTGCAAACATGCCTGCCAAAATTAAATAGAATTGTCATGAACTGACGGGACAATTTTTTTCAAAGAAAATGTATGTGTGGTTTTGCAGAACACCATTCCTGCTTTTGTCCAGCTGCAGATGTTTCACCAGTACCAGATGAAGGTGGTGAGCATGGTTGGCAGTGAGAGAGCGTCCTTTATAATTTCAGAGGCCATTTTTGCACTCAGTGCAGGAAGCAATGACTTCATTTTGAACTACCTCGTCAACCCTCTCTTTCAACAGCGATACACGCCAACTGAGTGGGACAGCTTCGTGCTGTCCAACCAGACCCAATTTGTGAAGGTAAGGTGTGTATTCGCACATATAATTAACTGTCTCACAACAAGAGCATTCTTACTGTTATTAGATGTATTAAATTGTTTTCATTGGATCCTATTGGAAAGCAAAAGAGGATTCCAACACACTTTAGCATACATTATTTAGACATCATATGAATTAATTATGAAATTTTAAAGTATTGTCTTTAGGTGTACCCAAAACCAACCTTAAGTAGGCTTTCCAAAATTCTTTATGTTTTGATTGTGTACATCTTGTGTAATCAATATCTAGAGTTTTGTGACACTTTTGGGGCCAAATGTAGATGTTGCATCATGGGCACTTCTAATTATGGTCCATGTATGTACATCAATACTTTACTTCATATAATGTTCAAGTAATCACACATAATACTGATAATTGGGACAATTCAAGCATTGAGCGTAACTCCTATTGTTAGAAAATTATGGTCAGATTTGGTGGAAAGCAAAGGATCCTTCTACTAAGGTAGGAGATCCATAAACCGATCAAATTTTTAAATGCGTCCTCTATCTAGGAGCGAGTGACATGTTCCTTGAAATATCTATTACTATCATTGATGAGGTAGGTAGGCTTCATAGGAGTGATGGGACTGTTTATGAAACTCCTACCTTAAGTTTGTGTTGGTGTGATTGGGTAGGATGGTTTTGTATTATTGTTTTTATTTTGTAAATGACTTTGGTTGGAAGTTATTGAATTCCATCTGTTGAATGTTGACTACAGCAATTGTACAAGGCCGGGGCACGAAAGTTTGTGGTGTACGGATTTCCTCCCCTTGGATGTCTCCCTGCAGAAATTACACTCTCAGGGAGGGTGGCACCGTCGGAAGTTGGGTGTGAGGAGGACTTGAACCAAATTGGTATCGACCACAACATTCGACTACTTGCTGCTTTTTCCCAACTGCAGTCTGAATTACCAGGAATTCGCATTTTATATGGAGATGCATACACATACCTCTATGAAGCATTCAACAATCCTTCCAAATACGGTACCCACCCACCTCTTTTGGCATCCCTCTATGCAAATTGCTTTTTTAAAAAAAAAATGCATTTTTACATCTGTTTTTTCATCAATAATTTATTGAATGTCAAAAGAATTGCTTTATAGTTGATTCTTTTTAATACGTCAATGTCAAAGTATTGGGTTCTACCATTAAAGTGATGAAATAGTATTGAAAATAAAACCCTTTTTTTGTGGTAGTGAACTTACTCTTAAATGAACAATTCTCTTTGCATAATTTCAGTGACGACCATAGAAAACTTGAAAACCTCACTAATTACAAAATCAACATTGCCCTAGTCAAAGGCACAAGGGGCTGAAATGTCAATCTGTACCAATTCTAGTTTCTAGAACTTAGTGCAGATACCTGCAACAATTGTTGCAAAATTGTGCCAATTTAACGAAATTGGTGATCTGGGGCTGCAGGGTATACAGAAACCAGGCAAGCATGTTGTGGGGAAGGGTTACTTGCTACTACCTTATTTTGCAATGCTGAAAGTCCAGGCACATGTTCCGACCCTTCCACCTACATGTTTTTTGACTCCCTGCATCCCACCGAAACTGTGTACAAAGCTGTGGCTGAAGCAACATGGAAAGTCATGGTTCCATTCTTTGGACTCAAGAGATGACCCGTCACCAAAACTGGTGAACTTTGTTATGCTAGTGCGATTCAGAGCACCAAAATTGTGACACATCAAAATTAGGATCTCATA
This sequence comes from Straminergon stramineum, assembly GCA_963920665.1. NCBI lineage: Eukaryota > Viridiplantae > Streptophyta > Bryopsida > Hypnales > Calliergonaceae > Straminergon > Straminergon stramineum. The sequence goes on from OY987272.1 coordinate 13,359,653, forward strand.
TGTAAAGCTCTAAAAAATAGGATAGCTCTAGATTTAGGTTCACAACACTTGCTTTAAGCAAATGCCGATGTCATTAATATCCACTAATATAATGAGATCGACTTTCCAATTGTTTGGACAACAACAATGTAGACTAATTCACAGACAATGTAGATGGTCATATTTGTTAAAAGCACGAAACTTATGACTCTCAAGTGCACAATGCTACGGAGGACTACCGGTAGCACAGATTTGACGTTCCAGATGGGCATCTAGAAAAGTGCCAAATCTGATGAAGTTTCGCCATATTAATGAATATGAGGACAGACAGAAAAGTTAAAAATTGAAACTAGATTCTGAACTGTATGTCATTTGAAAGAGCTCAAATTCAAGACAACCAGTCCACTTGGAAATGATAATACAAGCTGCTATCAACCAAAGTTTGAATTGTTTCCTCCATCTGTGAAGGCTAAGGTAGGTCGACTTGACTGAAAAGATCGAATCTGTCAGAGCAATCTGTAAACACTCTTCTATGCACAATCTGAGTATATTCTAAGGGAGGAGGTTCTAAAAGCGCACATGCTCTAAAATCGCCCACCTTTGTAAATGTACACTATTAGAACATGCTACTTTTTCATTGTACCAATGTTGTACAAATAGCGTACATTTCAGGGGGTGGGCGATTTTAGAGCCCTATGCCATTTCAACTTCAAAAATTCAGAAGTAATTCTCCAAAACTCCAAAAAATATGAAACGACTTAGGTTAGATTCCAATTCCATTTTTCTTTCAAGGAAAATTTACAGAAAAATATTTCAAGAAGATTTACCTCCACAAATTCCGGTTTCAGCTCTTAGATGAGCGCTTTATGGACCTCCTACCTTACTACAAGTATGACAGGTGGAATCAGTCAAACTTCACTGTCACAACACAAAAAGTCAAGTCCAAACATAAAGTCAAAATTCCAAGCTTCCATTAAAATTTATCCACTACCACATGAAACGCATGGATTTCGAATAAACCTTGTGTGCTGCGGTAGTTGTACAAAACTGTGTCCGGAACCAGTGACACGAGCATTACTCTCAAGTTATATTCTTGTCCATCTTGTAGTCCTCAATCAGCACGCTTCCTCACTGGCCCAACGTGTGATCGTGTGGCTTTCTTTTTCGACTTTGAAGTTAAACCCAGCATTCTCAAAGTGACAGCATAAGAAAATGTAGCGAAGAAACCCCCAATTGCAACCAGAATTCCTGGTCTTCTTCCCAAGTACTGCAAAAGAAACCGAAGATGGATGAGAAGTTGAAACCAATAATTATCAACAAAATCGATGGCGTCAGTGTATATATAAGTGTGTTGAGTAGCAATCCAACTTGTGCTCCCAGAAGGCAGAGCTGCAAACATAGTAAACCAGAACTACTTGATAGATTGCCAAAGAACCAACTTCCTTGTGTGACTGACATGACTCCTGCCTAGAAAGTTCTGAAGGCATCACACATGAAACCAGGCGCGAGGATGCTTCCAGGCAGAGCTAAGTATCTTAGTATGAGCAAATATTACGCTTTTCTGCCACATACCTCAAGGGTGTAGCGGAAGGTCGTTTCTAGATCATCCATGTACTCCGCAAGTGCTGATGCTTCAGGCGGCACTTCTTGAGCTTCTGCTTCCTTCCACCCGGTCTGCTTTGCACAGAGAAATTAGTAAACCGTAAGGACAGGAACCAAGGATGCAGGGAATATATTTACTTCTCGAATTAAACTCCTAAAAGACCAAATATTCATGGTTTTAGAATGACCAATCTGATTGAATACGTTGTGAAAAATATAATTATTGAGATGGAGCCATCTTTATACTGGTGAAGTGAGCAAAGAACATTGAATATGTTGGTTAAAACATAAATAAGAATGGACAAAATAAAGGCCGCCTATGACCTACTCAAAGTTGGGGAAAACGTAATGACTAAATTGGCTTCTTAGTCCTTTAATGGTTAAATACCCACACGAGGTCTTAGTAATCAATCGAGAAAACCAGTATAAAGGTTTTACTTCACTGCAAGGACAACAGCAATAATCAACCTTCAACGTTACGAGTAGAAGGCAAGAACACGGTGGAACCTGAATAAAGGCTGAAATAGAAGCAGCATTCCATTCTCCCTGGTAGGTAAACATACGGCGGTCTCTGAAGAGGCGCAATTGCGGCATCTGAGTCATTGCAAAACGTTTACGGATTTTGGGACACTCCAACACGTTCACCTGCATTTGCACACATATTAATGCTTCGGTAAAACACAGTAAAATATAAATTCGCCGAAGTAAAAATTTCTCCTCTGAAGGTCACCATAATCCCAAAGCTACATTTGCTATGCTTCATCAAAAAAATGTAAAAATACCAAAGCTGGAATCGGCTGTTGGTCAGTGGCAGCCTCCAACAAGGCCTTTTCAGCTATTGTACATTTCTCACACCGACGGTCCACAAATATGACGATCCTGCAAAGTAACCAACAATCATCAAAGTGCAAAGGGGGTCTGCAGATCAGGCTGATACTTCATGTTACTGAAATAGGTGCCACTTACATAACCACATAAAACCTAGAACAAAGACTTCGCTAGAATTCGGACTACGAGATTACATTATAGCATTATATGCTACCAACAAGGACGTCACAGGGAATGCAAAATTTAATAACTCCTAGACTAAACCGATCCCTAGAAATTTTGCTAGTTAAATGTCACGCAAGAATCAGGGCCATCAATAGAGCTCTCTTTCGTACACAGGAAAATGTTGGAAAGCAATGAAAATGACTCAAAACAACTGCAAATCTTCTTTAAAAATTTCAAAACAAACCAGAGAACAAAAATTGACTTCATGGATGATTGTTGGAGAGATTTTTGACCAAAATTAAATAAATTTGACAAAAAGTCAACGGTCTACATTCAATAATATAGTCAAGAATTAGTCACGAAATTCAAGTCCGAGGAATGCAAGCATGGACGTGACCATTTTTCAGAACTGCAAGAAGAATATGACAGCAACCTTGCCCATGTCCCATAATAAAGGTTCCACTCATTCCTATTCCCCATCACATTCTCAACTCCATTCGAAGGAAAATTAAAACCAACAGTGAGGGTAAGCATACCAAGCTCCAGTAGTTTGCCCAGTGCCTGCTTGAGTATCATGCTCAAAATTGCGGTCGGAGAAAACGATGAGCTCCCGCGTAACTTCCCCCTCGATTCCCCACTCTTCGGCATCACTTTCAGCCAATGCTAAACATTGCCAATTCAGAACCAGAAGCAGCAACAATATAGCCCCCTTCATGATGACCTTCAGCTCCTGAAACGCGTGTAATGTGGGCCCATTCAATTAACCTGAACACACGATCAGAAAACAAACTTCGGGATTCAGCCACACAATCTTGGTCACAAGCCTAACAAAATTAAGCCACTAACAAAATCTATGTCACACGCTCTTCCAGCAAAGCATTCAAAAAAGATTTCCCGCAGATCGCCAACCACATGTACAAAATGGTGTCAAAGACCGATTGAAAAATCACTGGCAAATCAAGAAAATAGAGATTTTAGGGCTGCGTTTTGAGGGTTTAGATTCCAGTTCTGACTTTGGTTAAGGCAAAATTGCGATTGCGTAATTTTCTTCCTAAGAAAATTCGAAAACAACCAATCCGTTCCATCAACAAAAAATTTTCACACAAATTTGAAAAAAAATGTTCAAACTGCGAAGTCATTGAGCAGAGCTGAAAATGAGGGAACTTCGCATCTGAAGATCAAGAAGATGGGTACTTGAAAATCTTAGACTCGTAGAAGAAGGAGAGCAGATGCTATGGATTTGCAAATGAGACGCACCTCGTAGAATGGATTGACTGAATGCTCGCAACCGAAGACGAGAGAGACGTTCAAAAGCAGAGCAATTAGGGTTTCGGACTTTCGGACGTCGTCTGTTTATTACACCGACACAACACAACCCTTAAAGGACGGACTCGTGACCGTGGAAATACTCCCTTTTGGAACCGTGTGACATCATCTACTTTAAAAAAATCAAAAATAGTCATTGCAGGTCCTATTATTGTAGAAGACCTACCCTTTTTTCACAAAATTTTAAGGATGAATAGTCGTAGTTTTGTCCTACATGAAGAGATTCTTTGCCATCCATTGGACACAAAACGTCCGCTTCGACGTTCAAGGGTTAATAATCTGATGCGAAATCAATGCAAGAAACTATTTTTTAAATACAATTGCCAAATGAGAATCTCAATTTTTTCCCAAAAAACTTGTAAGCTTCTAAATGTATATAAATATGCTATGAATTTTTTAAACTCAAGTCCGTGACGTACCCCAAACCATTTTCTGCATTCGTGTAAGCATTTAAAACATTGTGGACTATTTGCATCTAGATATATTTCAAATCAATTTATGGTTTAAGTTGATTTTAGACACTTCCACCCTATTGCTTGAAGGTCCAAAATGGAGCTTAAGGTAACTATACCAAATAATTTGAATAATGCTTGAATAATATGAACATTGTTCATATTATTCAATTGCCTTTTTTTAGTTGGATCTTGTTGAAAGTCAAAAGAATATCATATAGTTTTTAAATGTAGTTTTTTAACAATGCATGAGTAGAGCATAAATTTTCAAAAAGTTAAAAATAGGTGTATCCAAAAGTGGCCGAATGCTCTCATGAATTGAAGATGTAAATTTTTAAGAAATAATCTTTAGGTCTTGATTTAGAAAGAAGATAGAATTAGGTGCAATAACCTTAGCCGTAGTCCTAATATTGAGTTTCAGTATTTTTACACTATCTTAATCCCTTTAGGATGTGGAAACTATACTTGGGCCTTGGTTTCCAATAATTCCCATTTTCTTGATGGTTCCCTTACTTATTTGGCAAAACAGAAAATTATAAATACCTCGACATAGTTGTGGAGCTAATTATGAGATAAAAAAATAAGAAATAGAAGGGTAGAAACTATGCCTACGTAAAGAATATATTCTATGTATTCACAGTGAATACGAGCTCTTTTCTATAGAAGACTTTGTATCAGGTGTGGTCTATCTAGAAAGTATGTAGACAACTGTGGCTACTAGTAAGAGTAGTCAAAAAATTATTACCCTATGTGCTCCATTGAATTGTAGAGTGTGTGTGTGTGTGTGTGTGTGTGTGTGTGTGTGTGTGTGTGTATGTGTTGATAGACAGGTTTGTCTTAGATTCTTCAATCCACTTGCTTGAGTTTTATGATGAAGATTTAGAACAATGGGGTAGGGCTCTTTTATAATTGTTTAGCATTTAAGCACTCTCACAAAGAAAAAATGGTTGTGGAAGGTGGCGGTGTCCAATTACGATGTGAGTTTGAAACTAGAGAAGTAGTTTACGTTGGGAAAAACTTGTAGCTCTACTTCCTTTCAATTCATCTATTTCTACATCAAAGTCTTGCCATATGTATTGAGAATTTATATAGACATCGCTTTCGGCAAGTTGTTTTCATGGAAAATATTACACTTGGAAGTAGGGGATTAAGCGGTTTGAGGGAATTTGGGTGAACGAACTTTGTCGTTGTTTTCTGGGCGTGGTTTTACCTCAAAGTCACCCTCCTTTGACCATAGATTCCTCCACAATCCCGTCTCAATCATTTTAACACCTGCAAGCTAACAACTAGGGTTTTGCTAGTTCATCAATGGAATGAAGAAACTGGAACCTATCTCAGAGAACTGGCCTATATGCCTCATCAGGGTTCCCTCAACCAATATTAGTGTAGAAATGTGTCTCCTATGTGGGATCGTGGGCCTAGTATATCCATAATACATAATCCACCAATTTACCACGATTAATTGAGTTTTAACCTATGTACAACTCATGGTTTGGGGCATTCTAGTTATATTATTCTAATTATAGACCAAATACTATATTGGTATGTGATATACCTATTTTGATTCTACACTCTCTTGGGGATTTTTTGTATATAAAACTACATTCAAAATAACAAAATGCAAAATGCAAAAAAAAAAGAGTGAGTTTTCAATGACGAATTAGGAGCTCACAACACCCATGTCACTAACCCTTGGCCTTAAATGACCATTTGTCCCTTGATACTAATGCAGTGGTCTATAGAGTGAGCCAAGTGTGTGTTAAAAGTAGAAACCATGGCAAAGCCTTGAACCCCCTCAGAATGAAAAAGCCTTAGTTGTGTGTTAAAGGTGGAAACCATAACAAAGCTTTAAACCCTTTAAGGATGGAAGAGTCTTAGTTGTGTGTTAAGGCCCTTTCATGAGTAAACCTTAACCCTTCATGGTTCTCCTGTACAAAGTTTAGTTTCTAAAATGCGTTTTGAAACAAACAAAATTTAACCTCCAAAAGTAAGAAATAGGGTCGGTAATTGCATTTAGAGAGGAAATATTGACATACTTAGTTCCTTGTGTTTATGTATATAACTAACCCCTAAATGCCACCTCCTTTCCACGAGTCTCTCAAATACAGAGAGGATTAGTGTAAAATTAGTAGTAGATGGAAAAGGGAAAAAAAACAAAACCCCAGCCCTCGCAACTAGTTCCCACAGCCCAACCCACACTCCAAGCAGCCCCCCTATCTAGTTGAACCCCCCATTAGGGCAGGTATAAGAGGCAGGTATTGGGACAGGTCAGGGAGTCATGGTTCACTCAGCTAGAGAGTATGGGGTTAGCTCAATAAGGAAAGTCAAGGTTTCGCCTAATACAAGAAAATCATATTCTGCTAGTCTAGTCCAAGGGTTTTGAAAAAAATTGAGACTAAGGGCGAAGAATGAGAAAAGAGAAGGGAGGAAGCTAAAAAAAGACAAGTGCAATCCTATCCAAACCTTGGAGTGGAAAAGCTAACTCCTCGTCTCTACAAAACAACCTGAGGAAGAGAAAAAGGAAGGGATGGTCGAAGGAATAAGGGATTGACAAGGAGGGAGAGACTACTTGATAAGAAGAATTGAGGGAGATAGGATAGAAGGAAAATCTCCCTACTTCGTGTTGTTCTTTGAATCAAAATTAGGTGGTTATTGAGATGTTAGATGTAAGAAGGTAGTTCAACACTGTAAGGTGAGATGACGCATCTTTGGTTAGTCTTGTAAGTAGAACCGAGGACAATTGAGTCACTTTTAGTGCACAAGAAGGCTGGAGGGGGAAAGAGAAGAAATAGGAGGAGAAAGAAAAGGACTTACCATTGTATTAATTCCCTCCCCCCCTTTTTATCAAAACGGCGATCAATTGCACCATTTTATGGGAGGTCATGGTAGAGGAGGAAGTACCCCCAGGGACCATAGCCAATGACACTAGCTCTGAGGAAACCACTCCTTAACTTTCCCAACCTACTTAACTAGCAACTATCAACCTTGGTTGAGACCTAGCCCCAAGTCAGACCCCTAAGACTAGAGATCAGGTCATTTTTGAAGTTAGAACCCTATAGAGGAGGCTCATAGCTCTCCAAAAACCTAAGGCATGCCCAAATCGGAGAAAAAAGGAAGAAATTATCACCGGATGAAGGTTAGGACTTAAATTGGATGATAAATAGATAGACGTAAAATTTTGGAACAAGGTGAGAGAATTAGTAAAGAGGACACTAATTAGAGTCCACAAGTGAAGGAAAAAGTCGATCCTGAATTGTAGATTAGAAGGAATTAGCAGATGAAGTTTTAAGCGCCGACTAGCGATAAAACTTCATCCATCAAGAACTTTTAGTAGGAATGTTGGATTAGCAAGAGTCTTACCACTATAGAAAGCCAAAGTTAGGAGATACAAGGAGAAAATATAAAGTTACTAAAAATAGTAAATATGCAGAAGTTAACCTAAAATCTGAACATTAAGAAAGACCAATAACAAACTTAGAAGGTTGAAGCCAAGTAAGGAAGTTAGGACTGTAAGCCTATAGGGGAAGTTAAGTAGAGCTCATAGGACCCCCTCAATTAAGAAAAAAATCCAAAATCCAAGAAGATAAAGAAAGATGAAGTTCTTGTAGGTTTGGATGAAAAATTCATAGAAGTTTCCAATTAAGACCAAACTCTAGACTTAGGTAAAAACAAGCGTCTTAAACAATTCCAAGAAATTTCAAGTCATTTTGAATTAGAGAACTAGACTTAAATTATGGATGAAGTTTGATGAACTGAGTAGCAATCAAACTTCATCCGTCCATAACTTTGGCTAAGGGAGTGAGATAGGATTGAATTTTATGTTCTTAGAAAGGTCAAGGAATTTTCTAGAAGGTTTAGAGGTTAGTTCATCCTTTCCATGAATTACACCAAAATCCACAACGATCTTGTCCATTTGGCCAACCGCTAACATTGGATGTAGATTGAGTAACTCTTGCACATTTAGGCACATTTAGGCACATTTAGGCACTTAGAAAAGATCCATTACTTGAAAGGCACAATGGACCACACTTAAACACCCAAAAGTAGGAGTCATTTAGTCAACCTCCAAAACTTGGTTGTGCTTGCGATATACTAAGGGTGGATAAATTGGGGCTCACATATAAGTTTAAATGTCACTAAGGTATAGAATTCTCAATTGTACAATTTTATAGTGTGGGTATTGTAGATAACATGTATCAAATTGGGAGTCATTTGGCCAAATAAATTGCAAGATTATAATGTTTTAGTGTTGAAAAGGATGTTGAAATTTTCCTATAAACACATTTGGAGGTGAAATTTGATTTCTAAGTGTACTCAAATAAAAAGACTTTAAACTAAACCATGAAGTGCTTCCACTAGAAGAAAACAGTGTTGAGTTCAGCATAACTCAACTGACGCAAAAATCTGAAAACTACCAAAAAACACTGTTTCTGCGTTGGTTGCAACACAATTTTCTAAAAATTGTGTTGCAGCCAACGTTGAAACTGCATTTTCTGGCAATTTTCAGATTTTTACATCAGTTGAGTTATGTTGAACTCAGCATTGTTTTCTTCTCGTGTTCTAAACCAACATACAAATACATTGGTGAATTAAAATATCATTCAATTGACTCAGTGTGTTTGCAATATGGCTTCTAAATGTCAAAAAATAGCAAAAAAAGATGCAAAAACACAAATAAGGCTAAATCTTGAGCTTAAATGTTTTTCAATCACTCATAACTTCTTGGAATGGTATGAAATTTAAATCACACAAACTAGACTGAGGTAAATCATCCCATGACAGGCCAACTTTTTAATGCAGACACCTACAAAAACACCCATTACAATCTTCCATTAATTCATAGGAGACTTTATCTAGAAAATGAAATTAGGACTTCAATAGGTAGGTCAATGGTCAAAATCATTGCTTAGGGAGATGGTGATGGAGTTATTAGTGACTGGTTTAGGAACTTCCACCTTTCTAGTATATATTCATTACAAGAATTAAATTTTTTATTCCTTTATGTCATGCCCATGTTAGAAAATATTGCAATCATGTTAGGAAATATTGTTACTACTCTAGGTGGTTTGATGACCATGATGGATATACTTTTTGATAGTTTTGGAGTAGTCTATAGATTATTTTGGGCTAATTAGGCAACACACTTCAAAAATTCAGAAAAAATTCATATTTTGTCAAAAAAAAAAAGTTCAATTGCTCTCTCTACTTCTCATGTTTGTCTTCATATGGTAAAAAAATTCAAAATTTTCAAAAATGTGAACAATGCAAACTAGTCATTCTACCTGTCATAGGTTGGTTTATCTTAGTATGGGCAACTTTTAAAAAAAATGGCAACGAATACTATGTAAAGAAAAAATAAGCCACCAAAGTTCACTATAATCCATACATGCTTTAATTCTGAACTTTGAAGTGCTCTCAAACTCTCAAAACAACTTGGATTCAAATGAATTTTTTTCCACAATAACTAGACTTTAAGGGGAACATAACTTGATTAATTTTATTGAAAACAAACATGAAATGAAGAAGATAGAAGTCCCTAAGGTTGTAGCCATCAAAATATAGTTTGGTGAATTCAAAGTGAATCCATGAACTTTGAATGGCTTCTAAAAAATCAATACATCTTGGATTGAGCTAAAAATTTTACAACACAAACGAAAAGAGAGAGTGTAGATCTTCCAATTAATTTTGTTTAAATTGGACATTGGATGCAAAAGTTACAATACTTTGAAATAAACTTCCAAAGTGTGAGGACACTTAAGTTTTGGTTCCCTAGGGTGTTTGGGGTTAACAAGAATGGGAGGTCACATCCTGAATTTTTTTATTATCATGCACTATATTGAGGATGATTGTAAATTACATATATGTCTTCATTTTAGGCGTCCTCAACATGATCCTCATTATTGCAATGAACCCTAAGTTGCAAGTACAAAGATTTTTTTACAGAGATGGGTCAACAATCTAAATTGACAGACAATGTATTATTATGCATGACATGGAGTAATGGACTTGATAGTACTTAACTTACACATGTTTATAGGCTTCATTGTTCCTGCATATGTTTTCATTAGCAATTAATTAAAATTGCTTTCAAGCCAACTTATTTGTCAAGTTTGATGGTTGTTCCTAGAAATTTGTCATAGTTTTAAATGAAAGTGGCTCGCTATATTTCTTCTAGTGAGTGGAAAATCCATGAAAGTTTGTGAACTTTGTGATTAACTTACCAAAATGGTTATTGGAAAGCTAAAGGTATTTGCGTGGTTGAGTGGACCAAAAGTGGGCAAGTGACACTTGATGACTCCATAGATGTCCCGAGAAGTCTATAGGCAAGTAGCCATTCCACATGATATGGTACTCTACAAAGGTGAGGGAATCTCCATATTTGAATTAAATGAACATAGATAAAGTATGCAAAGTCATGGGCTATAAATCTTAGTTGGAATTTCAATTTACAATTTCAGTGCTCCTATGGGTGGTAGAATTTCAAATAACCATAGTTTAAAATGATCCCATATTCTTTTATAATGTTCAATTGAAACATACTCCCATGCAAAAGATTCCATAACAAAGGGATTAGCCAAAAAAATTCAAGAAATAATATACTAAGGCTTTCGTAGGGACATTTGAAAATATATACCATTTCAGACTATATAAAAGTTTCTAATTCACAATTCCAATACATCAATGACATATAAATCATCAATTTAAAACATTTATTATCATATCTATGTACTGTAGAGTTCCTTTTTTTACTTACAAAATTTTATATACACAAAAAACAAGCTGAAATAATTAGTTTTGGCACTGTGACATACCAAAATAATCTATACAAAAGTCCCTCTATACTTAATGTGAATGATTTTTTAAACACTAATGACATTGTTTCGTAAGCAACCATATATAGAATAAAGTATATGACTTTTTAATTAAAAAATATATTTTTTATTGTATACAATAGTACTTGTAATAAAAAGAGGTCCTCGAAAACAATCTTGTAACAATGATTTTGGTTCCCTCAACCATGCATTCACCCTTAAGTTTATCTTTGTTGATTGTGTGTCATTATGCAATGCTACTTCACATGACATGGTGCAACTTTAGAAACAACTTTTGACTGTGCAGTGGGTGTTCCTCTATTACAACTCCAAAATTGTTACATTAACACACAACATTCAGTGACGTTTAAGATAGGAGCACTGAATGGTGTTATTTTCTATGTAAGACAATGATTCTATAACTTAAATAAAAATACAACATAGATGGCTCATCATTTTGTTCAACCAAAATAAGCCATCTACAAATCACTTACATTTAAATTTTGAAATCACTACCATCTATAGAAACTAATAACATTGAGTGCTCCCACCTTGAGTACCTTCAAGCATTGTTATTGTTGTCGTATCGAATAAGATGCAACCATGCAATGGTAGGGATACAAGAAATGTGATGTCTAATTGGCTAAATACTTTTGAACAAGTTATATTTCATTTTTCATAAAGATCTTGAAGTCTTGAATTTGAAAACCAAAATTTTTTATCACTAGGTGTCGCATTGTTTTACCAAAATATTGTATTAGCTTCCTTAAAAATACTTTGTTAATCTATACATTTGTTATTTGCATCCATTTAGAATACTTACTAGAATTATTCCAAATAAATTTGTATTTATGTTGGTCGAATTTTATGACGAAATTTATTAATAATCTCTAACTTTCAATGGATTATTGTTTTTTTGTAGAGATTGTTGAGTCTAGAGCTTCTCAACCATGACTTGCATAGTGCCTTACAATATGTGATTGCCAACTTTAAGTTTAAATTTTAGAAGCTTTGAATGGTGGAGGCTTTAGGGAATTGATAGTACCAAATCAATTTCTCTGTGAAGTTTCACCTCACTACTAAAAAATTGAATTTTTTTAGTTGTTTTGGTCACATTGATCCGATCACTATTTTATCGATTTCAATAAAAATCTGTTGAAATCAATAGATTTTTGTGAGAATCAGTAGAATAGTGATCAGATCAAGGCGACCAAAACAACAGAAAAATTCAATTTTCTAGTAGTACCTATCGAGATGAATGTTGAGATGTTGAGTGGAATTTATCTTCAAATTGATTTGGAATAAGGTATGATAATTCACTATGATGCCTTCTTATGTGATCATTCTCAAAGCCTTGCATTAAAATCACTAGCCTTGTAATTTATTCTAGTTTTATTGATGAGATTGACTTCACTATATAACCACATTAGCAATTTGTATTAACAAAATTTATATGAGTCTCTCAAGTTGTATGAATCTAATTTGATTTGATGGTTAATTATTGTTGTTGTTTTATAGACATTCTTATGGACATTATACAAGATGTTGGATAATGCGTACAAGTGGAAGTGTGTAAAGATTGTTTTTTTGTTTCCAAAGGACTAGTTTTGCTTGTCGTAGTTTTTGAAGCAATGATTGTTCCATTTGTTATTGTATATGTATTATTCTTGTGCAATTATGTATTATCTAAAGGACTATTGTAAATAAAGGCCAAATTAGATATAATGTTCTTTGAAGGGTAGTTTGAGGAAAGTTATATTAGGGTGTATTGTTCAATTTTATTTTTATTTTTACCCACTAATGTAATGTTCTTGGGATATAAAATTATGCAAAATCTAAATTGTATTTTTAAAAACATGATTAGTCCGGTTGGTCATATTCAAACTATGAAGCTATTATATATTAGGAGCTAAATACTTGTAATATTTTACTATTTTACTATTATGGTCTCTTTGTTTATCAATTTTCATTGTATGTTATAAATAAATGTAAAGCACATTTTGCATTTTTGTGTTTGTGTGGAAAAATTATGTACCTATATAATAGAGAGCTTATTGTCAACCTTGCAAAGAGAGGACATTTCTCGAAAACAAACAACCAAGTAGTACCTCTTTATTTGATATTGATATATGATTCTTAGTAAGTTCTATTGTTCACATCTCTATGAGGATGGTTTGTAAAAAATCCATGTGCCTCTTTATTAAATTAGAGGGAATTTGTAGATTCATTTCAATGAATTCATTAAACAATGAACTTTCTTTTTCATTTTTCTTAACTTTTAATCTCTATTCTTTTTATATAAATATAGAAAATATAATTGACAAACTTTATTTCAATCTCAAAGTTAATTTTATAATCTTCCTATTTCTTCACACTGTTATATGAATTGAGACTTCATGAGTTCATTGGTGTTATGAAAGTTGTTTAATGGTGTCAAAAATTATTTTATTAACATAAGAACATCGAAGTTGCAAAACTTGAAACAAAGAGACCTCAAGGCATCCTCCATACTATTGAGATTATTGTAAAGTTCTAAGTACATTTGTAGTTGACATTTTTATATGAAGAAAAATAAAAATTTATAAACAATGGAGAGTTTTAGAATACAATTGTGTCCATTTTTTGAGATTCTATCATTTTTACAAGCGCATTGATTGTTTGGATTTTTGTCACGACCCTCATCACAAGGCGTGCCCGTGCCACCTTGGTGAGCAAGGGGGACATTGGGGGTGACTCCCCAAGCCTTGCAAGAGATGAGGTGAGGGGGACTAAGAGTCCCGAGCGATCAAAGCGTATTAGCACTCTGATCCAGACGAATTTGGGGGCGTGTGATACATGCTTGAAAAGGTCTTGAGAAAACGCTTCTAGCTGTTCAAAGAACGCGTGATTTGGATTTGCGAGTTAAAAGTTATAGGCGTTCAAAGTTGGAGGTGTCCCGATCGCGCCGGGAGTGTCCCGAATCTTTGGAGGGCAATAACTTTGCGAGTACTTGTCCGAATGGAGCAAGTGAGTAGTCCATCGGCATCTACGCGTCGCATAGATATCGAAAATGGGGTCGCATATGCGATTTGGATCCCGGACCGCAAAGTTATGTCGGGTGGAAGTTCGGGAGTCCCAAACTAGCGCGAATCGGGGGAAACGGGGTGGTCTTCCAAAACCAAAGGGTGTTTGGGAGTCCCGCTTGACATACAAGGGGGGGGGGGTCTGTCGAATCTCACAGAAAGTATTATAGGAGGGGTTGTCCTCCCTCCTCCCTCCCCCTTGGAGCCTTGGTGAGTCTCGGTGACTCAAGGTTGGTGGTATGGGGTCACCACCACTCCAAGGCACCATAAGACACTTGGGTGTGTCTCGTGGCATCGGTTGGGTGGAGTCCCACTCCTTGCTAGGCTATGTGAGGTGTCCTGAATGGTGAGTCCCGATTAGTGATGAAGTTGAAAGTAGCAAATATACAAGGAGCCTAGTATGGAGTTGGGGTTACACTCAAGGGCGATTAGGACCATGGTGAGTAGTGCCACCATGGGTCCTTGCACAATAAGATGGAAGTTCCACCCCATGTTACCAAGTAACATGCCCCGGTGTCATGATGGGTGTGTGTGTGTGCTAGTAGTCTTGATGACTGGGACTTAGTACAAAGAGTTGGAATTGGGGACTAACATTGGATGTGTGTGGCATGTGCAGTGTTAGAAGAGCGTGACCCTTGGTGCCACTAAAGTATCAAGTGCTTGAGAAGCATTGGAAGGGAACTTAAGGTGGTAAGTGTCACTAAGGAGCGCGACAATTCTAGAATTTCATACATAATATTCGTTGTGAAAATGTAGTTTATAATAGTCAATAGGTATTTGTGTAGTACTATATGGACATATTACAATATCCAAAGTGTAGAATAGGCAAGTATCATGTCCTTAAAAGTTGTATTCTACATTTTCTTTTGAATGGTATCGTTGTTTTTATCAAAAATGGCAGAAGTCATACTATAGAAAAAATTCAAACTAAAACAAAAGATGACAATTAGAAAATAGAATTAGTAAATAGAATCTCTTTGAAAGTTGTGTTCTACATTTTCTTTTGAATGGTATTGTTGTTGTTTCCACTAGAAATAGGAGCAACCATGTTATTAGATAAAAATTCAAACTACAACAAAAAATGTCACTTAGCAAATAGAATCTTCTTGAAAGATGTGTTCTGCATTTTTTTTCAACAGTATCATTGTTTCTACTAGAAATGGGAGCAAACAAGTTATTAGAAAAAAATTCAAAGTATAACAAAAGATATCAATTAGCAAATAGGATCTCTTTGAATGTTGTGCCTCACATTTTTTAAAAAGGGTATCATAGTTTCGGATATAGTTTCCACTAGAAATAGGAGCAAGTATACCATTGAAAACAAATCAACCTACAATATCAATGTAGTTATAGGGTAGAGTCGGTAGAAACTAATTTGAAAATTAGATGCCAAAATTTTAGGAAAATGATTGAAAAAAAATATTAATACAATGAAAAATAAATATTGACAATAAATTCTATTTTTAGAATCTATCGAACCTTATTTTTCAGAAAAAAATCACTACTAGAAAATTCATTTTTTTCTATTGATTTGGTTGAGATGATTTGATTTATTTTTATGATAATTTGGTTGCTTTTTTTCGTCCAAATCAATAAATTATTGTCCAAATCAACAAAAAAATTGGATTTTCTAATAGTAAATGAATCATTGAATCTTCAATAAAGAGATGTAGACTGTGTCCTACACTTATTATACATGTCAACTAGAAAATGGGATCTCCTAGAATGTTTTTGTTGAATTTTTCAAGATTTATATTATTATAATTGAAATTATATTGTTATATATTTTGTAGGGTATCATAATGGCAAACAAAATGAAAATTCAAGTTTTATGGCCTTTTGAATGCGACATTTGTTGATGCAAACTTTTTTTTTATAATGCATCTTATATTGCATGTTACAAAGTAGGGGAGAAACATAAAAGTTTGATAGAACTAGTGAATTTTCGGAGCACTTTAGAGAGTTGGGGCATCATATTTGAATATTTGTTGATTACTCAAAACTTCAATATGATTGTACATACTCTGACACAAATATGTAGCCCAATTTTCCCATCTCGAAGCAAAACTTAGAGTCATAACGCAAACTTTTTCTTGAAATTTTAAACGTTCCTACTCGTGAAGTTTCAAAGGTTCTTAATGTAACCTATACTTATTCCTTTTCGTTCCAATTGATTTCATTGATTTCAATGTTTTATTCAAAGGAGAGAATAAAAAATGTACTTTTTTTTATATTGAGGATGATATTTTTTAATTATAATATTTTTTAATGGAAGTCTTAGAAATTATTAGATTTTGTTTTATATCTATAATATAATAGTGAAGTTTTATTTGTATAGGTATATCGACAAAAGATGTATTATGAAAAAGATTACAACTTTGAAGATGACAAGGTACATTTCAAAGTTCTCAATAGAGCTATTGTTATTAAAGAGAGGAGGGCATTATCTGAGAATGCCTCAGGGATATTTCTTACAAATTTGATTCTCAACAATAAAAGTCCTTATCTTTACCACTTGGCATTGTCATTTGAGGAGTATGGGAAAACAATAGTCCAGGAAAAATGAATTAATGGCTCTTGAATGATAATATATGAGATATTGGAGAACCATCAATTTGACATGATGAGTTTCAAATTCAAGTATGTAACCCCTCAAGTCTCAAGGCCTTTTTTCCAATAAAAAACCACTGAAAAGTGCCATTCCTATTGAAATGAGTAAAAAAATCTAAAAAAATGTTTTTTTTCCTCATATCTAACCACAAGATCTTGTACTAAACTAGTATAAGAATGTGTGGAAGAAGTTTCAAAAACTTTTATTGCACAGATTGCAAGATTTATCATATACGCATTTAAAATGAAAGAAAGCAAGTTTTCTTTAACCTACCTCAAGAATTTTTTTGGTTTTGAATCTTCTTTAACTAAAAGTTTTTGCACTCCGAAATATTAATTTTGTAGTTTTTTATTTTAAAGAATTTTGTTGAAAACCTAGGAATAAAATTTCAACAAAAAAACATTTAATTTTTACTCATTAAAAAATTGTTAAATATAGTAGGTTCAAGATTGAGGGAAAAACTAAACCATGAATAGCTCTAAGATGGAATTGAAATACAATAATCCCAACAAGGAGAGTGTTCTGTAAAACAAACTTCAATTTGTCTAACGATTGGTTTAAAAAAATTGTAAAAATGGCACAAAAAAAAGAATTCTATGAGTAATTTTTTCAAGAAGATGTTTAAATTGCCTTAAAAAAAGATTGTCCATAAATTTCTCATCACTAGCCCAATTAGAATGATTCAAAATTGCCAATGTAGACAAAAATATAATCTTTGAGAAAAAAAATTTAAAAAAATTCAATCTTTGGAGATTTCTTTTGGGTTGCCCCTCAAGTTGATTTTTGGACTTAGGATGGCATAGCTTTTGCTCTTGGGCACCAATTTAAATAAAAATGATATTCCCCAAAAGCTAATATGATTTTCCATCTTCCAAAAAACTTTCAAGAATTTATGTCAAAAATTGAAATCACACAAGCTTACCCGAAATCCCCCAAATCCCCTATATAGACTTTGGGATTTTAGGGGTTTAAATTCAGTTCTTCAAATTCTTTTACGAATAAAGACAATTCTTTTATGAATAAACACAATACTTTTATGTCTACAAATTTCCACTTGAATCTAAAAATGCATTATTCATCTGAAAAATTTCAAATTTATCTTTGAAGAGTGTAGTTTTTCAAACATTTGTTGAAGTCATATATCATGCAATGAATTAACTCGGATTTTAAATTAATTTTCAATGTAGGTTTGTGCAACCACATGTGGAGATGTATGCATTGTCCAAAGTTTTCATGCAAAAAATGTATTGCCATTTGAAAGTTACATTTCTAGATCTAATGGAGAACCTCGAAAACATAATACTAACAGAAGGCTTGAATGGCATAGAAGGTCATTTCGCAGGGACCCCGTTCACATGCTTTGCAATTACCCGTGACTATTTGTGTTTACCACATAATGACCCAACTAACTATGGATATGAAATCATCGTTTGGTGCATCCAAGTAGGTACATTTTCTTCATGTTATTGGTTTTTCCTTCAAATTTTATTGCATTCTTGGTATGCATTTTTTTTAATGATTTAAATTTGAAAAATTTTATAAGTCAATTTTTTAAATTTTCCTTAATGTAAAACATCCCATTGCAGTCAAATAACCCATAGTAGACACCTAATGATCCCAAGATGGTTTTCAGGCCATAATCAATATCTAACTTGATATGCATGGAATAATTAGTGACTTCATTAGGAGCACCCTAGTTTTTGAGTGTAATTCATTGTAGGAAGTGACTTTTTAGGGCCTTTAGTGAGCCCTTAATTCGTCATGAAGGACTCACTGCTTTCATTTTTTGCATTTTGTTAATTTAAGTGTAGTTTTATATACAAAAAGTCTAAAAAAGAGTGTAGGATCAAATAGGTATGTTACATACCAATATAGCATTTGGTCTAAACTTAGAATATTATAGCTGAACATCTCAAACTACAACTTATACATAGATTGAAACCCGACTAATCATAATAAATTCGATAATTATGTGCTATTGACACAACCGGCTTAAACTCCACATGGAAGAGACATCTCTAGGCTAAGATTGGTCAAGGGAACCCCAATGAGGTATTTAGGTGAGTTCCCAGCGATAGGTTTCAGTTTCCCCATTCCATCAAGAAAATAACGGAACCCCAATTGTTAGCCTAGAGAAGTTAATTATATGAAGACAAGACCATAGAGGAATCTATGACCAAAGGAGGGTGACATTGGGTTAAAATCGTGCCCAAAACTCAACAATGAAGTCAGTTCGCCAAGATTCCCCCTAGTATGAAATATTTTTCAAACACTAATATTTAAACGAGGAGGTGGATTTTATTCCCCCTAAGACAATGTTTAGAGTAAGAATATGAGCCTACATATGTGTTTTGGAATTTCATAAAACGTTCCACAAAAAATTTTGAAATTTTTTGATAGTCAGAAGATGTTCTTCAGAACGGTCAACCACCGACACCTACGAAGGAAAGTTCCTAGAAATTATCAAGGTGATAGTGAAATCTCACTAAAAATTAAACTAGCTTCTTTTATGTTAATAAGATTCCTCGACAAGTTTCAGGATATTTCAATAGTCAGAAGTACTCGAATCTGCAAAATTCCTCGACAACTGGCATAATTTGAAGATTATGGCGGAGTTGACCAACAGAGTGGAAGCATACATGAGCGAAATGAGGTTGAAGATAGGTCTTCTATTACTCCCCCATACTTACTTAAGAGCCTAGGCTAGTTACTTTTATTAGAAAAGTCAAAATCCAAGAGTTGGATTTTTACACAATTCTGATGTTAAGTTTGCGTTAGGTTTTGTTGAGATTTTGGAGTTAAGAAAAGAGGTGAGGGATTCGCTACGGTAGAAATGGCCTTCTACAACCGATGGTGCAATCTGTTTGTGATTTGGAGTCAATCTCCAAAAGTTAGGTGTATGGTCCAACATAGGAGTAAAAACCCTTGAGGATGAGGATGAAAATCCAAAGTGATAGGGTTACTTTTGATGAATGAAAAGAAATGGGTATCCTGAAAAGAGTATAAAAGGGACCCCTTTCTACTCTCAACTCACCTCCATTTGTTGTATTTGGATCTGTTGGATCCAATTTGTGTTGAAATTTTAGCATTTCAAGCCAAAAACCTAGGAGCAGTATTTTGGGGGCACTTTTGGCCTATTTATGTTCTTTTTTGAGCTTCTTTAAGTCTTTGGGGGTCCTTTGCCCTTTCAATTCTTCGCACTAACCATTTCAAGTTCTTTGGAGGCTTGAGAATTCACTCCTATCTAGTTTTTTTGAATGACCATGGTTTCATGGTATCCTTAGAGGGGTTCTTTTGATCCCCTTTCATATCTTGTCCTCGTGCTAACCCTAAAGTAATTCCATGTATAACCTGGCAATGTTGCTTCAAGGGGCCTTTAGCCTAAATGTGTCATTGTGTTAATGTCCATGTCACTAATTCTTAGCCTTTAAATGTCCTCTTGTCCCTCAATATTAACGTAGTGGTCCATAGAGTGAGCCAAGAGTGTGTGAAGGTTGGTGGGTCTTGCCACAACGATGGAACTTTGAACCCCTCAAGGATCAAAGAGTCTTAGTTGTGTCTTAAAAAGTGGAAACTATGGCAAAGCTCTAAATCCCCCAAAGGTCAAAGTGTCTTAGTTGTGTGTTAAAAGTAAAAACCATGGCAAAGCTTTGAATCCCTGAGGGGTGGAAGAGTCTTAGTTGGGTTTTAAGGCTGATTCATAGGTAAACTTTAACCCTCCGTGGTTTTCATGTCCAAAGTTTAGTTCCCAAAATGCATTTGGAAACGAACAAAGTTTAGCCCCGAAAAGTAAGAAGTAGAGGTTTTATTTGCACTTAAGGGGTGACCGGTAGGGGGACGCGATGATACCCTTAGTCCTTTTTGTTTAGATGAGATACATCACTAACCCCTAAATGCAACAAGTGATTGCAAGGAACACTTGCCAATTTTGTTGTATTTTGATTTTGGAACGCTATAACTTTTGAATCATCAATCCAATTCCCAAACCAAAAAAAAAAATTTTAGATATCTTTCTTGTTATTGTATCCCTCATTTTTTTTTAATTTAAAAATTATTTTATATTTAAAAGTCAATTTTGTTAATTTGTCACACTTTGACGTTTAGGGTTTTTCTATACTATTGAGTGGTTTAAATTATTGATTTTCAGCTGAAACTTCTATGGTATATTAGTTTAGTAGGTATACATGTGTCTACTAAATGGAATCTTAAACTTCATTATTTTAAATCCTCCACGTTTGTGCAAATAGGCCTCTTTTGTGCATGCAATTCTAAACAATAGAGATAGTTTTGAACTCATTTTTTTGCTCAAATCTCATCATGAAGAAGTCCTTCCAAATGGACAATTTTTAGTTTTGTTGAAATTTTTTTTTCCTATTTTCTACAAATTAAAATGTCAAAGTATGTATTTTCTTGACTAAAATTCTATGTCCCAAAATATGTCTTGGAAAATACATACTTTGACATTTTAATTTGTAGAAAATAGGAAAAAAAAATTTCAACAAAACTAAAAATTGTCCATTTGGAAGGACTTCTTCATGATGAGATTTGAGCAAAAAAATGAGTTCAAAACTATCTCTATTGTTTAGAATTGCATGCACAAAAGAGGCCTATTTGCACAAACGTGGAGGATTTAAAATAATGAAGTTTAAGATTCCATTTAGTAGACACATGTATACCTACTAAACTAATATACCATAGAAGTTTCAGCTGAAAATCAATAATTTAAACCACTCAATAGTATAGAAAAACCCTAAACGTCAAAGTGTGACAAATTAACAAAATTGACTTTTAAATATAAAATAATTTTTAAATTAAAAAAAAATGAGGGATACAATAACAAGAAAGATATCTAAAATTTTTTTTTTTGGTTTGGGAATTGGATTGATGATTCAAAAGTTATAGCGTTCCAAAATCAAAATGCAACGAAATTGGTAGGTGTTTCTTGCAATCACCCTTGTGCTCATGATTTACCAAGGGTGGGTAAATTGGTGCTTACACCTTCCACATAAGAAATTATTGTGAGTGCTTTAAGTGATTAAGATGAGCATATTGGATATAGTTTTTGTTGGTTATCAGGTAGCATATTGACTCTTTTGGATAGATCACTTTAAAAATTCATAACAAATTCATACTTTATCTGAGAAATATGATTTCAATTACTCTCACTATTTCTCATACTTTTCTTTATGTGGGAAAAAATTTGAAAATTTTTAGCAATAGCAAGAGAGCAATCTCCAAATTTTGACTGCAATGGGTTGTTTTACCTTATAGGTGGAGAAGTAGAAAAACAAGACCAACCTTCATTTTGGCTACCGGAGTACTAAGTTTGTTTCTATTTGGAAATGGAGTGGGGATTGTTGTCAATGCCAATACTATAGTTTATTGTACGTCATCTCCAAATCCTATTAGAGTTTTGAAAATTGTTTTTATGCAAAAAAAGGCCTTTCATTGTACAATTGAGCAAGGCCTTGAAGAATCCAAAGGGGGATCTTGCTATGAACTACTTCAAAGCAAAAGAGCATTGTATCGCTCTGCAAGTAGGTTGTTTTTTCTAATCATAAATTTTTAAACATTTTATTTAACCCCTAAAGGACTAGCCTTATGTTTTTAGCAGCATAACTTTTGGGGGCACGTACATGTGAGTGGAGATTTGACTTATTTAGGCTAAATTTGTTTTACAAGGTGTGGACAAGGAATATCTTCCATACGTGCAAAATTTCATTTCATTTGAGTATACAAATGAAAAGTTATGATGTAAAATGTTGTTTATTTCTCAACTCAAGTAGCTCAATCAGATCTAAAAAAATCACTTTTTTCAAAAATAAAAATTTCAAAATGGTTTTCTAGATTTATGTATATGGGGAAAGTTTTGAATCAATCCATTTTGATCAATGAGATGAAAGTTATGAGGAATTTTAATTTGCGGGCAATTATGGAATCTCTACTCTAAAATAAACTTTGAAGCCCTTTATTTAACTCAATTTTTCATATTTTTTGAAAAAAATAAAATCATAGGATGCAGATGGTTTATTACAACATTACAACCATTGGGATTGGCATTTTTCAATTCCATAATTAAATTCTTGACAATTTAGTATTTTAAATAATTTTCTACTTCTTTCTACTTACTATTTTTTTCCTATATGTTGTACAATTCCAAATGATTCGAAAATTTTCAAAAACATAGCCAACTTGCCTTGAAGAATGAATCCAAAAATGTACCACCATTTGGACATTTTTTCATACAAATGTGACCTTCTAAAGTGTTGCTACCTAGTTTTTTGTAGGGCAAAAAAACTAATTTTAGTCACTTCAAATGTTAATATCTTGCAATCCACATAGTGAAAATTTCTGAAATTTTTCCCACATCTTTTCAAAACAACTTTCTACAAGATCCTATAGTTACATGTGTTCAAAAATGTGTTTTTTCTTAAATTTGGTACTTGTGCTAAAAATGACAGTTTAGGAACGTTTTTGGTGAAAACATAGTCAAGGAACTTTAGGGGTTAACATGATTTTGGAGTCACTTAATATAAATAATTTCTTAGCATTTCATTTTATAATCTAATGCATATCTATACTTTGCAAGATACAAGCATTGGCAAAGGAGAAGCTAGTATTTTTTATTAGTTTATCCTTTAGTGAACTTGAATTGATTTTTGTCTTCTTCATAGTTATGCATACATTTTCAATCTTTTAGCCATTTTTTCTATGACTAGGATAGAGAATTATACCTCTTCTACAACGATTTTCTTTTTATTACTATGGACATAATATTTTCAAGTCTTTCAAAGTATATTTGTTTTTGAGTTCTCTGATTTGAAGTTCATATTCTTCAATTTGTGCAAATAGTAAGTGATTCTTTGTAATTTTGTATTGTACAAGTATTCATTGTGAGAGTTGTTTACAACTATTGTTAGTAAATTTTTACAACCTTTATTTACATCTTGGATACAATTGTTGGAAACCTTTATCCTACAACAATTGCAAGAAAATATAGAACAGTTGGACATATGCCCTTTTTCCATTTATGTATTATTAAAAATCATTACATATCACCATATATAGATATAGGTATTACATATATTACATTCATTATATAATTTACTTTCAGTAATTTGTATTATTATTTTTAACTAAAATTGTTTAAAACTTTTCAAAGTTCAATAGTAATATTCAACATTTTCTTTTAATTTTATTGATAATTCAAAATTTCATTTCAAAAGATGCTTTTCAGAATATAATATAGATTTAGGTTTTACTTATTATTATCACCATAATACTTCTTTTTTGAATTTTTGAATTTTTACTTCATCTCTTGTTAATTAGTAAAAAGTTAGGTTTTGCTTTTGTATCTATAAATTGTCGCCCTTATAGATTTTTAATTTTGAAATTAATTATTAATCTATCAAATTTTTCATGAAGATTTCAAATTTATTACATGTGAAGTACTTTGTTTCGTAGGCTATTGATATAGTTGTTTAAGCCACATCTCATGTGGCTGTTGGTATTTCTAGTCTACACTTGATTTGCAACCACTGCAAATGTGTCAAACCAAGTGTGTGAGGTAGTTGAACGGCCATTTGATGTTCATTTTTCCTTATTCTCCCACTTAGTATAGTACAGTCTTTGTATATAGAGTACCCAACACCCATTCATAGTCACATTTTTCTTACCACACCTTGTTTTCTTCAAAACCATTTTTCATTTTAGAATGGTGAAGTACACTTGCAAGTGGTTGTTGTGTAAAAATCCTATATCAAAAAGCCTTGGTCATGGCTTACTAAACAAGGGTTGTACATCATTTCCCTCAAAATTTACTCATGTTCATTATTTCAGAACATCCTAAAAGGTTTAATATTTTCTACTTGTACTTGGAAGGTAAGATCATCCAAAACGATTTTTAGTAAAATAGATAATTACATCTAGATTCTTGTCTAGAATGAAAATGTTAACTTTGATCTACTTCTAGACAAGATGGAAAATTAGAATTTTCATCTAAATTCAATATATCTACAATAATAGGTCCACGATAATAGGTACTAAAAATTTACTAAAAATCCTAAATTTTGATCAAAATTTTGAGATGGAATCAATTTTTAGAACTCTTCTTAAGTGTTTTAATGTTTTTTCAAATTTTTGAGTTCAATGCTCACATAATCCCTGTTCAACACTCATAGGCTCATACTCGCATGCTTACAAAATAGCACTGATGCTTTAGTATAGGATTTAAAAACATGTAACTTCTATTTAATATCCTTTTTAAGATAAAACCTAAATAACCTAAATCTAAGTAATTAGGTACATAAAAATGACAAGTAATATTATATACTATTTGGTAACTACACATCTTGTAATACATCTTCTAATACATTTCTTTAATACATTTGTTTACTACAATGAATAATATTATACAATTTGTGATATTTCATTTTTTTATGATCTTTACACAGTGCCTTCTAATCAAAATACTTTAATTATAATGATGTAATAGTAAGAAAAATTGGCCTCTCTTTCTAATTCAAGCAAATATATAGTACTTAAAACATATAGAAAATTTTAAAAATTAGGTAATGATATTATCCAATTCTTCCTTTTATAACTTGTGTACAAAAAACTTACTCAAATTGGATTTCTACTTGTGTTAGGTTCAATTGAAGATGAATGAACCTTTTCAACTTGGAGTTCTTGAAGTAATCTTTGCAAAATAGACTTGGCCTACACTTGCCTATGGTGGTAGTTATATTTAGATAGAAGATGTTTACATATAATAAATTTTTTATGGCAAGGCTATTTATTCTTAAATGGGAGTTGCAAAGGTTAGCAAATATAAAGATTCTCCAGTACTTTGAGGGGCCATTTGTAGATGCACGAGGGTTGCCTAACTTTATATTCTCACCTAACCTCTTTAATTTTTATATTCATACTTATTTCCTTTGATTTCCACGTAGTTAAATGACTATGAAGCTTATCAATCCATTCAAGAATGATAAAATTGAAGCTTCTTTAATTTTTGCCTTAACATACTAATTGTTGTAAAGGGAGGTAATTTGGCAAGAAAATTGAAGAACAAAGGGGTTTTACCAACCATTTCTTTGGCACACTAATCAATTATTACTAATGTGTTTTGTTCTAACCTTGTATGCAAATCATTAACATTGAAATGAATAGTATTGCCTTTGGCTAAGATGGTTCAAATTCATTGTCAATGACTTCATTCGTTTTTTGTTCATTCATAGTATCACAACTTGATTTGCATAATACTCTAGTTTATACATGGATAATTTCATGTTTTATTTTTGCAATATCCCGTTATAAAACTAATATAAATTGATCTCAAAACATCAAATGAGCTAATAAATTCCAAAACAAAATTCTTGGTAGTTATTTTTTTAGTAAAATTATTTGTTTTTCATTCATTCAATACAAAAGGGAAGTAGCCTAAAAATTATGACATGTTAGAGGTCTTTGAACACTAAGAAAAAAAAATTTTGAGACAATTTATCCTACCTCCCAAAAATCTTCATTTTTCAATTAAAAACTCATAGCTTAAAGTTGTTTTAGCTAACTAAAGTTGCTTTCAAAATTCTTTTGTAGCAATAGTCACAAAATTCTTAATGCCAAGTCTAATGAAGCCACAAGACTCATCTTCATAATAAGGTAGCAATACTTGAAGTGGCAATAAAAGATTTTCAGTGTCTTATGTATAGCCACACAATGAAGTTTTTTTGTTTTGTTGCTAGTGAAAGATGTTGCAAGTAGTATTTGTAGTAAGCTACCAATACATACCTATACCAAAAGAAAATTGTGTCCAAGTTGATGGATTTTGTTGCACATCCTATGTAACATGTAGTGTCATTGAAGATGTTTCATTAAACATCATTATTGACATGAAAACACAAGTTGTTTCATTAGATGTGCAACAAAATCTATCAACTTAGATAGGGGAAAACATAGGTTTCTTACAGCGCTAGGAATGACAATCAATTTTATTTTAGTGTCTTTTGTGTAGCCACAAATATTTTAGAAAAAAAGACACTTCTGGAAAGCTTTTGATGAGGCCATTCCAAAAAAAATTCTCATCTTAAATTCACTACTAGAAAATGATGTCCAAATTAACAAAAAAACTGACAATTTTTTATTGAAGTAGGTACTATATCGACGATTTTAACCATTTTTTTTTGTTGATTTGGCACAATTTAACAAAATGGTCGCACAGTTTTTATTAATTTAGATAGTGCAACATCAAAATCAACAAAAAAATCAACACTTTTTTGTTCACTTTCACTTACAAGAGTTTTCAATTAATTTTTGTCATGTGGGCAATGTTTAAATAACCATGGTTAGAAATATATGTAAAATAATGTTTTTTTAAAACTTAGTCATTCAAAATTAGATGACATTTTTAACTTAACAGACTTTGGAGGCCTTTTGGCATAGTAGAATAACTTTTTTGAGAAAACTTCAATCTAAAAAAAGTTGAAAAATCAAGCTAACTTTCATCTACAGAAATATGTTTGAGATTTGGAGTCCTCAATCAAAAGTTATGAGCAAAATTTAGAGAAGGGCTGGAATTAACATTTATTTTGACATTTTCAAACATCGTCTTTGATTTTTGCCCATAACTTTTGATTGGGGACTCCAAATCTCAAAAGGATTTTTGCACATGAAACTTAGCTTGATTTTTCAACTTTTCTAGCTTAAAGTTTTCTCAAAAAATTTATTCTACTATGCTAAAAAGTCTTCCAAAGTCTGCTGAATTTACAAAGCAAATAAAAAACAATTACAAAAATTGTACAAATAAAAAACAACTCCTAGTATCAAGTAATTTGGAACATGGTGTAATGGCTTAAGTCCTCGGACCTCAACCATGAGGGCCAAAATTCGAGTCTCTTGGGTGCCTATGTGGCCTACCCATGTGATAGTTTAAGGTGCTTTGGTGGCCTACTTGCGTGGTAGCTTCCTAGGTGGCCTCTATTATGTTGATGTGGCACTTGCTACAAAGCAAGTTTCCATTGGCTGGGATATTTTTAAGTTTTAGAAAAAAAATTACACATGACCAAATTAATAAAAATATCAACACTTTTTTGTTGGACACTATCCAAGTTAACACATCCAAATCAACAAAAAATTAGCAAAAAAATCAACACTTTTGAGCAAATTTTTAGTTCATTTGGACATAGATTATCTAGTAGTGATTCCACATATTGTGTCCACAATAGCCAAGTTAAAATTAAAACCCTTGAAGTCAAAGATGCTATATCTTGCAATCTAGAAATCTCTTTAGGATTTCAACTTGGCCACAATGACTACAACATCTACTCATGGGGGGGAGGTAGCGAAAATTTTAGATTCAAATGGAAAATGGAAAACCTATAGAACCTTTTGTGACTCTAAACCCTAAATCCTTAGTTTTGCTACATTTTATTTTAAGAAATGATTAAATAATAATTTTTATAATAAATTAATGTGTAATTACAACTTTTTGTAAAATTATAAATATCACATTTTTATACTATATGGGAGTGGTGATTTTCATAAATATATGGATTAGTAGTTTAATAGCTTGTTTTCAAATACTATTTAAATTAATAACTTATGTGGTGTAAAATTTAAACATATACCATATAGTTTTTTAGTTGTCTATGAAAATATCACTCTCATCTTCTTGTATAGTAACTCACTTCTTTGCTAAATGGATGAAATTCTTAGTCATATTTTCTCATTTTCATGCAATTATTATAGTCTTGGATTTATTTGAATTTTACATATTACAAATGAAATTTAAGTTTTATCAATTGTAGTTGGTACGGGTACCTAGTAGTATGACTTGACTAGTATTATTTTTTACTTTGATTGATAATATATTTATAAAATTCAACCATGTGAATGTCTCACATAACTTAACCATGCATGCCAAATAATGGATGGAGGTTGATAATTTAAATGAATGGTCCTAATTCAATCATATTTAAATTAGAGACAACCATTGGAGACAAGTCTTGGTTATAGAATATATGACTTGAATAGCATTATTTTCCCTATTAAATGGTTTGGCTTGCAAAGTAGTTCAGCATGTCAAGATCATGCTCATTAATGAATGGTGGCTAATAGTTTAAAATGTATGGACCTATTTTGGTCATAGGTTCAACCACTTGGAACAAGCATTGGGTCCTAATTGTTACATTTGATTGAGAATATTTTCTTATAGATTGTCAATGCATGTTATGAGCATAACCATGGCAAATGCCATAATTTCACAATACATGATACATTTATGCTATGTTGAATGGCTTCTAATATAAAGAACGATCATACTTACTCTTGAACTTACACGAATTACTATGCTTGTGGGTTCTTACAAATTCTATTTAAGTGATTAAAGATGTTCAGAGAGAAGAATTTGAAGATTGCTTCTTCTTCTTTTTCTTCACATGTTCCATATGTTCTACAATTTGTTAAACTATATGGTTTGTTGTTCATTTGATTATGTGATGTTATGAACTAGTCTTTATTTTATATTTATTGTGATGGCCAAAATAAATTGTTGCGAGCTATAAACATTTTGCACATGACAACTAAGATATTGAATGTCATAGGTGTAGGTGAGGTCTACAATGTCTATAAATATTTTACCATGATAATTTATTTGAAGTCTTTGAAGACTTATCATCTTTGGGGATTCAAATCATTGTTGTTTGGCTATGATTTAGATCATAGCATCTAATGTTGATTAGTTTGTAAAAACTTCTCATCTTGAAATCTTATTACATTGAAAAATTGCTTTGTATCGATTTGGATAGGATTTTAATTTGGTATTATAGGAAATTTGTAAGATAAATGAATTGTGCTTGGTATATTTGTGATTTGATGTGAGACCCCATATAGATTTTACAACTTAATTTGAGTGGCCTTTATCTTGTTTGGAACAATTTTTGGTTTGATAATGTTTTCTAAAATTAAGAGAGGATGTCCCTTCCACTCACCATAGGTTTTCTAAATTTTAACACTTAAATCTTAAGACCTTAATAAGCCCAATTGCCCAAGAGTAGGGGCTTCTACATTTGGAATATTAGAACATGGATGTAGATTTTGTCGCAACCTTGTTTCATCACTAGTTCTACATACCTTTGATTCTATAAACTTATGGTATTTTATAAAAAAAAAATGCACCTCTACAAGATGCTCTACTATTCTATGAACACATTCTACATATTGAACCTCATTTAAAGCTTGCTTTGCACATTGAGCTTCAATAAAGCAAGCTCCGCTATAAATGTAGTGTACATTTTGATTTTTTTTATTATCTAATGTAGATTAAAAAAATGGTGAAATAATAACTCCTCCCAGTTTCAAAGTCCAATAATATTAGCCTTTATGAGTAACTTATAATTTTTGAAAGCAATAGATGCACTATTAAAAATGCATTGCAAAATTAGTTGAAATGCACTCAAAAACCTTCAAAATACAACTTTGATTGCCTTCAAATTTGACTCTCAAACTCCTCAACTACAACACCTTATAAATACAATAAAATACTTAGATGCTCATTCCACCCTGACCCAATAGGCTTTATCCCTTAATTATTGTTTTGAATTATTTACCTCACATGTTTGATTGGGATGTTTTAAAAAAAATTCACCTATGTTCTGTAGCCTACATAAAACAAATTAAAAAGACTTTTGACATACTATTTGCATGATGTTGTAGAAAGAAGTAAGATGTTTTTTTGTTTTGCTACTTGAAAATGCCATGTGGTGTGACAAGGTGCTCCACATGGCAATCCTTTAATGAAAAGGTTGTCTAATGTGGCATAAGAGATACCTCATTCAATATCAATTGCCAACTAGTGTCCATCACTTTATAATAAAAGAAATACCTCATTGTACAACAATAAATGTCCATTGTTATGAATTGAAGGAAAAAACTCATTCTATGCAAAATGGTGTCCCTCTTTTTACATTAAAGGACATACCTCATTCAACAACAATCAATGTCCATCTTTCTACATCAAAGGAGATTACTCATTTTACACCAAGTGTTGTCCATCTTTTTGCATCGAAAGAAATAACTAATTTTACACCAAGTGATGTATATCTTTCTACATCAAAGAATGTACCTCATTCACAACCAAGTGGTGCCTATACTTTTGCATCAAAGATGATATTTGTTTCAGGAACTAATCTTTGTCAAAAAGAAAGATTACATGATTTCTTACTTCATTACTATTTTAGTTTATTGTCTTTTATTTTCTTATTTTTGAATCATATTGTGTTGTAGTTTGTTTTATATTTTTCTTTATAAAGTTTCCAATAGTTATTGTGAAGTTAATGAATTTTGGGGAGGTGATTTGTTTATGAAAATTCCTACTTTTGAATAGATTTTCTACCCACTAAAGAAGCGTTTGAAGGAATTTGGGAAGCTATATGGGAAAGTAGTTTTGAGAAGGTTTTTTCTACTCTGAATATTTGCTTTCATGATAAATCACTACTAGAAAGCTGTGACCAAAACAACAAAAAATCAACAATTTGTTGTTGTTCTCGGCATTAGCGGTCACGACTTAATCAATTGAACAAAATTTCGTAAAGATCCCAATAAATTTTTGTTGTTCTAAATACTTTAAAAAAATTTTAGACCAAATCAACAAAAATTCAATAAAATTTATAAATAACAATTTGATATTCATACGTATACATGTGAATTTGACCATGGTATATTGGTTGGAAAATATGGTTTGTAAAGGTGAAGTCTTGGGTTCAAACCTCAATGCTAACACATGTTGACATAGTAGTTATGTAGTGATGACTAACATGACAAGTTCTAACAAATTTTGGACTCTCCCGAGGGTTGCTAAGGTTTGACAAGCCACTCTATTTCAAGACCCCTGCAAGGCTACTAAAAGAACAGAATCTCTAACAAAAATAAGATCTACCTTATGTGAATATTAGGAATGAAATGGAGCCTCCTCCATTAAACTACTCGTATGTTGGGGTCCCTTCTTGTGCTTCTAAACAACCCTATGGAGAGTTGAAATTTTCTCTAATGTAGTTTTCTACAATGCTGACATGGCATTTAGAAAAAATAGAAAATTTTCTTTAAATTATTTTGTTCAAATCATCCAAATTGAACAACAAATTTGAGTGTAATTTTGATTAGGACAATGTGACTAAAACAACAAAACTAAGCAACACTTTTCAATTCCAGTTGTATTGTTTGGGTCATAGTTATTTCTAGTAGTGAATAAGAGGATTAGGAGAGGATGGTTTATTCATGAGGGTTTACTTGATAATCTTCATAATCTTAAATTTTGATCCAATTAGAGGGAATGAATTGAGAGAGCATGTTGATGCCAAAGATTCAAATCTAGCAACTCCTAAATTCAATGGTTGTATTAGTTATTGTATATTACCTCAAGACATATATGGGACTTTAAGGGAAATGCTACATCATGCTAAAAAGAAGTTGTATGTTCAAGGACATGTTGGAGCTCAAAATATCCACAAGGTGTTTTTTCCACCTTCATTATTTTGGTTTGTTTTTTTGATATTAATTTATTTTTTGGTGACTTTGTTTATGTGCTTTTGAATTTGATTATTTGGTTTTCAATTGTTTCAATGTATGTTTCATAAGAATGAAATTGAAGATGAGATGGGTGAAGAAGTTGGATTGTTGAAGGTGAAGAAGACGTAGGTGGAGAAATTGGAGGTAAAGAAGTTGGAACATTAGAAGATATTTGAAGGCAAGGGAGAGTTGTTTCAGGGTTGTTCCCCAAGCAATTCCCCTTGCTATTGGGGAATTCTGAACCAACCATTGCTGCCAAAAAACTTAAATTAACTTTTTTTTTTTAAATTTCAAAAAATTTCAAAAAAATATATATTTCATTTTTTAAAATAAAAAAATAATCTGATGTAGCATAGTCTTGACTATGTCAAATCATTGATGTGGTGAGTTCCCAAATAAAACTTGTAGGCTTTTTTAGCCCCCAAATCCCTTCTATTGGTAGAAAGTTTTCTATAGTTCTTCTTGAAAACAGAGTTATTTTGTTTTTTAATTCCATTTTTAGAGTTTAATCCTCTAAATACTCATATATTTGTTTTTGCTTTTCTTTAAGCAAGGCTTCTTTTTATTTTATTCAAGCAACTTTTGGTCTATAAAAAGTGATGCTTTAAAATTTCTCCATCCAATTGATTTTTGCCAAAATTTATTTTTGTTATCATATCCACTTCATTTGTCACATTGTACTTTCGTTTTTAGCTTACTCAATTTCTATAACTTTTGCAATTTGTTTCTTGTTTGTTGCATTAAAGAGGGTGTTGAAGAAGTTTTTAGACTCAAGTTATTACTAGCTCAAGCAATTTGAAGATAATTTGGCTCTTCCCATTGAGCCTTATTGTAAGTTTTAGGATTACAATTGTTGTCAAAATTGTAGGAGTGGGGCGTATAGTATGTGTATTATTGGTTTTGTATTTGGACTTTGGAATATGTGAAGGAGGTGGCATGTATATCCAAGGCATTCTAAAACTACATCTAGAAATTAAATACCTAAGTATGTGGAAAATTTAGAATATAGAATATGAGGTGTAGTTGTTTGTTCCTCCTATGGTGCACTTATATCCATTGTACTTGTATTGTAGCTTTTTAAGGAGTTGGAACCACTCACTTACTCAAATATTAAATATTAGGTCCAATGCTATAGTTTAACCCCTAAATGTATTTGACTATGTTTTCACCAAAAATGCTCCAAAATTACCATTTCTAGTACAAGTACCAAATTTTAGAATAAATGCATTTTTGGACAAATGTAACCGTAGGATCTTGTGGTACGCTGGTTTGGGAAGACATGGAAAAAATTCAGAAACTTTCATTGTTTGGATTGCAAGGTATTAGCATTTGAAGTGACAAAAAGCCTTTTTTTGGCCTTGCAAAAACCCGGGCAGTTATACTTCATAAGGTCAGATACTCAGATCATTATGAAAAAATGTCCAAAATGGTTGTAACTCTTTGGATTCATTCTCCAAGTCATATTGGCTACATGTTTGAAAAATTTTAGACCAATTGGAATTGTACAACATATAGGAAAAAATTAGTAAGTAGAAAGAAGAAGAGAATGATTCAAAATACTAAATTGTTAATAATTTATTTATGGAATTGAAAAATGCCAATTCTAATGGTGATAATGTTGTAATAAAAAATCTACACCTCATATTTTTATTTTTTTTCCAAAATATTGAAAATTAAGTGAAATAAAGGTCTTCAATGTTTATTTTAGAATAGAGATTCCATTACTACCCACAACTAGAACTCTTCATAACTTTCATCTCATAAATTGAAATGGAATTATTCAAAGTTTTTTTACATATACATAAATCTAAAAAATCTATTAAAAAAATTTATTTTAAAAAAAGTGATTTTTGCTATCTAGGCTGCCCGCCGAGCGATGAAAACTACATATCACACCATAATTTTTAAACCATGTATTCAAAAGTTATGAAAATTGTTGAACCTTAAAGCTACTCC
The DNA here is from genome assembly GCA_963920665.1 of Straminergon stramineum. Lineage (NCBI taxonomy): Eukaryota > Viridiplantae > Streptophyta > Bryopsida > Hypnales > Calliergonaceae > Straminergon > Straminergon stramineum. Next base: position 13,394,007 of record OY987272.1, read on the forward strand.
TTGGGCACATGTTGTGTGAAAATTTCAAAGAAAAAAATAAAAATTTCATTCGTAATGAGCTACCACAAATTGCTACATTGTCAAAAAATTCCGTTTGGTCCTGTAGGGGTTAACAATGGTGTTACGATGATCAATTTGTGAAAGTTGTCTTTGAGGATGTATCGAAATCATGGATTGATATGTAGAAAAATTATGGTTTTCACTTTAGGAAGTGCATTGGTGTAGCAATGCAATTGTCCACCAATCAAGGTGGACAAGATGTTTAGCACCCACATCCTATGACATTCGGTTATTTGTAACTTACCATAGGGTCAATTTTTTTACCTATCTAAGAGGTCGTCTACCAACATCTATTCATGCTAACTGCCCTTGTCTACTAGCCCATCGGCCTGCGCCATCCACCATCCTCGTCCGCTAGCCCATTTGTTGTCTACCCTTGCGTTTGTCGTCTACTCGTGTAGTCAATTTCTTTTGTCATTTTTTACTTTCATTTTTTGGAATTTTGGGGCATATAGTATATCGTTGGAAAGGTCTTTTTTATACCTTTCCAATGGTGTATTATACACACCCAAATTCCAAAAAATGACAAAAGAAGTTGACTAGTAGCACAAAGTGACTATCTGCCTATCCGCCCATCCATTTAACCCAAGGCAAATTCTTCCCATGGCAATTTCACCTAGGCACGTTCGTTGCATTCACTGCATCTAGACGTTCTAGATTTGAACATGATTTTGTTGAGGATGTTGGGTTTTGTCAACCTTACGACCACTTGTGTATTCATTCTTAATTATAAATTGTCTTTGTTGTGTATCATTTTGTTTGTTTCTTTTGTTTTAATTTTTTTTAATTTTTAAATTTTTATTAGCTTTGTATTATACTTCTAATATTTTATTTATTATTTTTATCTTAACTATTTATTTATGACTTATGTTTGGTACATTTATTATTTTTATCTTAACTATTTATATATGACCAATGGGGGAAGTACCTACACTTATGTCTTATTGTGTTGGTAATTGGATTTGTTAACATTTTAGAAAATATTGTTAAGATTTTTAAGATTTCAAGAAAATATTTGGGTTTAAGGGATTATTTGTTTACTTAGTTACACCAAAATGTTGATTAGTTGATCATTGTCTTTTTGTGGGACTTCTCGGGGATCCAACTCTTCCATCTTAATCACATGGTCATTCGATTTATTACTAGCCTCTTGCTCCTTGGTACCCCTTAGTACCAAGGGGAGCCCCCAATTGCGCACCAAAAAAATAAAAAACGAATTTTTTTTCTCTTTTTCTCCTTACTTTTTGCCATTGGTGGGACTCTCTTTGATGCCAAGGGATACCAAGGAGCAAGAGGGGAGTGATCATAAAAATCTAAATTTCAATGGAACATCCTAAATTGATTTCAAAAGAATCCTCATTAATCACCAATTTTTTTCTTCTTAAAATTTAGCAAATTCCAATAAATGGCACATCAAGGTTGTTCAAAGGACCACAGTAATAGGTCCATGGTAATAGATAGATTTTATGGAGTAATAAAAATGATTAAAAATAGTAAATTTAAGACAAACTTTTTTGTTGGAATCTTTAAAAAAATTGTATGCTCAAAGGCTCACAAGCTCATAAAACAACAACCATGTATGCTAAAGTATTCATTATTTGCATGTAGGTGTATAAATTCATCAATGTGCTTTGTTGGCTCCTCTCTTCTTGAATGAGCACTAATGGCAAGGCCAAAACAAATATAAAAAACACATCAACAAATTAAAAAGCACATATGTTCACATATTATTGTAGTTTAGAATGGAAATGGGATCTTGAGAGATCAACTACTATACTTCAAATTGATGTTGATTCTTCACATCAATATTGGTTCACACCAACTACGTCCACCATATTGTAAAGAACCTATAAATAAGTGTTAATGAATTAAATGGTTCACAAATTAGGCTTGAACAAAACAAAGTTAATCAAAATCTTCCTATGTGCCAAAACCTTATATGCATTCTTTTGTGATTTGAAGTTGACTAATGAAACTTGGCTTCATGTACACAAATAATTGTATGATTCATTGCTTTCTATGAGAAGTGCATGAGTTTCTCGAAGACTTGATCTACATTGTTCAAAAAACTATTATGTAAAGTAGTAAAGTGTTGTTTTGTATTCTAAATCCACTTCAATATGAACACCATCTACCCCACAATTATCTAACCTAGAGATGCCATTGCAATTCTAAAGCCACACAATAAATCAATGTTTGAAATGAAATATCACATCACTTTCCAAAGTACACGTTCAATATTTCTTTCTTTGGAATGTAAACCACATCACTTATCAAATTTAAAAAGTTTCTTTAAATTATAGACAATAATCTAAATGGTTTTTCCTACTAAAACCAACTTTATTTACATAATTGATCAAAAGTGGGCACTTGTTTCTAAACATAGGGTGTAATAAAGAAACCCACTTGGAAACTGCCTTGGATGTCATCGGAAGATGGCTACTCCTCATTTGGATGAAATCATTCATTCATCACCTTTCTTATTCAGTCAAAACCAACACTCACTCTCGATTGTTCACGGCAGCTCTCATTTTTAGGGTTCGCCACAACCTTCTCGGCGGACTTCCAAATCTCTCGCAAGCTTTGCAAATCCTTGGCACTAGTAATCTCTCGCACTTCTATCTCCGACAGTACCTCATTTTCTAGCTATGGCGGTGGACAAGGACTTGGAGGATTTAGCGTTCTTCCTCAAGTCCCCTTCTCCTAATCTGAAGAAAGCCGCAGTTGAGATTGTGCAGGGTCTCTCCGGCACCGACGAGGGCGTCCAACGCTTATCCAGTCACGCCTCATCTTTACTCCCTCCATTACTCTCCCTTCTCAGCGAATCCGAAGAGATTTCAAAACCAACGGCGGAGGCGCTCGTCAATTTATCACAGGACGTCGCAGTTGTGGACCATTTGATTAGGGTTGAAGCAGTCGAACGTGCAATGGAGCTTGTAGGCAAGCCTGGTAGCAAGCTGAACAAATTACTGGTGATGATGCTTGTGAATATCTCGAGTATTGACAAGGGAGCTGCGCGGCTACTCCAAGAGGGAGATTCGAAACTAGCTGGATTGAACGTTGCGAAGCTTGTGCGGTTTTTCTCTAGGTTTGAAGGGGGACGGGACGATGAGTACGAGTACGTTGCGAACATTTTAGTGAATGTGACGAGGTTAGAATCCGGCCGGAAGGTGGTGTTGGACATGAGTAGGAGTATTTTGAGGCAGGTGTTGCCGCAGATTGATTCCAGGAGTGTGATTAGAAGGCAGGGCGTGGCGGGAACGGTACGGAACTGCTGTTTTGATGCGGAGACGTATTTGCCGAGTTTGCTGCTGGCATCGGAGTTTTTGTGGCCGGCGTTGTTGCTGCCGCTCGCGGGGAAGAGAGTTTACAGTGAAGTGGATACAAAGAAGATGCCGTTAGAGTTGGCGACGCCCTTGTCGCAAGATAGAGAACCGGAGACGGATCCTAAGGTTAGGGTTGAAGCTTGTGAAGCGATTTACCTGCTGGTTCTGCAAGAGGGGGGGAGAAGGGCCTTTTGGGCTATCAATGGGCCGAAGATTTTAGAATTAGGGTACGAAGATGAAGAGGATCCTAAGGTTATGGAGGCGTTCGAGCGTGTAGGGGCGCTGCTTGTAGGAGGTTCCGGAATGGAAGGAGAGGAGACACAAACATAACTTTCATAATCATCACTGCTTTTGTATATGATTGCTGATTGGTTGTGACTTGGGTGCATAGTTTGTGAATTCGCAAGCTTCACGATGGCTATTTGTACTAAAGAGATTGTTTAGAGTAATCGCAAGTAGGGTACCCATAGATATTTTAAAAAGATATTAGCCTCAATCTTTGAATGTTTATATAACCAGTTTAACTCGCACACTAAGGTAGTTTGCTCTTAAAGCGACCATTTAAGAGCTGATTGCTTTTTCGGGGGAAGCAAAATTCCTTATAACAATTTTCAGTCAATTTTAGTAGGAAGAAAAATGGAATTGGCATCTAACACAAGTTGTTTCATATTTTTTGGACATTTGTGGAATTAGTTACAAATTTTTGAAGTTGAAATGCAGTAGTCACTAAAAGCGGCCATCTCCTGAAATGAACAGTGTTGGTACATGAAAGAAAGCAAAATGTACCCGTGCCAAAATCGCTTTTTGAGCATGGTCACTTTAAGTGCAGACTACGTCCTCGCTTTTAGAGATTGTAACTCATCCACGCTTTGTTTGACACGTTCCGTATCGACGATGGAGGAGAACACGTCACAACGTCATCTTCGTTCACTCTGTAGGTGAACAACAATCTCACAAAAACAAATCCTCAAAAAGGGACTGAAAGGACAAGGGAATGCACACTCGTTTGCAGTGCTCGACACTTGTCCCAATAGAGATAAGACTGTCAATTTGATTCATTTGCAGACAGGTCCACACTTCGATCTATTTCAGATTCGTAGGCCATTTCATTCAAACTGCAAAGCTGTAGACCGAGACACTCAATGAAATGACAACAATTTTGACCAATTGGAAATAAACTCGCTGGTTAAAATAAAAGAGGTATTTACAGAAAATATCTGTGCACAAGGACTTTGTGTTCGAGGATGATTTGAGCATATCAGTTTTCGTAAATATGTACAGGTTTGTGTGAGAATCCTATCGATTCAAGAACTCCAATAGACCTCCAATACTTTCCTCACATGGTAAGTTCCACTCGTAATTAGTCCCTAAGCACCGCAGGCCAAACAATCATCTTTGTTCTCAAGCGAACAAACCATTTGAGAAAGCTTCGCTTCCACGTCCTGGAGTACCTCTTCCACTGCTGCTCCCTGCTTGCTCTGCAAAGCGAACGAACACCTTCAGAACCTCCACTCCATAAGCAATGAAAGTAAGATAACTACGCAGGTCCAATAAATAGCTTCGGGTTAGACGAGCCACATGCACTTACCTTGATGCTACTGGCATCAACTGTGAACTTGATGGCATCTGCTGCAGCTCGCGAGCGCAAGTAGTACATGCCAGTTTTCAAGCCTTTCGACCAGGTGTAGAAGTGGAGAGACGTCAGTTTTCCGAAGTTCGGTTGGTCCATGTGAATGTTCAAGCTCTGACTCTGGTCAATGAACGCTCCCCTGTCGGCAGCCATATCCACAATCGACCTCTGCTTGATCTCCCAGACAGTTCTGTAAATCATCTTCAAGTCGGCAGGAATTCTGTCGATCAGCTGAATGGAACCGTTGTGATAAATAACTTGATTCTTTAGATCTTGAGTCCAAAGGCCCATGTTGGTTAAGTCATTCAGAAGGTGCTTGTTGACGACTACAAATTCGCCACTGCCAGCAGAAGGGAAATGTCAGCTTCAGTAATACAGAAAACAGTGCTTGACAGTGCAATTCCCAATAAATACACATTTTAGAAAGTTCAAAAGTTGCTTTACCTCAACACACGTCTGCTGTATATGTTGGAAGTGTAAGGCTCGAAGCATTCGTTGTTGCCCAAGATCTGGCTGGTTGATGCAGTGGGCATGGGTGCCATGAGGAGAGAATTGCGTACACCATGCTTGGCAATGGTCTGCTTCATTTCATCCCAATTCCACCGGTCCGAAGGCTTCACATCCCACATATCCGGTTGGAGGATGCCCTTGCTGATCGGACAGCCGGGATAAGTCTCATATGAGCCCTCCTCCTCTGCCAACTGGGAAGACGTCTTCAATGCGTGATAGTAAATCGTCTCGAAAATGTCCCTGTTGAGCTGTTGAGCCTGGTACACCACGAAATAGTCAAGTCACCGAGAAAGCTCCAGTAATAGCTGAAACATTGAAAGCTTGAAGAATTACTGAAGGACACACGAGGGTACGGGCAGTAAATGTCTGGAAAAGGTGATTACCTCCTCAGAATCGAAAGGCATGCCAAGCAGAATGAACGCGTCGGCAAGGCCCTGCACTCCCAGACCAATTGGCCTGTGCCGCATGTTCGACCGTTTAGCTGTCGCCACTGGGTAGTAGTTGACGTCTATGATTCTGTTCAGATTACGAGTAACCAATGCCGTAATCTGCAGGTAGGGTACAATGATTTATTAATCCAGTGATGATTGATACAGTTAGATGTACCGTATTAGTGGAGAGTTCATTTAGTATTGATATACGGGGAATTATGGACATTACCTCTCCAAGCTTGTCGAAGTCAAAGTATCGGTTCTGATGACCTTTACTTCCAATAATTTTGGTAGGGTGAGACTCCATAGGCACCCCCTTCTCTCGGACGAAACGCGGAAGGGCCAGTGAAGCCAGGTTGCAGACGGCAGTCTCATCGGGACTGCTGAACTCAATAATCTCAGTGCACAGATTCGATGACTTGATAGTCCCAAGGTTCTGTTGATTGCTCTTTCTGTTGCAGGCGTCCTGTATACACCATTGGAATGGGCGTCAGATCAAGTGGATTAAGCGTCGTCAAGGGTGCAAACATTACTGGAAGAATGAGTCATATCAGGGGGGGATTTGGTACCTTGAACAGAATGTACGGGTTTCCAGTTTCAATCTGCGCCTCCAGTACTGCGAACCACAGCTTCTGCGCTTGCACAACCTTCTTGGCCTTCCCCTGCAGACCAAGAATGTATATTGTGAACACAAGCTGCCAGTGTTGGATCATCGTCTCAAATTAAATTTCAGGCTTTAATTAGTACATCTGTTCTCGCATTCGAGGTGTTTCCTACATCGAAACGGCCCTCGGTTGGGCAACTACTACCACACTAATGCACAGCGATATTCAATCAATCGTTCTCTTCAGATAAGATCTTTTGGTGTAAGTATTCTGAAAACCTTCCTTGATGGCCTCAGAATCTGAATGTTTGTTGGAAGAGTGTTAATTTCAGACAGAAAATGCATAACAATGCAATCGCATGTAAACAGCATATTACAATCCTCGGAAGCAGTGGCTCACCTCCAATTCATACTTCTGATAAAGCTTCTCAAACTCTTCTCCCCAGCAATCGGCAAGTCCGGGAGCCTCATTAGGACAGAAGAGGGACCACGTACTGTTCTCTTGCACACGCTTCATGAAAAGATCAGAGATCCAAAGGCCGTAAAACAGGTCACGAGCTCTGCTTTCCTCTTTCCCGTGATTCTTCCTCAAGTCCAACCAATCGAAGATATCCGCATGCCATGGCTCGAGGTACACGGCAAAGGCACCTTTCCTCTTGCCTCCACCTTGGTCGACGTAACGGGCTGTGTCATTGAACACGCGCAGCATGGGAATGATACCGTTTGAGGTTCCGTTCGTGCCTCGGATGTAACTCCCAGTTGCACGGATGTTATGAACCGAGAGCCCAATGCCCCCCGCAGACTTGCTAATCACAGCACACTCCTTCAATGTATCGTAGATACCTTCAATGCTGTCGCCTTTCATACACAACAGGAAGCAACTGCTGAGCTGCGGACCAAAAAACAGACGCAAATTAGCTCGTAATCTCAAATAATCTGTAAACATTTAAGAGTGCATGAATCGCACATGTAAGTCCCTAGAAGTGTCTGATATATTGGTAGAATTAGTCTCTACCTGGGGCCTTGGAGTCCCGGCGTTGAACAAAGTAGGAGAAGCGTGAGTGAACCAACGCTGCGACATACTGTGATACGTCTTCAGCGCTGCTTCAATGTCTCCCTTATGGATCCCAACGGCTACCCTCATCAGCATGTGCTGCGGCCTCTCCACGACTACACCATTCACTTTCAGCAGATATGACCTTTCGAGTGTCTTGAAACCAAAGTAATCATAGTCGAAATCTCTGTCGTAGATGATCTCGCTGTCCAGTTGAGCAGCATTCTGATGAATGCAACGAAATACACAATCAGGGTTATACCTTCGGTAACTTGTGGAGCGTGTTCAGAGTCGGATGTTTCGAAACCTAGTAGAGAATGCTGAAAAATCGAAGCAGACGTATATAAGATGCGTTGCTTCTCACCTTCATGATAATGTCATAGACATCGTCTGCAATGAGTGGTGCCTTCAATCCCGATCGCTCATTCACGTGGTAGTACATATCCTTCACCCTGCATGGCCATCAGAAGATTGTCAATTTAGAGGTCGGCCGAGAAAAATCTGATTCAATGAACCTCTGAGGCGATAATGGAATAGTGGGTCGTAATTCCGTCACTCACGTCTCTGAAAAGCTTTTCTTGGTGTTTTTGTGGAGATTCGAGACCGCAATTCTCGCCGCCAGCTGCATACGAAACTCCATACCGTCACCACCCATCACAGAAATGGAAATGCGAGCACAATCTACATGCATTCCACATAGAAGCGAATGACAACTAAGCATAAAACCTAGTGTTCATAAACTCACAATTGCATAGTCAGGGTGGTTAGCCGTCATTGCCGCTGCAGTCTCCGCGGCCAATTCATCAAGCTGACTGGTAGTAACCCCCTTATACACCCCCATACACACTTTCTGGGCCACAAGCACAGGGTCGCAATGCTCGGGGTTCAGGCCATAGCTCAACTTCTTCAGACGGGCAGTGATCTTGTCAAAATGCACAGACTCCTGCCGTCCATCTCTCTTCAGGACATACATTGTGGCTTCAACCTCGCCGCCGCCGCCGCCGCAACCCAAAACCCTCAAAAACGAAACCCCTCGGAAATCAAGCCCCAATCGTGAGATTCACGCCTTCTGTCCGACACCAAATTCTCTCAACCGTCAAACAGAGATTCTGGACAAGGAACCCGCGTGCGAAATGGCGAAATGGTTTTGAAAGTTTCGAAAAATTCCACTAACCCCGGATGTCCTGAAAACGTACCTCTCCCCAAAACCCAAAACCCACCTACACGACTCACACTTCTGTTCCACACCAAATCTCCTCTCACTAGAAACAGAGCTTCTAGATAAGAAACCTGCAGAAGAATTGGCAGGAATTCCAGGAAAAACCAGCTGAAATGACAGAAGGGCTTTATCGAATTTCTACCAAAGTTGAAGAAGAGCTACGAATGCGCACAGCGAGGGTCACTGGGCAGAGGACTGAAGTGATGTGGGAGTGCGTGGGATGGCAAAGGATTTAACCCGCAACTCTGCAAGAGCTGTTGAGAATGGCGGTGGGTGGCGGGGAAAGGCTGGAAAGGGCGGGTAATCAGGCATTCAAACGCCGGGAAAAGAACGCGGGAGGCCTGCCACGACGGGAAATCCCATTTCCCGCGCGACTGAAACCGAGGGAAACCCAAACTTGCGAGCGGGGGAACGACGGCGAGTTCCGTGACGAAGAAGATTGAAGACCAAGGGATGAACGTGCCTGGATGGTTTTGGATGAATATTGTTGGATGGATCCGTCAGTAGGGATAAAGGTGGGTGATAACGAGTTCCGTGACGAAGAAGTCTGAAGACGAATGGATGAACATGTCTGGATGGTTTTGGATGAATGCTGTTGGATGGATCCGTCAGTAGGGATGAAGGTGGGTGATAACGAGTTCCGTGACGAAGAAGTCTGAAGACGAATGGATGAACATGTCTGGATGGTTTTCGATGAATGTTTTTGGATGGATCCGTCAGTAAGGATGAAAAGTGGGTGATAACGGATACAGGCTATTAGCACTACCAGCAGACATTGTTTTATATTTTTTGCTCTCATCGGCGCTTAATTGTTGACTCGCTTGGTTGCCATTGGGTTCCTATTTTTATTCTTTAGACCTAAATCAAGAGACCATTACGGTTGGGTCACTTTGGTGAGTGGGACAGTGGGTCATTTATGAATTTTTTATTTTTCTTAAAGTTATAATAATTCTGGATTTCTAGTTTTCTGAATTGATCATCCAAGTTATTATGGATATCATATTATAGAAAAGATGACATCTGTGCCGTAGGATGGGCCAACTGTCAGTTCTGGAATTCACAGTGAAGTCACTCTGTTCAAAATCTTACATAGTAACTTAAGGTAGGAGGTGCAGAAACTGCCCACTTAAGGGCATTCTGCCTTAGGATGTCTTCCATGCTGATCAAAGCATTTTCTAACAAATTTTCAGAGAAAGAAGAGCAGGAGACACATTCATCACAATTTTATTTGTAATTTTTAGAGTTAAACTGAATTAGATATGATTTTCTAAAGATCACAATGGTAGGGTGCTTTTTGAGTCCATAGGTACTGCCATGAAATGTCAAACACTTGTCCTTTAATGGTGCAAATGGAGTCCAAAAATGAACATGTGCTAACCTTCAACTGCAACAACATGGTGCATTTAATTGTCTAGGATGACACAAAGTTTCCCACCACTCATAACTCCACATTATGTACACTGAAATTTTGTCAACTTCTGAATCAAACTCAATCCCCAACCATTCCTAAAATTGTGCAATGAGAATCTCCAATTGGCACCAATACTTCAATGGGCTCTTTTTCATTCCTATAGTGATAACTCCTAGTACACTCTAGGAACAGTTCTTGGAGCATGGGCAAAGTTTGCACCTTCTACCTCAAAACTTATTCCACTCAAGATTTCAAATGTTGGATTAGAACTTTAGAAGGATTTTTTCTCCAAATCTTTAAACCTGAGAAGCACAAGCTAGTCACAATAGAAATCATCCTTTTGGATATTGTATGAATCATTTGTTTGACCTCTAAACAATGTGGACGATGTTTTTTGTCCAATGAATGACAAGGAATTCTCCTATATACACTAGAAGAAAATGAAGGGTTCTGTGACTACATTGTGCAACTGTTTTTTCGGTTGTATAGGATACTTGCAACTAGTTTGTGACTAGTGATATTCTAGAGACTTGTAGTTGCAGTGGACACCTAAAATCTCAATGATTTGTAGATTTCAGAATTTCATATCTACCTTCTTTCTAGATTTTTGAATTTCAGAATTACATTTTTCTAGATTTCAAAATTTCAAATCTACCTTTTTCTAGATTCAGATCTACCTTCTTTTTAGATTTTTGAATTTCAAAACTACCTTTTCTTCAGATTTCAAATGTTCAAATCTACCTTTTTCTAGATACAGATCTTCCTTATTCCTAGATTTCAAAAATTCAAATATTGGTATTTAATAGATTTCATTGGTTTAGGATACCTTACAATTCCATTGATTTTAAAATTTCTAGAATTTTAAATATTTTTTTATTTCTACAGATTGTAGAAATCTATACTCTATAGAAATTTACAAATTATAAAAATCTAGAAATTGTAGAAATCATAGAATTCTATCACCAAAATCCATTGCATAAATTTACAACAACTAACAAGTCTTATATGTCCAACCTAATGGTACTCTTTACAATTGATATGAGACCATCGATATAAGACAAATGGAAATGAACTTTGGAAGCAACTAGGAAACAACTAGAAAATTACTAAGAAACAACTAGTGTACAACTTAATAGTGACTAGGAAAGACTAGCTTCTATACTAGAAAATTCAATTTTTTTGTTGATTTGGTTGCATTCATTTGGTTCACTTTTCTATTGATTTCTATCCTAATCAACAAATTACTCTCCAAATCAATAGAAAAGTGAATCAAATCTATGCAACCAAATCAATGGAAAAGCTGAATTTTCTAGTACTATAGGAAATGACTAGGAAACAACTAGTGTACAACTAGAAAGCAACTAGAAAACGACTAAAACGAAACTAAGAAACAACTATGGTCATTTTACAGTTGCAATTTTTTCCTAGTCGTTTTCTAGTTGTTTTTTGCAACTACATATTGACTATTTTGCGACTAAAACAATGTATCAATGTTGTAAAACAATGACATAAAACAATTACATTAGATTTGGTGCTAATAGAGAGGATTACAGTCGCAAGATAGTTGTATAGGACACTAGTTGCATAGTGTCCGTTTGTGCCGGACATGTTTTTCATCGAGTGGTAGGACAGAATTGCAACTATTCATCCTCGGAATAAGGGGTGGAAAGGGGAGATGTTCTACAATAGTTTGACTCCCAATGAGTATTTTTGTTTTTTCTAAAGTGGATGATGTCACATGGTTCCAAAAAGCATGATTTTCACAGTCACCAATCCGACGTTTAAGGGTTAAGGACTAGAATGCAAAAAACCGTGTCAGTTGCAAAAGCCACTTGGTGGCCTTGTGGTCCTTTTTATGATTTAACTATAGATTGTCGAGCTGGTCACTGTGGAAATTGTCCTTTACAGTATTCTATGAATGATTTGTTTAACCCCTAAATGTATTTTACTATGTTTTCACCAAAGACGTTCCAAAACTACCATTTCTAGTACAAGTACCAAATTTTTAGAAAAAATAAATTGGGGGATACATGTAACTGTAGAGTCTTGTAGTACACTAGTTTGAGAAGATGAAGAAAAAATTTCAGAAATTTCCACCTTGTAGCTTGCAAAATATTAGCATTTGAATGGACAAAAAAATTTGACCTTGCAAAAAAATGGATGGTTGCACTTCACAAGGTTACATTCATATGAAAAAAAATCCTAAATGGTGGTGCTTCTTTAAATTTATTATTCAAGGCAAGTTGGCTACATACTTGAAAAAATCTAGATCATTTGGAATTGTGCAAGATGAAGGAAAGAAATAATACATAGAAAGAAATAGAGAATGATTCAAATTACAAAATTGTTAAGAATTTAATTATGAAATTGAAAAATGCCAATCCCAATGGTTGTAATGTTGTAATAAACAAGGCATATCCTATGATTTTATTTCTTTCCTAAAATATTGAAAATTGAGTTAAATAAAGGACTTCAAAGTTTATTTTAAAGTAGAGAATCTATAAGTGCCCGCAACCTAAAACTCCTCATAACTTTCCTTTCATAAATCAAAACGGAATGCTTCAAAGCTTCCCATGTATATATAAATCTAGATAAACAATTTCAAATTTTTATTTCTTAAAAAACGGATTTTTTAAGAATTTTTTGGAGGGTGCCCGAGTTACTCGCCAAGCAATGAAAATGATACATCATACAACAACTTTTGAATCGTGTAGTCAAAAATTATGAAAATTGTTGGGCCTTAAAGCTACTCCTTAGGTACATGTTGTTAGAAAATTTCAAAGAAAAAAAGTAAAATTTCCATTCATAGTGAGCTGCCCCAAATTGCTATGTTGCCAAAAATAGATAGTTTGGGCGTTTTAGGATTAACCCCTAAAAGACCGTAGCACATTTTGGGCATAAATTGTGAAAACTGGCACTTTTTAAGGCAATGAGACAAAAATGAAAACAAAAAAAAATTCTTTCAAAGTTCAAACATACAAATTTGTACTAAACTACTATAAAAATGTGTGGAAAAAAATTTAGAAACTTTGACCACATGGATTGACAGATCATAACGTTTGAAGTTAAATGAAAAAGGTGCTTTTGAGCCTTGCTCAACAAGGCCAACAAACTTCAACTTCTCCTAAAGTGAGATTTTTATGCTACACATGGTTATTTTTTGGACATTTGCATCTTATATCATATAAATTACATACCTCTCAAATTTCAAAATTATAGGAGGAGTTTTGCACATGCTACTAGAAGCTATCCAAGTTGCCCATAAAGTTTAGGGAAGTATAACTTTTGATTTAGGCACCCGATCGAAAAAATAATTATATTTCCACTTAGGGGGGATATGTTCACATCTTGCATCAAAATTTGAAGAACATCTGGTAAAAAAAGACTTCATAGACACCTACCCAAGATCACCATCATATGTTCAATGGTCCTTTAAGGTTAAAAAACTCCAAGAGCACTCATTGGGGGTCAAACTAGTATGCATGACCTCTTTTCATACAAATTTCAAGGATGAACATATGCACTTATGTTTTACATTGAAAGAATTTTTGCCATCCATCAATACTTAATGTCCGCAAAGATGTTACAGGGGCAAAAACACCAAGAATAGTCACTGGAAGTTAAACTATTAGGCAAGACCTCCTTTTTTCACAAAAAATTCCAAAAATGAACACGTGTATTTCTATAGTACATAGAAGGATTCTTTATCATCCATCGGACACTTACTGTCCATAGAGTCTTTCTGGAGCTAATGCATGGGTGGATGATAAATGTTTTAAATGTGCAAATCTACATGCTATTCATTGAGGAAGCTTTACAAAAATCATGTAATATGTCAAATGGAAAATTGATTTTAACCCCTCATGGACTAAGGAGACCACTTTGGATTATTCGAGAACTTGAATGAGCTCTATTGACTTAGTAATTTGGAATATTTAAATGTTATAAAATTTTAAAATATACCGGAAAGCAAAGCAAAGGGATAATAACATTGCTTACCAAAAATGCCAAAAATGACTAAGAGATTCATTATTAAAAGGATTGAAGTTTATTTTTTTCATTTGAGTCATGCCAAATATGACATGTTAAATACTTTTCAAATATGACATGTTTGATGTGGGAAGTCAAATTTGACTTGTTTCAAATGTGACATGTAAGCTTTCTCATATGTAAGACCTTGCATTATACAATCAACTATAGACTTTTTTCTTTTTGTCATTTAGTCACATGATTATAAAAAATTGTGGCCTTCTCTTCCAATGATAGTTTGTCAACATTGACAATTTTGTTCAATGTATGATCCAAATGATTTGCATAAATGTGTTTTTAGTGATGCAATATATAAATTGATTGTTTTTCTTATGAATACATGTGTGAGCAACCAAGAGAACATTAAATGAGAATATGTGAACCAAAATGTCTTTTCAAAACCATATTTAAGTAGTTATACTAAACTATATATAATGAGAATCATGGATTATATACATGTTTATAGGGGCGATTGCAAGAAACACTTGTTAATTTTGTGGCATTTTTGCAGAACTCATGTTTTCATTGGAGTACTTTCAAACTTGAAAAATAAATAAATAAATATATATATATATATATATATATATATATATATATATATATATATATATATATATATATAATACTGTATATAACTTTAAGAAGATTTTACCCCAGGGAGATAAAGCATAGAACAATTCTCTAAATAGGAAAACTAAAAATGTGCAAAATCTGAAGAAATTAGATATTTTGACATTTCGATTTGTGAAAATTAGGAAAATAAATTTTCCATTTGTAAAATTCTATGGAGATAGTCATTCTCAAAAAGAACCACCAAAATATTTTAAATTTTCAAAATGCTTGCCATAAGAAGCTCACTTTGTAGACTTTCATACAACAAAGGATTAATTATTTTCAAAATTCCTTGTAAGAGTAGTTATTAGTCTATTAGAAGACCATCTCCTCCAAATTTTAGCTCCAAATTTTTTTTTTGAGCTAGAAATTGTGTTACCCTCCAATTGACAAATGTCACATAAATTTGGGGGCTATTTTTAGATACTAAAATATATTTGAAAAATGAAAAAATGAGGCAAGTTGTATAATAGTCATGAGTACCCTACCTACAAATCTTGTCTTCTAGAGTCATAATGCAAAAGTTATGACCAAAAAACAAATCCACATTCAAAATGTGATAAAAAATAGTACATGTGTTTCTTGCAATTGTTGATAGTCCCATTCTAGAATATGTAATCCTAAAAAACAATGAGATGTGTAGACAAAGTAGGATTTGAAAAAAACATCATTATGCAATGTCAAACATACCTATGGAGATTACGAAAGGCCACATAGGGAAATCAATTGTAATGGAATTAGCAAACAACATTGACATCATTGGAGGAAAACCATTGTTGACACAATATTTGACATACCTATTGAGTTTAGGAATGGTCATATAAGGAATTACAATGATTTGTGTATGACAATGACAACACTAGAGGTTTTCTCAATGCATAATTGGGGGGTACAATACATTGATTTTGGTTTAGGGTAAGATTGAGAAACAATAATATCAGTGAAAATCTGTACTAATAGAGGATATGGAGTACAAAAATGTATAGAACAAGATTCATATGGATAGTCATTCAAACTAATAGACAAGAAGGATTGATCAATATGATGTGTAGAACAAAAATTGGGTGATATGTCAATGCATTCACTTATGCTATTTGAAGTCATTAGACAATGGTTGGTGGTACAGAGACAAGTACAACCTCATGGACAATTAAACAACCAACCCAAATGTGACAAATCAAGACATGTCTAAAATGACATATAATTGAAGAAGAAAAGAATCAAATATTGAAGTGGACTTCTCCAAATGGAGCATTTTAATGGATATTTGAATTCCTAAATAGTCTACAACTCTTTCATTTGGTATATGTACACAATGATTTTTCCTTTCATGAATGATTCAATATTGATTTGAATCTTCATTTGTACCTCATCATTCTAGTGCTTACCTTTTAAATTACTCATATTGACAACATTTGTTGGCATTCAATACAATGTTTTGATTTCCAAACTTCTTATCAAATACTAGTTTTGTTAATTAAAAGTACATGTGGTGTGAACAAATTGCATAGTTAAAGAATCTAAATAATCTCCAATAATTTCTTGAACATATTTCAAATGAAATGGATTCAAAATTCCTTGATTTGTTTGAATTTTAAGATATTACTTGAAGATAGTCATATGCATAATCCTCGAGCTAGCAAAACTATATACTTATCAAAGGGGTCCAACATATGATAGACATATGTCTAATCCTTGTACAAAGTTATATATATTGAAGTTGCCTAGCATATGCTAGAACCCAATCAAAAAATATCAAATGGATTGAGGTGGGCCATGTACATGACTAACCCCTTGATTACCATAAACATCAAATGGATTGAGAAGGGTAGAGACACAAACCTAAGTCCTCCATTACAATAAGCATTGGATGGAGCAAGAATTACCTAATTTTTAATGATGTTCAAATTGGCTAAATTTTGCTCTAATTAATGCTACAAAAAAAAGTTGTGAATTACTATGCTTGCATGAAAAAAGTCCTTTGAAATGATTTTTGAGCCAAATTGTAAAAAGTGTTTTTAGTAGATGGATATATTGAGATATGGATTAAGAAGCTATAGCATTTGTAGAGTCTTCATCTTAATCATCGATCATAGAATTATTGTTAAGCATTCTTTTGAGTGGTATCTTCCTGTCAATCAAATTATGATTCTCAAATTTGAGTGCAAGCTAAAGTACACTTTAATTTAGCCTAACTATCAAACATGCACACCTTGTCATCTTCACTATCTTTCTACACATTAAATTCTATTCCCTCTAGATTTTGTCTTTCATTTTAATTTAATTTAAAAAAAGTAGAAGAAACAATGCTACAAATTTGCCTTTTGAGCTATCTTCTTAAGAATCGATTGAATGCCGTAAAACCAAATTGTGAATTGATTTTAAATATTTAAGTATACTAATTTAAAATGATATTGGATTTTGAGATTATTGTGAGTTTTAGACATTATTTGACTCACAAACGATTTTCAATAAAACTTGTTTGATTCACTATAAGAAAACATGATGTTTTTGGATGTCTAGAGAAACACGTGATGGCATCAAAGTTGACACAGAAAAAATCAATGTTGATGTCACCTTAAATTCTTTATAATTGATAGGCCAAAAACGTGAAAAAAAACATCCGTTCTGAGCTTGATTTTTTCTGACATCACAAATAATGTTGTCTTTCAAGCTCCCCCCAATATGCCATGTGGACACCACATAAGCACCACATGGGAAATGAGAGCCATGTGGTTTTTTTTTCATCCAAACCATCTCTGATGTGGCACTTGACGTGGCATTTCACATGGTGGCAGGAAAAGTGACGTGGCATGCCTTGTCAACAAACTTTTATGTTGTTAAAAAATATTGGTGTTGCTTTTTGAGACATCAAACTAGATGTTTTGGAAGACATCAACTAGTTCATAAGGCAAGATCAATAAAAAACAATAATTCAAAATAAAATAAAATGTAATATAAAATGAACAAAAAAATTCTTGAATGAAAAATAAATTACAAAAAACTTACCATCTACCATCAAGAGATTTTTTGATGGTAAAATGAACAAATTACTTCTTTGAAAGTTAGTGAGAATGAATGGTAAAACGGTCATATCTATATCCATTCTCCGTCCATGGTGAGACAAAAGATATGGAATAATAATTAGAATATGGGAACTTGATCACTGTACATGTCGATGTTGTTTTAGATGTCTACATGTTGCTTCAAACATTTGGATGTTATTTCAAACATCTTGATGTTTTTGGAGACATCTTATATGAAATACAATTCTTGTTTTTTATATCCTATATGGATTGTTTCACTTCCTACCACCCTGCGTTTATAAAGACCAATTCTTTTCATCCATGATGCACATCCATCCATTTTCTTTTTTTCACAAAGCATGGCATGTGACTGTCCTTTTCCTGAATTTTTCATATACTATCAAAGTTCTACCATAGACTGTAGTAATTTTATTAACGTACCGGAAGTCAAAATGGAGCTACTTACTCACGTGGCAATTTGTGTTTTTTTACACGTCACAAGAAAACATGACCATGTTTTTTCTAACATTACTAAGAACATGTCTATCTACAATGACATCTACTTGTTTTCCAACTGAGCCGCTTATGTTTTCCTCAACATCAAACCAAATTCACATTCCTTTGGACATTTATTGTCCAACATAGGGTGTTTTGAAAACAACACCAAACACACAATTTTCTTATAGTGATTGTTTGGCTACAAGCTTAAAAATCAAGTTTATTAGTTGAAAAAAATTTATAAACAATTTATTTTAGAAATTTATATTTTATATTTTTCAAATCACTTGATCGTTTAAAAATGTCCATTCACTTATGATTATAAGTATAATCTTTTTACTTAGTATTTCATCAATTACATAAAAAATTTCCATAATTATATTCATTCATTCACATATTCAATCAAATTTATGAACCTAAATGAATATTAATTATCGAAGGACAATTTTATTGTTAGCAAACTTCATAATACTAATGCTAAACTTTGCCCTTTACAACCAAAGTCTTTTTGTTTATTCAAGATATCTTTTTCGAAGTAACTAATCTTAAACACACAATTCAAAAGACCACTTTCATATTTGGAGTACTTTCTATATTTGCATTTAATCTTCATATTTCTTGAAAGATTGAAATAGGAGCTAGCTTTTATCAAACATTTTAAATGTTAAAAAATAGATTTTGGTAGTTATTTTAGAAAATAAAATTTAATAAATAATGTACTTTGTATTATTTAATACATGGGGAAAAAAATGAATAAAGAGTTTTTAAAATTATACTAATTTAGACTACTTACATGAAATACATTTTAAATGCATCTCTAATGGTAGTTTTAGCTTGTGATTGCAATCAAATTCCTTCAACTTCAACAATTTGTAGCTCATTCATATCATATCTAAATAATTCACATTTTTTACACATTAAAGTTCTCTTTAAAATTGGAACAATATCCACACCAAGAAAAAATAAAAGATGAAAATTGGTTTAAATAATACAAATCAAATGAAGCCACATGAATCTCATAGATTTATAACATTGTTTTAAATTAAAATTTTGAGGGGATAGTGACAAATTGGGTACATAATGATTTCCGTACATGATTTCCAAAAGGGGGTCCACTTGTGAGCAAAATTTTAAGCACCCCCCTTGTGTGAAGTGAATTCATGAATTCAACATGTGAAACACACCCAAACCTTCTATATTAGTATTCTTGGGGAACCTAGGAAACTTGCAAACCATATGGGATATATATGTAATTTTTTCTCCAATCCATATTTTGTGGCCATATTTGTATCTCTATCCTAGATTTCGTAGTTTGAACCCATATCCACATCCATATCCATATTTTGTATCTATATTATATATCCAAAATGGTTGGATAAGATTGTTTGTTCTACAAGCATCAATGGCTTTGGTTTTTTCAAAAGGTTGACAACATTTTTTTGGGGAAATTTTTTCTTGAACTCAAATCAACAAGTCTTACTTTTCTAAGGGACGGGGGGGTGGGGTGGGGATTAAAATAGAAACATCATGTTTGCATCTATTGAGGAGATAGAATGGAACAATAAGAGACATTGGCAATTTATTTTATGTTTTTAATGTTATAAAACTTCAAAATATACTAGAAAGTCAATGCAAGAAGTTATAATATTAATCACTTAGTAAAGAGCTAGAGTTGACTTTGAGAGTAAGTACTAAAAGGATTGTAGTTAATTTTCATAATATGGCAAATTCTATTTGTGACTTGTTCTATATGTGAGAGTCATGCTATTTGTAACATATAAGATGTAACAAATGAGACATGTTTGACCTTGAATGTCAAATCTAAGAAGTCAAAATTGACACATTCCAAATGTAACATGCTAGATCTCACATCATACTATTAGCTATCAATTTCCTACTCTTTTTCATTCAGTCTCATAGCAATAATACAACTAAATCATTACCTTTCTAGTCTCATATTCTCTAGTTTGTTAGCATGGGGTCTTAGACAATTTGTTGACTATATCACTTCTATAGTTGGGTAGAAAATTACATTTTCCCATCATTCATGTCTTTTTTTAATAATTTAATATGGTATCAGAGCAAAATTATTCTAGTCAATGAATAGAGTCTAAGGTGAAAACACCCAAAATAGCCCTTGTATCCATTCTTGACAAGTAGACTTCCATTGAAAGTGTCTCCAAAAGTGTCATTAATTAAGCCATTCCCTTACTTAATTGCAATAGACTATTGAATCTCTAAATTTTGGTATTATGACCAAGCTATGTGACAATTTCAATGGTTTTGGGACTTCCACTTTGAAAATTTAGAGTAATGAAATTTCTTATCCAAAAATTCTAATTTTGGGGGAAATTCTTGATTTTCAATTGCTAATACTATAAAAATGTTTTTTTTTGGAAAAAGTTCTTCCAATTATGCTGAATTGTTTATTTTGACATTTTAGGATATTTTCATTTTATTTGAAATCACAATTAAAATTGTACAAGGTTATGATTTATTTATTTGATTTTATGTGAAATCCATCACTTTGGACCCTTCAACTCTGATGGTAATCGATTGCATCAAATAACAAATCATTAAATCAAATTGTTGAATGCATGCATGTGTTGTAATGCTAGTTAGTACACATGTTGGGATTAAAGCCATAGATATGTTTCATGGTAAGGATTTCCATATTTGGAAGCTCAAGAACTCTTACCTTTTGAAAATATAATGACATTGGAAATTGGTGATTGGTAAAGATCCAAATCCAACAAGTGGCATTCCATGATGAATAAGTTATAAATGCACCACTAAATATCTAAGATTGGGTGAGTGGGGAAGTAAGAGTCAATGAGGGTACCAATGATGGTGCTAATAATGCTTTTAATATTAATAAAAATAAGAAAATGGATGGAACATAATTTTAACTTGAAAAGCTCCTCACAAGTCAATAACAATTTTGAGAAATTTGGGCATTTAAAATGAGGTATTGGATTTATTTTCATTATTTTTTGACAATAGGAAAAGAAACAAACATCTTAGAAATCCAATTTTTATGAAGATCCAACAATTGGAAAGAACCTACGCGTTTTGGGTTTTTTAGGATGCAACTCGGATAAGCAAATTGCAATATCATTTTGCTTTGAAAATTTACATACTTCTTTCTAACACAAGGCTTCATTTGAATATGAAGTCCCTAAATCTCCCTTGTAAATAAAATTTGAGTTATGGGGATCAAAAGTCTAACAAAGTCACATTGTTAAATGTCTAGATAGTCTTGGAAATAAAATTTGCTCCACTTTGCAAGCTTTGTTCTTACACATATATTTTCTTCAAACCCAAAATTTGTATATGTGACTATTGTGTATATATATATTCAAGAACAAGATCCTACAATTGAAAATTCCAAAAAATGAAGACAATTTCATTATTAATCCTATATTTTATAGAGTGTTGATTTTTGACAGTTTTGTGAATATTTGTCAATTTCTAGCCAATGAATCTTTAGGGGTTGATGCTTGCTCTTTGGGATTTTGACAATTTTTTTTAATCTCTAAGATGAATTCCTCATGTAGATAGAAAATTTTAAAACTTCTAAAGAAACAGAGAATGACTTAAAATTCATTTGTTCAATGGGATTATAACGCAAAGAAGATTTTGCAAAAAGAGTTTTTGGCCTATAAATAAACAAAGGTGATAGGATGTCAAAATCAATTGCTAAATTCAGATCCTTGATTAATTGTGTATAGTGGCTACCACAAGAGTTCTTCTTGAAAAAGAAGCAAGAATTATAGAAAATTTGGGGCCTCTTGAAGGTTGTTTGACTCTTCAGCAATAGTGAAATACAAAGAAATAAAAAATATTGATTTTTTTATCACTTTACTTGTGGTGATATGGAAAAAAATGAATTTTTTCATTTTTAGGTTTTAATGTTTTATTCTTGATTTTGTTGTATTTGCATTGCTATCAAAAATCAAATAGACATATAGAGGCCCTAAATATTCTCTAATCACCAATGCCCTTTTAAGTAACCTTCTATGTTTATGAAAATTTTCAAAAGTATTGGAAAGAATGAATCTATCATTGCATATATGAATTAGTATTAATTTTCAAGAAGGGCAAAGAATGAAGAATGAGAGTGGTGATAAAGCTAATGACACAACTAAGGCTTAGGTGGTTAGAAGAAGGAAATTCAAGAAATCTAAATTTCAAAGGCAAATGCTTTCATTGCAAAAAAAAGGCCTCAAATCTAAGAAGTTCAAAGATAAGAAAATTGTCAAAAATAATGATGAAGATGATTTTGATTTCAATTGTGATGAGAGAAAGACAAGCCATGCCCCCCAAATTAAGGGAGTTACTAAGGACAAGGTGTAAGAAAGGAAAATACAAAAAAGTCTTATTTTATGGATTTATTTGGAGATGGAGTAAGAAAGCTTACCTTGCAATCATAGATGTGATTTGGTGTGGAAATATTGTTGCACCAAGCGGGAGAATGCTTGTAAATTTTTAAATGATTGCAAGATGAATTTCAAAAAACCCAAAGTCATTGGACTTTATACTAATCAATAGTATAAATCCACCATTGGTTGAAATGATTTTGTGTTGCATATATATTAAAGCTAAAACAAATCACATTGAAAACAACACAAAAATTAGTTCAAAAGTATTTCAATCTATGGTAGATTTGTATTAGTAAATGAATGAATGTCATCGAAGTTTACATGGATGAATGGAAGTCACTAGATTTTGTATTCATAAAAGTAAGTCATTGGACTTAATATGGATAAAAGTCATTGGACTTTGTAGTGGTGCACAAGACTCCTTGGAATCTCCATTGTAAAATAAGTCATTGGACTTTACATTCATAAGAGAAAGTCATTGGACTTAGTAATATTGTGTTAGTCATTGGATTCTCCACTATGAAATAAGTCATCGGACTTAATATGGATGAATAAAATTCATTGGACTTTACTTTCACAAGTGAAAGTCATTTGACTTTGTCTTGGGGAGGTCACTTAGTGTATCTACAACAAATTACATAAGAACAAACTAGTGCTATATTGACCACTAATTAATTTCCATTTTTATAAACTTTCATTCCATTCTATTATTTTTGAGCATCATCTAATTATAAAAATAGGTTTCTATTGCTAAAATACTACAACAAAATAGGTATTTTATGACTAAAAATATGACTAAGGGTGACTAACAAGTACTTGTAGTCATATTTTTGGAGGCCAATACCATGAAGAAAAATATAATTGCAAAATATGACTATTGGTCATATTTTGACCTTGTATGCCACAGGCATATAATATACATTCATTGAGAATACCAAAATACTTCATAGGGGACGATAGGGAATATGTTTGGAGAGTGCTCATTCATATTTGTAAGTCATATTTTTGCTCCAGTTATATTTTGTAGTCATATTTCTATGATAGTCACATTTTTTTCCTTTGGGGCAGTCTAAAGAAAATATGGGCAAGGAACATGTTTGGAGAGTGCCTAGTCATATTTTCACTTTAGTCATATTTTGCAATCATATTTTTGCTTCTATCATATTTTGTAGAGACATTTCTTTGGTAGTTATTTTTTTTTCTTTGAGGAGAGCCTAAGAAAAAGGTAGGCAATCTAAGATGGGTCTTTTGTATTTTGGCCCTAGAGGCCATTCCTTGGAATTAAGGCATGACTTGATTTAATGCCTATTAAAATAAATTATTATTTTTTGTAAATACAAATCAAGAGTTATAGAACTAGTGTCCACTATTTATTATAGAACTAGTGTCCACTAATTTGGAGTGGCATATGTTTGTATTTTGATTAATATATTTAAATTTTTCATAGGATTTAGAAGGGATGTAGAGAGGAATAAGATAATTAACTATAGGAGACAATGAATTTTTTTTGAGGATTTAGGGGAAAATTAGAGAGGAATAAAATCCTATAGACAAACCAAAGTACTAAGGGGAGACTAAGCCTAAGAACCCAGGCTAGAAACCAAGCCTCCCTTGACCCACTATAGGAACTTGTCTTAGGATTGACTAATTATGCTAATTGATTGTGATGGCTAATATAAATCAAGAGTTAATTAGATTAGTTGATATAAAGTGAAATCTAATGAATTTAAAGTAGTGATGTAGATTGAAGGTTGTGGAGTTTAGAAAAATACTTGAAGCTTGAGAAAAATCTAATCCAAGGAAAAGAAAAAGGAGTGTGAGAAAAATCTATACATGAGTGCCATGGAGCAAGAATAGGGTTGTTCTATCAAACGCATTTTGAGGTTTTGGTGTCAAGTTGTTTGTCTAACGTCACATGTCGTATATAAGACAAGTGTTGTGTGTACATGAAAATTTTGTTAAATAAGGCCTTATCTTAATAGCAAAGACAATTTGAAATCTTACTTCAATTGTGATCCATAATTTAGAATGTAATAAGTGATTATTAAATTGAAACACTTCAATAAAATGAAATTCAAATATGTCGAGATTGGAAATAAAAAGTGCTTTATTTGAAAGTCAACCTTCAGGTTGACTTTATTAAACAGATAAGGGGTCTACTAGACGTATTGGACATCGTGTTCATTGTGTTGTTGAGTTGTTTGGGCGAACAACCATGAGCAAGAATAAGTGAGGAGTGTAAATTGTGTTGAGAATCTAAATGTTTGATATAAAAGCATAGTTTCCAAGTTGCTACTCAAAGCTTTGGACATGGTTAGGAGACTAATTTGACCCCCTTGTAGGAATTTGACCATGTATTAAACAAAGATTGTTGATTACAATAGACAAAATTGATCAAATTAAGTATTAAGGTTTTAAATATATACTTAGTTAGCACTTATGAGGCTAGTGTCATTACAATTTTTTGATTCCTAAAGTAATTAGAAATTAATTAGTAGTAATAGAAGTCAAAGATTGCAATTCTAAAATATTCCAAAAAAATAGAAGAATAAAACTAAAAGTACTAAAAATTATTTGGAGAAAGTCAAGAAGGGAGAGTAGAAAGAAATAGGTTGAAAGAAAAGAATTAAATCATAGAGAGAGAGAATTTATACCCCCCCTATTATAAAAGTTGTTATTTAATATGTATAAAAAAACAAAAAGATACAACGATGATGGATTAAGACAAACCTCATGATACAATTACAATATGCATGTTGGTGAATGGGAATGTAGTGGAAAAGATTTCCAACACACATCCTTAAATTTGGCACTTTGTTATTTTTTTTCTTGTAGAAACTATAGTTACACTACAAATTGAAGGTTTAGATCAAACCTCTAAGAAATTTATTAAATCCAACTTTGAATTCAAGATCACTTAGGTAATTTATAGACATTACCAATAACATATCACACTTGAAAAAATAGATTAAGATTATGGAAGGGAGAATATGATGAAATTGGATAATCCCTAGGGTTAGTTTTGGATAAAAAAATATAAAAGTTCATCCAATTCAAGTAAAAGAGGAAGCTTAATATTTAGTGACATTTAGAATTCAATCTTGAAAGTAAAAATTAATTTAGACTTACAAGCTAGGAGAAAATGTTGGATTTAATCTCAAAAGATGAATTAGAGACAAAACTTCATCCATCTATAATTTGGTTAAATATATTCCATTATAAAGATTTTTACTACTTTAGAATAGGCATGTGATACTCTACAACTTAAGTTAACAAAAACTTTGAATTTTTAAACTTGGATTTGGAGGTTTAGAGTTTTGGACTTAATTGGCCCAAACCATTGAAAACCACTCAAAACTTTGATTTTAATAGTTTGTGTTAGTTTTAGTTAGATGTTAACCACTTCCAATTTATCATTAGAAAAAACTTATTTATTGCTTAGAATGCCCATTGAATAATACTTAAATATCCAACTTAGGATTCAAAGCCCAACAACAAAAACTTGGTTGTGCATGCTTCATCTCAAGGATATATATAAAACACTCGCATATATCATGTATTGAAGTTTGTTTTTTTCTAAGAAAGATTCTCAACAATATCATATAATCCATAATTATAGTGGGTCTCTATAGGTTCTATAGAAGTTACAAAATTATTCATATGAAGATTGAAGCTCACTGTAATACGCATGCTTGTATTGCTATTAAAAGATGGTTGTTTGAATGTTTTTACAAGGATATAGATTGTAAAAAAAATCTTTTTTTTCTTCAAAAATGCTTTTAAATAGTGTCTCTATTAAATACTTTTGCTCTTGTACACTTAATACATGGATGTAGATACTTTGATAAGTGCATGGCATTTTTTAGATGTCTTTTTGTTTGCCATAATTGTAGGTGCTTAAGGCCTTGCAACATCCCTTCATGCATTTTGAGGAGTTGTAGTGTCAACATATATCCATATTGTAGCAAATTTGGTTCTTAAAATAGTTGAGTTGCTTAGTGTAGTCATATTTAGTCAGTCGCATGACTACATGAAGTCACATGATTAGAACAAGTCATGTGCATGATAAAAGCAAGTCACATGACTAAGGTTTTAAAACCTTAGTTGCCGATTTTTTACACCTACCTCCTCAAAGTACAACATTGGGCTATTTTTTGTTGTTCTTCTTTGTTTTTGTTGCCCCCTAGGTTTTGCTTCTTGTTATTTTTTAATTCTTGCGTCTTTATTTTTGCTTCTTAGTTCTTGATCCTTGCTTCTAATTTCTTCTTATTACCTCTTAATTCTTTATTCCTATTTTTTGCCTCTTATAGCTTTCTAGTTCTTACTCCTCTCTTTTAGTTTCCTATTGTTACTTCTTGATTATTGCTTTATAGTTCTTACCTCTTCTTGCTTCTTAGTTCTTGCTTCTTCTTGTTATTTGTTGTATTTTATTGCATCCTAACTTGTATTTTCTGTTGTTTTTTGTTGCATCTTACCTCTTGATCATTATTACATCTTTGTAATTGTCACCTTTTGGTTCTTGTTTTCTTTATCACTATTGTTGTTCTTTCTTCTTATTTATTTGCGATTTTTAAAGATATAGTGGTTATAGATTTTTCTTACCTTAAATTTGTACTACATATTTTGTGTTGCCTTCAAGCTTTAAAGGTTAAGCTATATTATTCATTTACTAAAAATTAACCTCTATAATTATACATGTAGGCACTTAAAGTTGAAATGAAGTTATCAAAGTCTACTTACAACACCAAAAGCTAAAAAATTTCACATTTGTATAAGGAATATAGGTCATAGAATGTGTAGGAATATACATTTATAGAGTGTCATTGTAATGTGTTTTGTGTTAGTGACTAATAAATGTCATTGGAAATAGTCACATTTCTTCTTGCATTTTCTCTCTCCAATCTAATTGTCTCTTATGCATCTCAAAAATCATATGTGCTTATTTTTAATTGAATAGAATCTTCCATATAGCTTCTAAACCATGTTGATGCATGATTGCAATGCGTCATCACCATCATGTCAATTTAGAATGTATGGAAAATGTGACTGTAGTTTACGACAAAAGCTACTATAAACCTCAGTCATCTCAATTATAAACCACGCATACTAATCTAAGAAATGTGACTCTCACTTATCCAAAATATCACTTGCATGAGGCATATAATTTCACAATATATCTTGGTCAAAATATGGTTGGTTGCAATTATATAATGCTCACAATCATGCCAATAATGTGACTACACTTTTAAAAATATGATTACATTCAATCATAAAATTACTGGTAACATGTAAGTGCTACATGAGCCAAAAATATAACTTACATGAGTCATATTTCACATCAATAAAAAATATGACTCATGAAGGTCATATTCCATATCAACAAAAAAATGACCTACGAGAGTCATTTTCTGCATCAACATGTAGAGAACATGACTCATGAGAGTTTTTTTTCACATCAACTAAAAATATGACTACAAAAGTCATATGCCACATTAGCTAAAATATGACTCACTATAGTCATATTCTATGTTAGCCTAAAAGTTGATTACATGGAGTTATATGCCATGTATGGTTTTTTCATCTACTTGAGCAACTCAAGAAAAAATCAAGTGATCAAGGATAGTCAACGTATACACCATGTAGGCAATATATGGCTAATTATACCCCCAATACATATGATTACAAATATGACTCATGAAAAATTTGACTAGTGGGTAATGACTAGACTTAGTCATATCATACGTCATCTATAGTGTTTTCTACATGAGTCATATTTTGAGATTTTACGACTTATTGCAATGACATCTTGTAGTCATAAAACATCCATATTGTTGTTGTTGTTGTTGTTGTTGTTGTTGTTTATTAAAACTCCTAACCCCAAACCATTTGAGATGAACTCTAATATCATTGAGAAAATGAACTAAAAATGACTAGTTTATTTTATTCAAATATGTATAGAGAATATATTTAGATGACCATTGCACCAATATTTAAGATAGCTAAAATACAAATGGAGAATTTTTTTTACATTCCTTTTTCATTTTAAAGATGATATATTCTTATGTAGGATAGAAGGTTGAAAGCATTTTTCAACTATAGAGTGTATCTTATTACTTCAAAAATTTATATGCAATTAATATTGAAAAATGAAATTACCAATAATTTGAAATTTTGATAATAATAATTCAAAATAAAATCTTTCAAATTAACAAAGACATTGATATTTTTTTTCTCTTTTTGTATGCTCATGGCACTAGAAAAAGAATGAAGCCTCAAGAGGGCTGCTAAACTCTAGACCAATACTATAAAAAGTGAAAATAAAAAATAATATCTAAAAATCTACATTTGATGTGGCACCTCACCTCAAGTACCAAGCCAAATTGTGATTAATTTTTAATTTAAAAAAATAATATTATTTTATTTGCATTGTTGGTCTAGATTAGGTGGCTTTTTTTAGGCCCCATTCTTTTTCTAATGTTTGTACTGGTGTATGAGAGTCATTGGATTCTCTACAAATCGAAGATGGAAGTCATTGGGTTTCACAATCAATCAACATGATCTTGGATATTTGAACACAAGATAAATCTTTGCCTATTTAGTTTGTAGGACATTGCAAGAAATGTCTTTGGATTTTTGAACATACTCAAGAGAATTCTTTGAATTTAGTTTGTAGGACATTGCATGAAATGTCTTTGGATTTTTGAACACAAGAGAATTCTTTGGATTTGTTGTATGGATGGTTGTAAAAATATTCTATGGATTTGGGACATAAAACTCGAAATTTTTTGAATTGCTTTGGTAGATTTATTTTCTACAAGTCGTTAAAGGAACTAATTGATTTCATTGTGTTAATTTCATTTGAGGTATTTTAAACTACAAGAAAAACATGTCCTAAATGAATGTCCACAATGACTAAAAAAGTGTCCACAATGACTCATTTACAGTGATTCAATGATTGTGAATAATTTTAAGTCATTTAGGACACATTTTCTTGTAGTGTGGAGCATATTTAATAACATCAATTAAAAAGTAGTTAGTGAGACATGAAGTTAATAATTTGAAAAATCCACTTTTCCACAAAGTGGGAGTTTATGACTTTGTATACACTATTTTGAATGGATCAACTATTCCTGCTCAACTAAGTAGAAGTGTTGGAATAGAATTACTTTATTGAAATTTAATTCTCCTAATTAAAGTCTATGGACTTTGAGGTAAGTAAGACATCATAGGACATTGGTAGCCAAAGTACCATGAAATATTGGTAGTTATAACACCATCATGGGACTTAGGCTACACAACTAGTTGGTAAGTTGACAATACACTTAAGGAGGTTTTATGTATTTTATTGTATGTAGAAAAATATCTAGGTAATATACTAGGAAATGTGTTATTTAGTGAGGTGGGTGAAGAATATACAATTTAGTTGAGCAAATATCTCAACAACAGGTGATTGCAAGAAACACTTGTCCTATTTCTTGTCTTCTTGGTCTCAGACAAGTGGTTTTTTGCTCATAACTTTTGTGTCATCTGTCCGTTTGGTGTGAAATTTGAAATTAAGGTATGTGCAATAGTTTTAGACATCAAGTTATTTTTTCAATTTTTTCAAAATCATTTAATATTTTTAAACAATCCTTGATTGGATCTATCTTAACCATTATGGATTTTTTAATACTATATTATTGACCCCAAAATGCAAATTGGAAGCTCAAAATTGGTATAAATGTACTTCTATTAAAGTTATACAAGTCCACCAAGAGATTTTCTAAAATAGTAAATTGTCCCTCTTCTATGTGTGTTTAAAGTGCACTACCTTTGTGCAAGTGTAGAGAACACAATTTTTTTCCCCAAAGATGAAATGGTTGAGGAGCATCTTCAAGTTAGAAAAAAAATTATTTGGAGATATTGAATTTTTTTACTATTTTCTAAAAATTGAACATCACATTGTCCATTTCCTTGGTATTTTCCATTGTGCTTTTTTTGTTCATAACTTTTAGAGATAATTTTTTCTAGATCTGAATTTTTGGTAACATATTATTCTCAATATTGTACAAATTTTCCATATTTTATTTCATTAAAAAAATGATTTCAACATGTCACAAGATTGTAGTATTAAGGCCGTTTTCATGTTTTGAGCCAAAAATAATAGATATTTCTTGCAATGATCCCACCTCTCTTTAATATTTAGGTGGCAAGTTACAATTTTTGATCTTGATATTTAACATAAATGAAATATCAATTACACAACATATGAACTAGTTGTTTGATTTATATTCATGTAGGTAGTTGGGAGAACATTCAATGACAATGTGGGGATCTAAATGTCTTGGATCTCTTCTAAAGAAAGTTTCAATTTCTACAAAGCTTGCACTAAAACCATCTTTTACTTCTAAAATTTGAAAAAATATGTAATTTTCTAGGATGAAGTAGTATTGGCAATTGCCTACCATATCCCATTCTCTTGGATCCTACCCTCAACCCCAAATTTTTTTTTCATAAATTTCACTCTATAAAGAGGAATCAAAGTTTGCAAGGCACCTATTAGATATGTTCAATGAAAATAAAAAATTTCTTCTAACTTCAAATGCTAAAACCTTGCAATCTCCACACTCAAATTTTTCAATTTTCCCCATAAAACTTCACAATTTGTTGGTATAATTTTATACATTTCAATTTCCAATTTTGCTCAATACAATAGGAAATGGCAATTTTTGTTAATTTCTAGCCAAATCATAACTTTGTTCACTAATATTGTCTGTTATTTGTATCTTAAAGGAAGCACCAATATCCAACAAAGAATGTCATGAGGTGTCTAAGTCTCATAGGTTCAAACTATTAATAACTTCCTTATTTTCAACCAATATTCTTGGTCTGTCTATATACAATGTTTTGGAGACAATATGCATGCACTCTCTCAATCCTTGAAGTCCAAAGGAAATTATTATACATAGGTACCATTTTGACTCTTAAAATACAAATCATGTACCAAAATATGACAAGACATACACCATTGGATTGAAAAATTCAACAATTAACATATTTCATTTAAATGTCATTTTAACATCTATGCCTAAACATGTTGAAATACAACATTGTCCATGTATAATACATGGACCATTTTGCAGCTTTCTCAACCGCGTAGAAGGTGCACCAATTATCTAAATTAAGAGTACCATGTGTCATTAGTTCTACTCAATAAAAATACCAACATTTGTTTGTCACAATTGTATACTTCAAAAATTGCATCTCCTACACAAAGATGTTAGAAACCCCCACCCAAATAGGGATTTCAAGACCTTTAATTAGTGAAGGATTTATCCATACTATAAATGCATGGCAATGATCCTTACAATCAACATACCAACGTTTGTCACCACTATATGTCCATATACTTCAATTATTCTTATACCTCACTTAGATAGATGTCAAAAAATGCCACCCAAATAGGGCTTTCAAGGACCTTTAGTACTTAAGAGTTTACCAATGTTATGAATGCACGGCAACGATCCTTACAATCGATGTAATTACCAATGTTTGTCACGACTATCAATACTTCCATTCTTGCACCTAACCTAGACAGATGTCAAAAATCGCCGCCCAAATTGGGCTTTCAAGGATCTTTTTCAAAGGGTTTAGCACTACGAAGAATGCACGGCCAAGATCCTTACAACAATGGAATATATTGAAGAATTAATCTGCATGAGTGGGATCTCCATGCCAGGGCGGGGCGGGGCGGGGCGGGGTGGACAAATTAATTTGTATCAGAGTTTCGACAACGTGGCTTTCCTGGCGCATGGTGACAAGGACTCGTTCCGCGTTTCCGATAATCCGATCCGGTTGGTCGAATGCCGCAGTGCCGCACCGGATCGATCGATCGGATGCTAGCTAGCTCCCAGATGTGAGGAGAGTTGTGCACCACTGAAAACCAATCTTCCCGCACTCGATCAGGAAGCAGCTGCCATGACTGGGTTCCATCGATGCATTGGCCTTCATTCATTCATGGGGAAGCCAGGGCAAGCCAGGCAAGCCAGGCAGTCCAACAAAGTGCTGGACTGCTGGCTGGCTGGGTGGCCGATCTTCGATCAGTAAGTACGTACGTACGTACGTGACTGCGTGATTACCTGGTCAATGGAATCAGTTGTGCAGCAGGACACGGTACAAGTTCTGCCGTCGATCAGTGCTTGGAATTGAAGAAGTCGGTCAAGTCGGTCGCCCCGGCCAGTCGGTCACTGAGTCGGTCCAGTCGGTCCGGTATGATGTAAGCAGGAATTGAAAACTTCGCAGTTCGACAGTGCACTGCGATGCCCTTTCAGGCCCACCCAAATTGTTGTTGGGCAATGGACTGAATCGATGGAACTGCCTGGCCTGGCCTGCCCTGCCCTGCCCTGCCCTGCTGGTAGTCCTTATCTCCTCAAAACCCCGGCCCAGCCAGGCACGCACCTGGTCGCCTTCATTCCTGAAACTCGCGGCCATCTCATGTGCGCAAAGGGAACTTCATTAGGGTAAATACACGTATGGGAAGATTAATTTTCTGGAATACGAATCGGATCGTTTGGAATATGCATTGGATCGCCCGGGATAAGCATGTGAGCATGGTTGCTAGCTTGAAGAACTCGAAACTCCAACCATTTTTGTGGTTAAAGTACAAAAGGTAAGAGGATATTCATCTCGATTTTCACGTCTAGTCAATTGCAAGGGCTAATTAAGGTAGACAAGCCTATTATCATGCAAGCTAACAATCATAATATCTTGGAGACAACTCCAAAAGGGGTAATTAAGGTAGACAAGCCTATTACCATGCAAGCTAGCAATCATAATATCTTAGAGACAACTACAAAAAGGGTAATTAAGGTAGACAAGCCTATTACCATGCAAGCTAGCTATTAGAGTATCTTGGGGACAACTCTAAAAGGGGCGCATATTTTGGAGAGGGGTGTGCTTGTTTCATGAATCAAAACCAAGTGGAATCATCATTTTTTGATTAAAATTGTAATTTCTATAAATTTTTTAAGTGGTGTGCTTTGAAATTACAAGATCCGGTTTTGTCATAGAGTGGAGTCATGAACATCCTATAAACAACCGATAATTGCTCTCCCACGTGTCCAATGGCACCCATGGAGGATCAAGATGCCATGGGCTATCCTCTATGTAAAAGGAGGCTAAAATGATCCTATCTTCCAACATGCAAAAATCCCATCTCTAAAACCATCTCTATCCCATACCATCTCTATCCAAATTGCAAGTGTAAATTATATTGTTTTGCCATTGTCCTAATTAAGTTGATCACGTAGTCATTACAATACTTTTTTAGAATCTCTATGGATTTGGATAATGTATTGGATGGTATGAGGGCCAAAAGTAGGATGACAAAATTAGGCAACAAATGGCAATGGGTTGGTCTACCTTAGCAAGAGTGACATTAAGACTACATAATTACCTTTGTTGCATGCTTATATTTTTAAAATATCTCATTTCTTTGGGATTTGTTGGCAATTGAAAGTGGATTAGAACATTTTTTTTTAATGTGAGCTTATCTTTTTTGGACACCATACAAATAAAGTTAGGATTATTATATGGTGATTGTAGTTGTTCTCAAAATCAACCGTTGACTATTTTTCATGTTTATAGGGTATAATTAGGCAAGACTATAGATGGACAATTTTAGTACCATGGTCCAAATGAAGTGTATTTTCTATAAGCCTTCAAGGTTCATTGAACTAATTATAATATATTGAATAGTCTAATTCATTTTTACATCATATTATGTGACATAATTAAATCATTATTGTTGTTAGTGACTCCTTCCAACTTTTGAAAATCCTTGACATAATCAAACAAATGTCAAAATTCTCACCCAAATGGGGAATTTCATTAAAATGATGGTATTCTCTTTGCCATTTTTTGATTCATTTCCTTCTTCAGCTCTAAAGTCTAGGACTGGTATAGATTTCAGAACTCACAGTCGGCACGTAAAAGTGCCAAGTTTGTGGAATACCGCCATTATAATGAAATTTTGGTCGACTGAGAAAGTAAAGCAATTACCACAGATCCAAAATCACTACAGACTCAAAAATCTTTGACAATGAGTTAAATATGTTGATTAGAAGGATAGAAATCACCTCAACTGAATATCTATTCTACTGACTGCTGGTTTGAGGTCTTCTACCCGGCATGTTATTATAAGATTTTGAACCTTTGTAACTTTTGCATACCACATTCAAATCACTTGCTCTTTGGTGCGTTCAAATGGTGCGTTCAAATCGGGCCTCTTTCGTTTGATTTTCGTACAAGAAAAATATAGAAATCAGAGATTTCTAAGAGAAGTACTACTGCATTTCCAGCGCCCAAAGTGGGCGATTTGGAGGTCCCTACCCTGGCTGTCATAATTGTGGATGATTTGGGAGCACCTCTGGATATGAGATTTGGTTCTCACTGGAGACTGAACTTCATGGCAGTTGAAAGCAAAGTTAAAAAGATGAGGAAAGTGGGATTGCTGTGGCCCCATGAGGAATCCGATCAATAATGCACGTCCTGGATCCATTGGCTTGCTGGGTCCCAGTCATGACATTTCCAACTGCGAACGCCGATGCAGTCATGAGCATGAGCAAGGTAGAATAATCATGACCGTGTTATTTGATTATAATCGAAGAATGAATCAAAGGCCGGTTGATTCAATTTGCTAGAATAAGGCGGAAAATAAGTTGGAAAGTAAGGCGGAACTAGTCACAATTACAATTAGATGTAATTTCTTTCTTATAGACAAATGAATAACAGAAACCCCAAAAGAAATGGGCATTATTTTTCTGGAGAGTTTTTGTAATTTTCAGTGTAGCTTTGAATCGTCTCCAAAAGTGATAGAATCAAAAAACATTCAAGTGCTTCAAAACTCTCAATTTAATTAAATTTTTTTTTAAAAAGGACGGTGTCAATTAAGAAACAAACTAAGGAAGAACAATTAGTCCGGCTCACGCGGACGAGGCAGCCTAGGGGGAAGGCTAAGCGACAAAACTCTGAATTACTTGACATTCAACATTAATTTTATGCCCTGTGAAAAGATGAAAACGACCCACAAGGACGGTTCAAGCTCATATCGATCGATGGCCGTGGAGTTTCAAAAACTTAAGATCCAAATATTTCACATGAGGATTGCAATTTATTACGGAGGAGGAAAATGAGCGAGCCGATTTTCCACATCTGAGAATTGACTGGTTAGTGGCGAGGATTGGATCCAGTCTAGCTCGAGTCCAGACAGTCCAGGCCGGTTCCATCAGCAGCTAACTTATTTAGACGTGCGTGCCTGAAGGGGCGGTGGACAGCGAAGACGTACCATCAGTGAGAACCTCCAAATGAATGTCAGACTGTTTCTACGTCAAGCCCGTGAAACGAAGAGCAACGGGTGTCATGAAAATGACTTGCTCAAGAACCTTACCTTACTTCATGCCAATTCAGCCAGGAATCGAAAGGTATGTACGTATATACCCATTGTATACTATATGTATGGATTCTCTTCCCAATTGCGTCTTATCTACGTCTCTCCTGCATCTCTCTGACATTTCTTTTACACTTCTTCTACATTTCAGTCCTCGAAGTGTTGGAGAGGTGTGGATAGGGACGCAATTGAAAAAAAAAAAGGGTCCATTATGGGTAAGTTCCATTGCCAAGTCCGCTCGTCCGTCTCTGTCTGTCTGTCTGTCTCGATCGTCACCCAGTACTGTACTGTACACAGCAGATTATCGGTTACAGAAGAGAAGAACTTTTCAGCATTTATTATTGGTTTCATGTCTTTTGGATAGGGGCGAGAACATATATAATCGCTTATCTTCTAGTTTCCTTGACAGAGGTTCTGTGGACTGGGGCCTAAGTACTAATAAAAGTTGTAGACTGAAGAGTGCTGATAAGTGGAGTGTGAAAAACTCCAAAGGATAAGATGGAAGAAAATTGGTTGAGGAGCTTATGCAAGAGGCAGTCTTGATTTAGTTGTTAATAGAGTTAAAAAAGAAGAGTGAACATCAACCTGCTCAACCTTTTCTTCAAGATACGCATTTTGCCAAGCAACAATGGAAGAGAAAACTGCAGTTCACCAATTAAAATGATTCATCAATCCTGGATTCCTGGCACGTGGAGATATTCCATTAACAAGACCTCAGTATAATATATCAGCTGAAGATAGAATTTTGTGAACGTGTTGTAAAAACAGACAGACAGTGTGACTGTGAAATCAACTATTGGTTGACCAGAGGAAACTAAGGACGTTACTACCTGGTGCAGACTGCAGAGCTGGCAGTCAAGTGAATAAGTTAATATCTTCCAGTTTCGATTCCAGCGTAGACAAGGTCAATTTGACACTATTCGGGACGCCAAAACTGTGACATTCCTCTGCACAAGGCCCTGCAGAAAGTTCTAAAAACTAGTACTAGTATAGATTTATGCTTCAAACCACACACCCTGGAAAGCCCTGGAAAGTCCTGAAAAGTGCCCATTTCCGCCAATTTCGCTAAATTGCAGTTAAATTTCCACGGTGAGAGGGGCCGGGTCCGGTCCGAAGGAAGTTGGTGATCTAAGCGTCTTCATACAAATCATGTGAGGTCGGGGCGGAAGTCGAGGTGCTCTCTACCATCAGTATTCATTCGTGATGAAGCTCCCGAGGGTCGATCAACTGGGTAGAATACGATGCTCTTAAATATCGCCCCGGCCTTGCAATCTGTACTCTTACTAAAGCGGTTATTGAATGAATGGTATTGTCAATTTTATTACATTGGCGTGATTCTGGGTGCCAGAAACTGAGACATTCATTTCCACAAAGCTCTCAAAGGAGGACTGGTCGACAGTGTAGATTTACGTTTCAGATTACACTTCCAGAACAGTGCTACAGTAGTGGAATTCCGCCAATTTAATTAAAAACATTGCCAGAGTCGTAGAATTTCACCAATTTATTGAGGTTGGTGATCTGTCACACATATACAGTAATTAGAACTGATGAATTGAACCTCACGATAATATCTCGTGAAGCTAATGTCAAACTTGTTGTGCTGATGAGATTCAGAGCGCCGAAATTGTGGCATTCAATTGTGGAAAGTTCAAAAACTTAGGACAGGTATGAATCTACGTACGTAACTTTGTAAGGACCAATGTTGTCGGAATTTTCTTCTAGTATATTGGAAATTACAGTTACAAAGAGCCGAAAGTGTGACATTGTAGGGCCACAATGCTCTAGCAAGTAGGACTAATGTAGATTTGAGGTTCCAGACTGGCATCAGCAGACGGAAGTGCCAATTTCCTGAACTGTTTCTCCATTGCAACGAGTAAGTTATGAGGAAGATCGTGATTGTTGAGGAGGAAAAAAAATGGATTCAAACTGACCGCTGCAGACGTGCAAGGCAGACTGACCAACGAGCATCTCCGAAATTTCTTACAACTTCCATTAACTATGAAGCCATCACCAATACCGCCTGATTTCTGTTGACCGTCCCACTAAGCCACGTCTTTTCACAACGTTTTTTCCCCATTCAACTCAACGTTTTCCAGAGGAAATAGCTGACATATAATTAATTAGGTTTGCTCACGTACAACCGTCACTACTTATTAAAGAGCATAGTTACTATTAGTACAAATAATTTTATTTAGATAGATCTTTTGGGCAACTAAAAGAAGATTCTATTGCACTTAGCATGCATTAATTGGATACCATATGAATTAGTTGTGAATTTTTTAAAGTATTGTCTGAGGTGAATCCATAGCCAACTTTAAGCTCTTGTAGATTCTCATGTTTGGATTTTGTACATCTCATGTAATTAATATCTAGGTTTTCATAATGTGTTTGGATCCAAATATAGGTGTTGCATTCTCGGTAGTGTTAATTATAGGTGTATTCATGTACTTTAGTTTAGAGGTGGCAAGCAAGCATTAGATATGGAGAGCATGACTATATATGTATACTCACACTAATTATGGAATATCTTACATCATATGTGGTGATTAGGAACGACAAAAATACTTCTAAAAATGAATGTCAAAATTTTTGAGAGATTGTTTTTTTCAAAACAATTTTTTTTAATGTGAAAAGACAAATCTTTCTCATTTTACTCATTTATTGAATCACAAGTGAGACAACTTAAATTAATTATTCACCAAGACTTGTAAGTATGGCAATGTTCATCTTCTTTAGCATTATGACGTATTTTCAAAAACAATTGTTTAAACGCATTTGAAACTTAGATACCTTTAGCAAGGTTATGAGGTTCTATGAAAGTCATATTATAGAAACTACATCATTGACACTCCTATTTCTCATATTCATATTAAAGGTTCTAGTCTTCTATTACCTAGGGTGGGTACATCTCAAATCACACCCAACCTAAAATTGCCATCATCACTATGTGTACATCTCCCAAATCAATATATATATATATATGTATGTTTGTTGAAGAAACAATAAATTTCAGAACATCCACCACTAAAAACTTTGACCCTTCATAACCGCTTTTGCATATGGTTTCCAAATATCATGTTCTTTGGTAAGTGTATTGGAAGCTCCTTTCACTTCCCAACAAGAAAATATGAAAATTTGACTAGTCTAACAATAGAAAATAACTAGGGCACACTGTAGGAAAAAGTGTCGGTTTGGGGGGTGCCCACCTTACCTAACTTAGGCCATTTCCTTCCAAGGCATTTTATTTGGAAGTGAAAGCCATGTAGACCATTTCTTCCATGTTCCCAATGCTATTCTCACCTTTGTTCCAGGTCAATATTTTGTCCTAGAGTCCTTGTCATTTCACAGAAGGGAAAAGAAAGTCTGTCTCAGTAAAAAAAAAAAAAAAAGGAGGTTGAATGAAAAGAAAATCTTTGTATACTGGACATAACTTACTACGAATAAGGAATTGAAGGAGAAGTCTCGTAGCTTCAATCATGTTGCAATATCCAGGAAAATATACTGTCACATAATTGTTATCTTCTTGACATTTTACCTTGACATTTTAGTATATTTATTTTGGTCGCAATATTTGAAAGCCATTCACTTGGTGTTGCAATCAGACCCTTTTTTTTCTGGCACCACAGGGCCAGATTGCACCATTTCAAAATAAATATCTACTTTTCACCAGAAATTTTCCATTTCTATTTAAAATACGGATGAATTTGCCAAATTTGGATGAAAAAGTACATGTAAAGTATTTTTTTGGTCCGGTCAAAAGATGGATGAATGTAGAAATACAATACTTCACCAAATTTTAAGTGATCACCATCCTGGCACTTTCTCGAAAAGTAAAAAAAAAGGGTTGTTTGCAATGGGGGTGAATTCATTCATTCTGTTGTAGTAACGTTAAATTCTAGCTACACTAATTTATGGTAATAGTGAGGGCACGGAATCAGCATCACGTTCAATTTAACCCCTCAAGGCCCAAGGAGCCTGTTTTGGGCCTCTCACCTGTTGAACAGGTCAAAGTTATAACTTCATTTCCCTTCATTCTAAGAAGTATATCTAAGTGAATTTCATATTTTGATGTTCATGTCGAACAGCGAAGTTCAAAAGTACAATTGACATCATGTAATAAGCTTGATGTACGATACACACTATCAATCAAAGTTCAAACTTGCGAAAAAGTACAGAAACTGCCTGGGCCTTGAGGGGTTAAAGTAGTGTCAATACAAAAAGAATTCGATTGCGAAAAATTTCAGAAATAATTAAATGGTGTACACTAATTTTAATTATTTTACTGTTAGTGACTCAGGTACATGCATTAGTGTCACACGCAGTTAGTAGAAAGCTTAGGAGTAGAGGACAAATCAGTGTCGCACGAAAGAGAGGGTGGATGACAAACAAAGGATTGAAATGTAATGTTTGAATTCATGCTAACTTCACCGGTACGAACTACAAAAGAAGAAGTCCAGGAAGTATCGATCGCAAGCCAGGCTTCGATCATGATGCACAATATACAGCTAAGCGTAAGCTGCGTTTCGCCATATCCAGTAAACTATAATGTGGACTTACTACACTATAATAATTATACACTCGAAACACAGTTCACAAAATCTTACTGCATATCTCGTATTAAGTATTAGATTAATTCTTGCTATTAATACTACAATCACATTTTACTACTACCTCTGTTTCTGAAAAAGATCCGTGTTTACTTTGTAAAACACAAACAAACGAAACACAGGTCTTTTTCAGAAGCACAGGGAGTACTTTTTTTTCTGCTTTTGGGTGTAAATTACGAAGCAAGGAGAAGGTACAACTAGTCCGGTTCGCGCGGACGATTCAGCCTAGGAGCAGAGGGAGTATTTTAGATTGTTGAGCAATGAGCACAGTTCAAAGAAAACTTACTGCATATCTCGTAATTAGTATATACTTCCTGCGGTACAACAATCACAGATTAGTGTTGAGCACAGTTCGCAAAAATAGACTGCATATCTCGTAATTATATTATTGATTGTTGCCATACTACAAGCACTTTTTAGTGTCGGGCACAGTTCAGAAAAAACTTACTGCGTATCTCGTAATTATTATATTCCTGCCGTACTACAATCACATTTTAGTGTGGAGCACAGTTCACGAAAACATCCGGCCTGTACGTCACGTAATTATTATATTCTTGCCATACTACAAATCTACAATCCTTTTTGGTGTTGCAATCTGGTGAAATCAGTGGATATTAACGTGTACGACCTAATTCCGGAGTGCAATTCTCAAGGCAAAACTGGAGATATTAAGTAATTGTGTTCCAATTGGGTGAAGAGCTCGAAAGGAGACGTGGACTGGGATATTACAGTAGTGGAGTGCGATGGACGCCACCCGCCCATGGCCTGGAGATCAGATTCTTCTTTCACTTGCCTGCGGGGCCAGATACCAATTGAAAGTACCTTACCCTGCCCAAGCTAGCTAGCGTCGACTTTTCAACAGACAACTTACAATGTCGGTTGCTTTGGACGCTCTCGCTCTTGTTGCTGCTGCTGCTGGTGTTGAACCCGTACATGCACTTGCTGCACCTCGCGTCATGCCTTCGTGATTATTGCTGGTGCTGGACTCACTTGCTTCATTGCTTGCAAAACCACCAGAACATGAAACAGCGACCTTGGAGTCCCCGCACCACTAGCTTTTGCAGTTTACTCACCCAATTCGTGATTATTGCTGATGCCTGGCTCGCTTGTTTCGTTGCTTGCGAAACCACCAGAACATGAAATAGCCATCGCACTACTTTTGCAGTTTCCTGGCTCACCCAATTGTACGTACTGACTCTCTCGTCTCTCTCTCTTACACACACAAACACACACACACACACAGACGAGAGCATAGATCGATAGTACGCCACTGAACCGAGATTATTGAAGACATGCCATTGAATTTGAGATCATACATCGAGTAGTTGCGATGCGGCGCGATGAGGCAAGGACTGTGACTTGAGCAGTCAATGAGATCGAACTAGGCAATGACCAGATTTGGCAATCGAACAAAGCCATTCATAGAGTCCATTTGACAATTGACAAGCACTCATTGAAGCTTTAGTACTGATTCGACATTTTGGGGACCAGCTGAGAAGTCTGTTCGACATTTTGGTGTTACATGTGTCCCGTGGAGTAGGAATCTAAGGAGCCATGCCATCGGGATCGAATGCGTCCCGAAGATCAGGGCACCAGCCTCGTGGCGATGAGATTGCAATTGCAGCAGCAGGAGGAAAGAGTATCATGAAGCGAGTGAAGCGAGTTGCGGAGAGGAGCGTGGAGGGTGGGGCGAACAAGAAGAGGTTTGTGGGGGTGCGGCAACGGCCGTCGGGCAGATGGGTGGCGGAAATCAAAGACACGACGCAGAAGATCCGGCTATGGCTGGGGACATTTGATTCCGCGGAGGAGGGCGCCAAGGCCTACGACAGTGGTATGTTTGTTTGGAAGCCTCACTACTGTCTCTTCTTCCTCTTGCTTCGTTGTGGGCTTCAGGTTGGCACAATTAAATTTGAATCGCAAGTATGAAATCTTAGTTCGCAATCTAATTGTAATCCATTAAAGCAATCCATCACTTGAAACTGTAGTCAACGCACTGCAATCCGTTACTGCAATCTCAATACTAAGAACAAGAACAGCACGAAGCTGTAACAGGCAATCCTCTGCTCTGGAAATTTTGCCTATCACTGACGTAGGAATGCGCGAGGTCTTGCCCGCAAGCTGCCTGCTGATTCTCTAGGTAGTTTGCAGTATATTAGCGTGCGATTTTGATTGCTCGTTGTGATTTCAAATAATTCAAACTGAAGAGGCGTGTTGTATCTCATTAGAAGCGCATTTCCAACGAGACATCACCCAAACACTTGGTTGAGAATTAAGCACAGAATCCCAGTTTCAAAGTTTCGGGGATGCAACCTAAGATCGATTTGCACCATTACTTGGTTATACCATTGCCATAACACTCGCCAATTTAATTAAGCTTCCGCTAACAATTCGATCCCATGGTTACTTCACAGCGGCAAGGGCGCTGCGAGGCGCGAACACTCGCACCAACTTCGTGGCGGCCATCGCCAGCAGTTGCGAGTCCACGGTCCCCACGAAAGCCGCGCGCCTCATCCGGCTCCGCCAATCGGCTGCCGCAGCGAGCACGACACCGTGTGAGCTTCGTCACAAACCCAACCAGGCGACGTCCGGACAACATGCGGATCACGAAAATTGGGACGCCCATAGCCAGGAAGACACAATCTCCCAGTCCACAATTACCTCTGAATCTCATTCCAATGCCATCAACCACAGCCTTGGAGACTCCGCTCCAGATCATCCCAGGCTCACCTGCAACGACGGTGCTTCCACTCCTGCAGCTTCTTCTCCTGCCGCAGACACCGAGCTTCGGGATGCAAGTAGAGGCAACGAGTTGTATCCCTCACAGGAAAGCTTCCCGTGTGCCACCAACATGGCGGATGAAGAAGCTTCAAGCTTTGTTGATGATAACGAGGTCATGGACGTCCATGATTCCAATGGTAGAACAGCGTGCCAACATGATGCATTGTGCAAGGAGGACATGGAGCTCGTTGCAAGATCCGAAGTCAATGATCCGTTGGACCACAGACTGGACATGATTCCATGGCCGGAGTACGTCTTGATGGAGGGCTTGGACCTCAGCTGCGAGACGACTTCGTCCACGGGAGTGTACCCTGCTTTTGAATATTCCACAGAAGCCATGGACCGGGACTCCGAGCAGTACTTGTCTGATGACTCCAGTGATTTCT
Organism: Straminergon stramineum; assembly: GCA_963920665.1. Classification (NCBI taxonomy): domain Eukaryota; kingdom Viridiplantae; phylum Streptophyta; class Bryopsida; order Hypnales; family Calliergonaceae; genus Straminergon; species Straminergon stramineum. Next base: position 13,437,996 of record OY987272.1, read on the forward strand.
TGCTCAGGCTGCCGCAACAACCGATTTCGCAGCATAATAACGAATTTCAAAATCAATGCGAGCTTCCCAGACCTCCAGTGTGTCCAGATGGTCCGTCGCCAGATGAAGCTGGTGAATGTCCTGGCCAAAGTGACCAAGCTCTTTGGGTGGATTTGCCCTCTCTTTGCATGGTTGCTTGATGCCAAGTTGGGGTTTTTGTAGGTCTTGGTGTCACTCTGGTTAGATGATGGTTATCACGTTATCACCCTCTGCTCTCTGTGAGCTTTTGTATTGTTGGATAGTTGTAAGAAGGCTATGTTCCATAAGACATTCTTGAACAGGGTACTGTTCATTCTGTAGAGGGATCTTTGGTGCGCATAAAGATATCTTATTTTGCTTATACAATACTTCTTCGGCTCTTCCAAGGTCTTCTTCATTCTCTCCTAGCACGCTGTCATTTGATTCTTCCACCATCTTCTCTGCTCTTCTCTCCATCAGTGCGAAAGCTCCTTACAAGGACGTTTCTGATTTCTTCCCAAAGGATGGTCTACAAACTGGTTCAATAATGTTATGTACTGTTTGCCTCTGATTTGTTGGCTAGTCAAAAGAAGGATGTAACCCATGACCCTTTGCCGAATACTTGAGCCCTTTGATAAACCCAAACCGTACAGATCTGGATGATCAAGATACAATAAAACCACTTGATATTATACTGATAACATTCGTGAGCCTCCAAGCTCTCAAGGATAATCTAGTCCATTATTCTAATCAGTTTCTTTCTCAACACTATGAATATTGACGTCAGACAGGAACAAACAAATTGAATTGCTTTCGTCATTCATTTCATTGTAAATCATGACGTTGTACTGTACATCAGGTTTCATGGATCCCCAAGACATTCCGAACACTTTCTTACTAGCACACTAAGGGAATGGGGACTCGAATCTTTGGGAATTATTCAAGGTTCGTTGATGAGTCATTACTAGCATTTGAGTAACGCTCAGCCCCGTTAGTGGGACAAATCATTCCCTTCGTCAGTGCTACCTTACACTGCCATCGTCAGTGTAAGAGCTCTCCATGTTCCCTCCACAATGTACCTATCACCACGTGAATTGCTTCACAGATCATTCAGCATTTCAGCCATTCTCGCACGAATTCGCTCTGCACGACATTGCTTGGGTAATTATCCATCCCTTTCATGTAGATCACTGACAATGCAGCAGCTTCACGCAGTACACAGCATTGAAGAGGAACTCTCTGCATCCACTAAGCATGGCTCCTCTAAACTCACTTCAATAGGAGATCAATCCCGCCGGTCGTCATAAGATACAATATTTTCATATTTGACTTCAAGTATATCGCCACAAGACTAAGAAGGAACCTCATTGCTCTGCCGTTTCGCATCCAGAACTAATGATAGAGCCACTGAAAGGATATCAACTGGAGCAGATCCGAACATGGCATTAATGATAACATAGTCATTCATCATATAAACTCTGCAGCAATTAGTTGACAATGGGACTCAAACACAGTGAGGGAATGGCATCTTTGGATTTGAAAACGGGAGTATAGTCATTGATCTTCATAAGAGAATTTGCAAGTGATATCCAATGAGCCTCAGACCTTTGGGCAAGAAATACTATTCTAACACTAAGTATAATACAACCTAAAATAGGGAGACCACTGATAATTCCTAAGCCTCAGCTCTAACAGGACGTCGTCGTCCTACCTGCAGAGAAGAAGTACCTCATAATACCTCTCGCTAGTGTACAAACGCTGACCGGTTGAATCAACGCAAGCTAATCTTCTCTGGCCCCCAAATTAGACAAGAATCACAAGGGAAGAAGAAAAACCCTAAAATCCGAAGTTGTGAAACAAGCTCGGAAGACTTCTGTGAGGTTGATCATCTTCCTGAAGAAACCACCGCAGCTTGCTCTCATTTGGTAAAGCACCATCGACGACGGTGGAGAATTTATCCTGATCTTTAACCAGATCAGCCATTCTATGAACCATCTCCAAGGACTCTGACAATCGAGAAAGAAGGTTCACCAAGGCTATTACCTCGTTCCGTTGAAGATCAAGTCCGCTTTCGACATCAAAGAGGATTTTAAGCGCCGTGCCGAGTCCAGAAATTTGGAGCTTACCCCAAAGTCGACATTTCTCGCAACCCACGCAATCCATCAACGCAGTGATATTGCGAAAATGACGCTGCAGCTGTTGCTTCAAGTCAATGGCATCCGGTCCATGCCATAGCTTGGCCTCGTCAAAAGGAATAGGGCACGCGCTACGAAGACTCTCACTTTCCACTAACCCTGTAACAAGCTTGTGAGTGAGACGATCCTCGCGGTCGTTACCCGTCGAGTAATCAGCTTGAGTCAAATACGACTCGGCTTTAATCACCGCTCGCAAAACAAACAGATATGTGAAGTAAAGGTTTTGTACACGCTCCGGATACTGCAGCACGCGCTCATGCATCAACGTGGTATTCATGCCCCATGAATTCGTAGACTCGTCCATAAGATAATCCGCAGCAATGTGAGCCGAGATCGATGTATGTAACCCCGAAATCAGCCTGTAAAAAACCCGGACCTCCGCGCAGGTCTCCTTCTCTCCATTCTCGAAACAGTTCTGAGCGTAAGTGGCGTCCCAAATCCGACGAGCAGACTCCCCTTTGTAACCTGTATACTTCTCCGGGTTCAACTGCAAATTGACATAAGTCATGTCGCCGCTCACGGTCTCATCATCGATAGTCCAAGGGTTGTCCGTGTCCGTCCAACCCTGAAAATCTTTCTTGTCCACCGTTCGATCCACGGTTCCTTCCGGTCTCCCTTCTTGACAACTCGCATGCTCGGAAGACCTAAAAGCAGCCGGAAACTCGTCTTCCGGGCACTCGCAAACGCTACAATCGCGCAGCTGGCACATTCCATCCTCAGGCCAGAACGGACAATCGCACCACAGCTTCACCTTGTAGTACCGAAAGAACGGTGTCTTCACGAGTTCCTGGAGCAAGGGATACAGAACCTCCTTGTTCAAGGTGTCCACGGTACTGTAATTGCAACAACAATCCTCCACCACGCCGTGAAGCTCCTGGGAGCGCTGACACCCGCATGAACTCGACCTGTGCCCAGGCAAGGCAGGCTGCTGCAACACCAACAGCGGCGAGAAAGAACCGAAAACCAAAGCCACGACCAACACCAGAAGCGCAAACACCACAGCAACCCTAGTCCGGCTCACACTCTTGCTCTTCCCATCAACTCCTCTCTCCTCCGCCATCGCCTCCACCTTCAGACTCTTCACAGAAGAATCACCTTCCATGCCTACCCCTCCGAACGACCACCACATCCCTCACAAAAAAACCTAAAACCTAATTTCTGCGACTTCCTCTCCCCTGTTTCTATACAACGCTTAACGCTTTGCCATCATCTCCCCTGCATTTTACCGCTTATAACCGCAAGACTGAAGCAAATCTGACGCGGAAAAAAATGCTCCGTCCAGCAGAGCGTGCTACAGAACCTCCCAAGCTCCAATTTTCCACGAATTGCACACACCGCAGGTTGTTTTCTCACGATCCTTCGCATCACCACCGCGGCGAAGAGCAGGGGAGATGATGACTTGACTTGGGGACTTGATGACTTGATGACTTGATGACTGGACAAAAGCTTTACGGACTTGACTTACTCGCTAAAGTCTCCGAAGCCAAGACTCCTGAAATCTTGATACGTGGCAATTGCGGAGTGGTGGACGACGGAATTAAATGACGTGTCTGACACGTCACTAACGGGTCTGGTCGGTTGTATGTGCGGGTTTTGCCAGGTGGACGGAGGGGAGTCTGATGTGGGAAGAGGAGATTGGGCAGAGGTATAGTTTGTGACACCTTGGGTGGAACTGATTGGGAGGTTCGCAGGGCCCTGCTCAGCTGCTGTATTGTACAGTAGTGACTAGTGAGCTCGCTTTATGGTCTCGTAACTTCGTTGGGTTGAGAATTTGGGATGGATGTTGTGGATGAATGTTGCGTATGGATGTTATCCATCGGAAAAAAGCCCCCCCCATTGCATCAGTACTGTTGCAGTACTGTTGCGATGGTTGAATAGTCCAATATGGAAATTGGACTATCGCAATACTGCAAATAATATTGCAACAATACATTTCAATACATTTTCTGTAGATTTGCTGAAAATGTACTACTGCAGTACTATTGCAATTCTATTGTAGAATTACAACAGTCTAATTTCAATATTGGATTGTTCAACCATTGCAACAGTATTGATGCAATGGGGGGTTAGTTTCCTAATGTCAGTCATGAATTAGTGGTAAAGTTTTTTTTCAATTCTGAAATTGGAAATTTTAATTGGAACCTTTTTCTATTCTAACATGAACCTTCCAACCACCCCAACCACCTTGAAGGCCCTTGTTCTAAACATATTCAAAAACTTTGATGAATATATTTGAGTTACAAATCTAATAATCAAATAGTAAAAGATAAGATAAAATTCCTTTCTTCTTGCTTGAAGTTCTTATAAGGTAGGAGGCCCGAAATCCGCACTGGCTCTAAAACTACCCACCTCCTCAAGTGTACATGGTTTGTACATGGTTTTTTCATCTTTACAGGAATGTACCCAAAGTACATATTTGAGGAGGTGGGTGATTTATAGCCCTATGCCACTTCAACTTCAAAAATTCATAACTAATTCAGTAATTCCACAAAGCTCCAAAAATTATGAAACGACTTGGATTAGATGTCAATTCTACTAGTCTTTCGAGGAAAATTTACTGAAAAATATTTCAATAAGTATCACCTCCCCAAAATTCAGTTTCAACTCTTAGATGGGCGCTTTATGGACCTCCTACCTTATACTTCCCTATCATGCCCCACGCTCTTGTTCCTGGACTTTATTTTACTTTAAACTAAAAAATATTTTTATCTTGAAAAATACATTTTTAATCATTTTTATCTTATCAGGAATATGTACTACTATGGCCCACATTACATATTTAATAATGAACACTTAAATAAAAGAAATTAAAATTTTAAGTTATAATCTCTTTTTAAAATTTGGAAGTTTAGAGAATTGCTAACAACCTAGCTACAATGAGCTAAATACACTTGTAGTTTGAATAACCATTTAAAAAATCCCCGGGGAGATCACTTAGTATAAGGAAGCCGACCCCTTACTAATCACAGACCTAGTCTGGCAACGTAGGGTGGAGTAATTTTAATCAACAAGTGATTAGCAACAATTAATGTTGGCACAATTCTCGGGCAATTTGTGGTGCATTATAATTGGCTACAAGACTCTCAAATTTGGACCCAACCCTCCTTGGATTTTGCAACCAGCCCTTGGTCAAAAAGAGGAAGGTCTATATGGCCAAAATGGATAGAACAGAATCTTCAGTTTAAAACTTTGGAGTAATTATTTTGTGAGGAAAAAAATCTGAAAAATTATAGAAACCTTATGAACTCTATTTTTGCTCATGGGAAAAATTTCCCCACTATTGAAACCTCCCTTGCAATATGTGTATCTACTTAAGTGGTCAGAAGGGGGTCGGCTCCCTTATCTATAACAAACCATGTGTGTTAAAGTGATTTTTTGACCCCCTATATACTTCTTAATGAATAATAATTTCAACCTATAACTTTGAGATTTGTTTAATAATGACTATAGGTTTCTATTGCCAAAAGTTTTCAATTCAAATAAAATATGAAATGATTTTTAGAATAGGTTGAATAATGAACTAAAATGGCATGTTTTTTAACTCAAATATCTATAGAAAATACATTTTAGATGAACATTGCATTATTATTCAAGAAAAAGGATCTTTCAATAGGGCATTATTTTTAGGAATTTATTTTTTATTTTTTAGACAATTTATTCTTATATAAAATAGGGATGTGAAAGTTATTTTCAGCTCTACAATCTATCTTTTTACTTCAAAAATTTGTAACTAATTTTAATTATCTAACAAAAATACCAATAATTCACAACATAAACTTTTAAAATAGGAAAATCTAGTCATATTTTTTTTTCTTTTATTTAAAATTTAGAATATAATATAGGGGGTCTAAAATCTTAACACACGTAGTTCCTAATGGACACACTAAGTGATTTCCCCATTTCTATTGATAAATTATCTTAGTTTTGTTGGGTCTTGTTGGAAATTGAAATAAAATTCTACATTACTCAAGCATGTGTTTTTGAAAAAATGTATGAAAAATAATGAATTTTTAAAGTGTTTATTTCAGGTATATTTAAAATCAATCCTACACTCTCATTTCCTCAAGTTGTAGGAGTATGGCAAGGACTTATAAAGTTGATTTTTTTACACAAAAATCTCATAAAAATTATCAGCTCCAACTAATTCATGTGCCAAAATAACATGTAACTATTAGAACAACAAAAATCTAAAGTTTGAATCTAGGATGTGAAATTTTAAGACTTGCATTTTGTAACAAGAGTATGTTTTCAATATAGATTTGAAAATTCTATAATAGGGTTGGTAGTAGACAAGCCAAGATTATGGGTCTCAAATGGAAGGATAGTAGAGTATTTTACAAGTAAAGTCATACATGTATTGTCATCTTCTCCAATACCGCATTCCTAAATATGATGTTCCTTCCATAGTGGCAATATTTATATATGATAAAATTCAATCTGAACCCTAGAAAGACATTGCAAATACTAAATGTCCAATGGATAGCAAAGAATCCTTCTACCTAAGATAGAAGTGTAAGTGTTCATTCTCAAAATTTTGTGAGAAAATGGAAGCTCTTGCACACTAGTTTGACCTCCAATGAGTGCTTTTGGGATTTCTTAAGCAAATGTTTCATAGGGTATCCAAAAGGATGATTTTGATGGTGACCCACACATCCTTCTAGGGATAGGGGTTGTGAGATTGAAGGAAATTCAACAATTTTCAACAAAGAAAAAGAGTTGCAATGCATAGGAGGCAAAATAGTTAATCATAAAAGTGCGTGCTATGATGGGACTAGGAGTTGGAGTTTGACAAAAACACAAGACAAAACTCCTTGAAGCACCCAAATTGGGCTAGGATGGAGTTTGGTGTTGTGTTTCTTTTGCACTAAGTTATTCTTAGTGCAAAATACTTCAAATTTCACCTGCAAATGTGTTGCCAGGAAAATTTCAACATCCTTTATTAACACTAAAACATTGTAATCTTGCAATCTATTAGTGGCCAAATGACTCCAAATTTTATTCACGTCATCTACAACACATACACTACAAAATTGTATGGTTGAGCTTTCTATACCTTAGTCACATCTACACCTGTAACACTTCGAAAGCAATGATGTTTTCAAAACCCAAAAGGCCCTTAGATCAAATATGTTGCTAGTTGTGATCTAAAACGACTTTGTTAACCTTCCTCTGACACCCCTGTTTCAAATTGGGGTTTCTTTTACGATCAATTCTAAAGGCCCAGCCCCACAAAGTTCAAAGTTTTGCCTTCACCGATGAATGATGCGACTCTCATCCCACAAGCTACACTTACAAGTTGCAGCCTTGTCTTTCCACTTGGCTCCACAAACATAGCAAAACTCAAGGCCACATCTGCAAAACCAACAGACAACAAAATCACAAATTGCACCTCTGATTGCACAAAGACTGATTTTCAAAATGTAAGAGCATGCAATACTTTTAGATAGCATAATTGATGAGAGCATTCATGGTCTCCTACCTTATTAGTGTCAATAATTTCAGTCTTAGTTTGTGGATTTTGGGTACACGTCGCTTAGCCTTTAGAGTTTTTACGGTTTTCACGAGGAAGCAAACGAGAGAGACGATGAGTGAGGACGAAGAAGACACTTACAAGCAAGTCATATGGTTGCATCCGCGCATGAGTTCAATCACCCGATGGCAATCCGGGCACTGCTGCCACTTCTCCTTCTTGGCGAGGTCGCGCAGCTTGCTATCCCCCGAAAGCTTGTTGTTCATCTCATTCGCACGCCTCTCCCCGCACGTCTGATCAGCATGCCACGGGACATTGCACTCCTGGCAAAACCCTCGGTGACAGGCGTAACACTCCGCAAACGGTTCCACTGCGACGTCGGTGGTTGCCGATTTCTCCATGAAGGCCGAGCAGTCAACGAAAGGGCAGAACACCTTGAGCGCCGCGGGGATCGCCGCTTCTGTCAGTCGGACGTTGAGAGCGTCGAAACTCGAATCGGAGAGCAGTTGGTGGCACTGTTCCATGTCGTAGTGGTGAGCGCAAGTCCCCTCGGGGCATTTGATCTGCGAGCTGCCGCTCATGATCTTCGCCTCCGCGTGGTTTCGGCAGCAACCGGAGCAGTACGCGTGGGTGCAACCTGGTTTATAGAAATAGAGAAGTTGCGGATTAGGTCATGGTAAGCAAAAGTTTGCGGTGGTTTGGAGCACATTAAAATCAGAGGATTCTCGGATTAGGTCATCGTGACCAGAATCTTGTGATGTTTCTCCACACATCAAACACAGGATTCTCGGATTAGATATCTGCTACGAAAGTCTGGGTTGCCTTCCCGCACAGTAAACACGGAGAATTCTCTAATTAGGTCATTGAGACCAAAATCTGTTGTTTTCTCACGTTAAAAGAAGAGGATTCTCTGATTACACCCAAAATCTGTGCTGCTTCCTCACACAATAAAAGCAGAGACTTCTCTGATTCGGCCACTGCAACCAAAGGCTGTGCTACTTCCCCACAAATTAGAAAAAAACTTTGCAGATGTGGTCCGTGAGTTTCGTTCAGGTCCCAAATCCCAAGAAGTTGATCATGTTGCAGAATTAACGCGTTTAGAACACTATGATTGTAATATAGAAATATCGTAACTAATTCCTCTAGAAATATGTAACAACTTGGTCCAAGAGCTCACCATGTGTGCTGACGAAGGAGGACCGTGGCAGTGTGTCAAAGCATATGCCGCACTCTTTTTCGAGGATGCGCGGTGGCAGGTCGATGCCAAATGCACGCAAGAAATTCGCTTCCGTCTCGGTACAGGCTATCGATCCTACGCAGCCACAAAACAGGACTTGCTTCCACATTGAAATTTCTAAAGCAACATTTAACGCCTACAGGCCTGCTCTACATTCGCGGTTGCAGTATTTTTCTCACATTAAATGTACACGTTAGTTCAGAAACATGACGAGTATTAGGACCATATTATGTTGTATAAGCATGATACTCTACTTTCAATTAATCTAGGGTGCAATTCGTTAAATTGCGGTGTTTCAATTTACAGCATGAAAATTGTGGTATTCAAATGCTGAAAGCTCTTAAAAGAGGATGTGAGGTTCTTATCGGGTGCCTGGAAAAGTGACAACCTCTTGAAACTTCACCACTAATTTAACAATTTGATGCTAAACTTGTTCAGGATTGACAGATGCATGAACCAGCAACCGAGTTGGGAATTTGATAGTCCGTGTCGGGTACCTGGATATGGCGTCTTGATGTTGCTAGACGAGGCAGACGAAGAAGCTTGGAACGTGAGCGATTCCTCGATTTCCCGATCGAATTTCTGCGAAAAATCGAGATTGAGTTCGTGGAATTGTAGTCCAATTGCGAGTTCTTCGGCTTGCAGTTCCAAAGCCAAGGCTTCGTCCGCCGCTTCGTCCGCCTTCTTCTTCTTGGATGACTTCGACATCCTCGTCACTATCCAACCCAAAGACCAACTACCGAAAATTCCAGGCATACGTACAAATTTACTCTGCAGCGGTGTTTCTATGGAGAGAGGGATATGACCACTACTGTAGCACCCACACGACGATCAAGGTCTAGATTGTTGCAGTGATTCTAGTACGAAAAAACGGAGTAGCAAAAGACCGCTACGAAATGATTCTACAGTAAAAGCTACTAAGCGAGGAACTGTCGCAGTGATCCTACAAAAAAAGTTATCAAGCGAGAGACTCTTGCAATGGCAGTGAGATTCAGAGTGTCTTCAATTCAACCCTCCGCCGAAGATTCATGAAAGGTTACGAATTGCAGAGGAAGTCTTGCGACTAGCAGATGAGAGAGATAATCCTTGTTTCCCACATCACTTTGCACTACGTACGGGGGGATTCCGGGAGAAGCGGCGGATCGGCAAAAACAGTGGCACAAATTTTCCCATTTAGGAACACTGAAAACAGGAATTGGCAATCCGAGAATCAAAATAACCTCCCTGTGTAGACCAACAATATGCGCTCTCTAGAAGGAGGAATAAACCTTCCCGACTGCAATCAGATCCTTGCCTATTTTCCTCAAAACCAAGTAACCGACTGCCATATTTGCAAAGCGGGAATCTTGAGGCTGCGGCTCAAACCCTACAAATGCCGCCAAGCCAACTACGTTACCAGATTCAATGGGCACCACGAACTCTTGCAGACTAAACAGGAAAATCGGTCAAGGATCGGAAGTCTGCGCGACAATTTTAAGATGGATATTCTCTCTATCGGAAGGCCAGCAAGCTTCCACCTGAAGAGAAGAGATTGGTTTGCCTTCCCAGTTCGGAGATGCTTCCGCAGTCGGTAGAGATTCTATCAGAGTTTTATCAGAATCTTACCAGAAGCTGAGTCATCGATCGCTCTTGGGCCGACTGGGAAGGAGTAGCAGTGCAAACCAGCCCTTTTTTTTACTTTTTGAGAAAGTACCAGGATGGAGATCACTTAACCCCTAAATGCCCAAGGCCTGTTTGGAGCTCCTTGAAATTTGCTCTTAATTGAACAAAAAGTCAACATATTCATAAGTTGTACCAATTTCTTTTGAATTGTAACCGTACAAATTCAAATTAGACATGTTAGAGATCACATAGGAAAAGAAAACATATCAATATTACTTACAGATTGAAAGATTATAATGTTTGATCATGAGGGTGTAAAAATTGTGAAAATTGTGAAAATTCACTTTTTGCATGTCAACTCTAAAAAGTTGGTCACTAAAGAAATATGAGGTTATAGGGCCTAGCATGCACAACCCCAATCAATTTACAACTTTTCAAAATCTATTCTACAATTTTTTTAAATGAATTTTGAATGTGATTTTGCCTCCAAGATCTAGTGTATTTGAGGCTCATTTCCAAGAGCCCTCAACACTACGAGAAGTCAAGATTGCAATGGGCATCCTTGCACTAAATTGTCAATAGAAAAATCATAATCCTTTATTTTTAAGATCAACTTTTTGATCCTAAAACTAGACTTCAAACAAAATTTTTCAAAAATATAAACTAATAATAATAGCAATTTGGTTGGGTTTTACTTAACTTCAAAGTTTTTGAAACACCAAAATTTGGTGCCTTGGGCATTTAGGGGTTAACCCCTAAACGACGTGGCGGACATTTTTTGTTTGATGAATGGCAAGGAATTCTCCTCTGTAGGACAGAATTGCAACTATTCATCCTCGAAATTAGGGGTGGAAAAGGGAGATGTTCTATAGTAATTTGACTCCCAATGGGTATTTTTGGTTTTTATAAAGTGGGTGATGTCACATAGTTCCAAAATGGTTGATTTTCATGGTCACCAACCCGGCATTCAAGGATTAAAATTTGGTGAAGTATTGTATTTCTACATTCATCCATCTTTTGGAGAAAAAAATACTTTTTAATCACATTCATGTACTTTATCATCCAAATTTGGCAACATCATCCACATTTTTAATAGAAATGGAAAATTTTTAGTAAAAAGTAGACAATTATTTCAAAATAGTGCAATCTAGCCCTGTGGTGCCAAGAAAAAGGGTTTGATATAGACATGCTTGTGTTTTCCTAATTAACAGAGCCTATAATCATAGTGGAGTTAAGACTGAAGAAAAACTATGACTCTTAAGTATAGAAAGATGGGTCATGACCATTGATTTCAAGCTTTACTATCCATCACTCTGTTTTTTGCCATTTTGCAACTAGATGTGAATGAAAAAAATTATTTTTATTTTTTAGAAATGAAATTAAATGTCTACTACAAGTCAGGAAAAAAAATCAAATTTGGGAGGGGGGGGGATTTGAAATTCTTATGAATTTTATAAGAAAAAAATGAATAGGTTCTCTATCAAATACAAATGTATTTGAAAAATGTGAAATTTCATTATTATAGATGTATATTATAGTGTATAACATCATGGTAAGAAACAAAGTTATTGTATCATTCTAAAATTAGAAAATCAACAAACCATGGTTATAAGCTTGAAGTTCATATTTCTATAAAATATTGAAATTTATGATTTTTTCAAATTTCCCAATGGGAGTAGAAATTGTACTTCATAAGCTTCATATTCTTAGGTAGTCCTACATTCAAAAAACATCATTTTTATTGCTAAAATTCACATCAAGAGTAAATAGCAAGAAATGGCCAAAATATCATACAAGGGTGATCTATGGATTAAGCATCTTCTTCTTTAGAAAAGTCAATAATACTATAATGAGGGAACAAAATTTCCATGTCACATTATAAACAAAATTTTAAATATAATGTTAGGACATCACTTTATATAAAAGAAAATTAGTAGACCTTGGTTATTGGTCCAAAGTTCAAATTGCAATAAGATATTTAGTGTTAGCAAATTTGCAAGATTTGCAAGTTGGACAAAAAGTAGACACGGTGAACTTCATTGCATTAATCAAAAGAGATCAATTTGATGATTAACCTTGTAAGTAATGTTGTTGTAGACACTAAGTGTTTGATGGATGACAAAGAATCCTTCCAAGTAAGACAAATGCGTAGACTAATGTTCATCCTTGAAATTCTCTTTGGAAAAAAATAGGTCTTACATATTGATACTTTGACCTCCAATGAATGTTCTTGGCTTTTTTTAAGCAAATGACTTACATGGTACTAAAAAGGACAATTTTCAAGGTGACCAATCTGACATCGTAGGGTTAAAATGGATATGAACAACAATTGAAAGAGCTAGAAGTTGCCGAAATGCATAACACCTTGATCCGATTCAACCCATCATCACTTTGGAAATTCAAAACCTCAAGTAAAATCTAGAAGTCGTCTAAACAATGACTTGAATTTACTATGACAGTGTGGCCATCACCAAAACTCTAGACAAAACTCAGATGAAAAATCATCCAACCTGTAGTGTGTGAAACTTGAAAATGATCTTAATTATGCCGAAAAGAGTTCGGCCAATGCCCATGATTCACTGTGAGTCTTCGTTGCAGAACGGAAGAAAGCTGCACATTTATAATCTTGGTCTTTGATTGACGACGCGAGTGTGGACATTCATCAGTTAGCACTTACAACGGAGCGTGCTAAAACTCACTCCCCGTTTTATGAGCCTGCCATGTTCTGGCCCCTGCTGGCTGCTCCAAATTACTAGTTTTCGGTGCCAATGCCAGAATTTGTCCCCTGCTGACATTCACGCGTGCTCCTTTTTTACCTCGCAGTAATTGCAAGAGGTAATTCCACAGTGTTTCGGTCACAGTGTTTCGGTCACTGTTCAGATTTGAACCGATCATGTATGGGATGGATCATCATGACTGAACATGGGTATGTATGTTGCATGCCCCATCGATGCCCCATCTTTCATACGACATCAAAGGCCCATGTGCATGCATGATGTAGCTCATCCAGTGTTTCGAAACACCATGAGGGTTTGGGCAGCTCGGATTTTGGCAGCTAGAGTTTCGCAAGTAGCAATCTTGCAGTTTAAGGATTCAATTTTAATTCTCTTTGGTTTACGGTTAAAGTTCATTAAATTTGTATTTTCCATCATCTAATTAAAAAATTTTGTATGGAATTATTTCAATCCAAAGATCAAATGAAGTAAGTAGGGAAAAAAATCTCTGTAAAATTTCTATATACTAGTAATCTTAAGTTTCAAATGTTTGTGTTAAGTTCAAAGTACTTACAAAAATTAAAAAAATACGGGACCCACATTACCCACCCCATTTTTATTTCTTCAAAATAATACTGAAGCAATGATGGCTTTAAGCTTTAGGGAATTTGGGTAAGGGGGACCCACATTACCCTCCCCATTTTTTTTCTTTAGAATAACACTCAGGCAATGATGGCTTTAAGCTTTAGGGAATTTGGATAAGGGGGACTCACATTACCCACCCCATTTTTATTTCTTCAAAATAATACTGAAGCAATGATGGCTTTAAGCTTTAGGGAATTTGGGTAAGGGGGACCCACATTACCCTCCCCATTTTTTTTCTTTAGAATAACACTCAGGCAATGATGGCTTTAAGCTTTAGGGAATTTGGATAAGGGGGACCCACATTACCTTCCCCATTTTTTTCCTTCAAAATAACATATAAGCAATGGTGGCTTTAAGCTCTAGGGAATTTGGGTAAGGGGGACCCACATTACCCTCCCCATTTTTTTTCTTTAAAATAACACTGAAGCAATGATGGCTTTAAGCTTTAGGGAATTTGGGTAAGGAGGGACCCACATTACCCTCCCCATTTTTTTTCTTTAAAATAACACTGAAGCAATGATGGCTTTAAGCTTTAGGGAATTTGGGTAAGGAGGGACCCACATTACCCTCCCCATTTTTTTCCTTCAAAATAACACATAAGCAATGGTGACTTTAAGCTCTATGGAATTTGGGTAAGGGAGGACCCACATTACCCTCCCCATTTTTTTTCTTTAAAATAACATTGAAGCAATGATGGCTTTAAGCTTTAGGAAATTTGGGTAAGGGAGGACCCACATTACCTTCCCCATTTTTTTTTCTTCAAAATAATAATTAAGCAATGCTTGGTTTAAGGTTTAGGGAATTTGGGTAAGGGGGATTTACATTACCCTCCCCATTTTTTTTTCTTTTAAATAACACTGAAGCAATGGTGGCTTTAAGCTCTAGGGAATTTGGGTAAGGGGGACCGACATTACCCTCCCCATTTTTTTCCTTCAAAATTACACATAAGCAATGGTGGCTTTAAGCTCTAGGGAATTTGGGTAAAGGGGGACCCACATTACCTTCCCCATTTTTTTTCTTCAAAATAACACATAAGCAATGCTTGGTTTAAGGTTTAGGGAATTTGGGTTAGGGGGAACCACATTACCCTCCCTATTTTTTTTCTTTAAAATAACACTGAAGCAATGCTTGGTTTAAGGTTCAGGAAATTTGGGTAAGGGTTTAGCGCACATTACCCTCCCTATTTTTTTTGCTTCAAAATAACACTTAAACAATGCTAACTTTAAGCTTTACGGAATTTGAGTAAAGGGGGACCCACATTACCCTCCCCATTTTTTTTCTTCAAAATAATACTTAAGCAATGCTTGGTTTAAGGTTTAGGGAATTTGGGTTAGGGGGAACCACATTACCCTCCCTATTTTTGTTTGCTTCAAAATAACACTTAAACAATGTTAGCTTTAAGCTTTACGGAATTTGAGTAAAGGGAGAACCACATTTCCCTCCGTATTTTTTTTCTTCAAAATAACACTTAAACAATGCTAGCTTTAAGCTTTACGGAATTTGAGTTATTGGGGACCCACATTATCCTCGCCATTTTTTTAGGGTGACGTAGAATGAAGCACTCACGGCCTTAGGGTTCTAGTCTTGTGTGGAGCGGTTTAGGGTATACTAAGCTGTGCATTTGTCCCCTTATAATAGTAGGTTTAGGTAGATTTTGACATTCATTCTTGGACTCAAAAATGAGTGCATAGATTTTAAGTGGCATAGGAGATATTAAATTCCTTAGGGTTTGAATCTCTAGAGTTAAAAATTAAGGACTTCTATTTGTATTGTTTTATGGGTTTTATGGGTGGTGATTTGGGATTTTTGAGGAATTTTCTTTTGCATCATAATAAATTAGCTTGTCTATGAATTCCATCCTACTATCACAATGGAGTTCACTTATTATTTTATGAGAAAAATTCTAGAGAACACAATTGTCTTTACCTTCCAAATGGCTCCCACTTTGTTGTTTTGGCATGGCACAAGCCCAAACCTAAAGTTGTCCGTGCTTCAGGTTTAGGGTTGGCTGCCATACACAACGACTGTGCTACATTTGTCCCAGCAGCCAACATTTCTCCAAATGAATAGTGTTTTGTCTCGCGCTTGCTTGAACTAGTTGAGTTTTACATTAGTGGCCGTGTACAAAGGTGAGGTTGAGCTATTTTGCCTAAGCCTTGTAGTCTCTTACCATTGACAGAATTTAACATCTACGGCAGAAACTGCGTAAATGCGTAGACAATTTCTAGGGTTTCCAAGCACTTGAGGACCTCCTGTTCGATCCAATCAACTTCATATTCTACTAATTTGGGAGGAAGAGGATGTCATTTCCAAGGCGGCTTAGTAAAGGCTGAAGACGTGAGGTGACAGAGAGGTCGGGGGGCTCAAGGGAACTCAGTGGAAACCACTTGGCAGCGTTGTTGCATTTGGTGGTTGAGGTACGAGTTTTGGATTTCCTGAATCGCCTCCATTGCAATTGCTGTTACATAGATGTATCTTCTTCTTTGATTAGAAACGCAATTTCCGAAGCTCAGGTTTAGGAGAATTTTTTTCAGAAAGTAGAAAGCATGACCGCCGCAAAGACTTCAGCTGCAGCGTGATTTCTTCGTCAGGCATAGTGTACACTCAATGGAAATCAAAGTGGAGAGGTGTGTGAGGGTAGAATTAGACAGTCCTCAACTACGAATGAGGCCAATATCTAAAGTGTTGCCCACGATGAGGTGAGGGTTTCCATTTCTGTCTGCAAGCGCGCAAGTCGGGGGGAGAGCGGTAGAAACTTCTCCGTAGGAGTCCAATTTCACAATTTAGGGTTCAGGCTATGGCTGGAGGGCAGAGATAATGCACATTGGGCCTTGCATTGCTAAGGCCGTGTATCTAAATGTTGTGCAGGGTTGGTTTCCCTACCCCGATAGGTATTTTTACTATAGTCCAGTGTTCCACTGGGGTGAGCTTATAGCATACCGGAATTGGTTTGGAGTAGTTGGTGTGGGAGTTCGAATTACATTTTGCTACACCACGGAAAAACAGAAGACTGCAAAACGATTAGGGGAGGGTGAACTTCGTGGAGGACTGGCAAGTGAAGATTGGAAGGACTCTTCATCAAATTTTGAGGTAATTTTTACCAACCACTCTGCGCTTGCTTCCATAGTTTGTCACTGTTTTTAAAAAATTCAGATACAAACACTATAGATGTGCTTGTACAGGGTGACCAATCGAGTGTAGGGGACAATGCTAAACCCGCGACGCAATCACCTGGCTTTTGGCAAAAGGTGACTATCGACAAGTACTGCTTCAACGTGAACTATGGGAGCAAAGAGGAGTTCACGAGATTGTTGGAGGAATGTGCCATTAAAGCAGCCACAAAGATCAAGAAGGGCGGTGTCGTATTGTAAATGTGTTCATTATGTGAAAATGCATAATTGTTTGTTAAATTGGAGGGTTTTTTTTTTTAGAGTTTCAAGAAACAAATGGGGTTATACTCCACTTGAACTCTTTTTTTTTACCTCTATTTGACAAACACTTAGTTCTTTGATTTCTATACTAGAAGATATTTTAATATGTTAGTTAGGTAGGTTGAAGTTGTAAAAACAAAAGGTAAAGCTTGTTTTAACTTTTTCCTTATTTTTATTTTATTTTCAATGGATTAGAAATCCACGTAGATGATATGGATAGACTTATCGAGAAGAGAAAGTGGCCCATGTGGGTATTATGGCCCATGTGGCTTCTTAGTGGCCAAAATCCACTAACTTGAGTGGATGGCATGGAGGTTGAGGTGGCGGATGAGGTTGAAGATCATCTTCTTCTTCCTCCTTGTTTTTGCTTAAGGAAGCCGTCACTTTGGGAGGGGAGAGCACTTTGTACATGGAGATTTTGGTAATAAATTTTTGAGAGCTTGTGTATCTTGTTTTTGTGTTTCCAAAAAGTTATCACTCATGAAGTTTGGAGTTAGTATGTGTAAGTTATGAGTTTGGGAGTGAAGTGTTGTGAAGCTGCCTCAAACTTTCAAGAGAGTGAGCTTTGAAAGGGTATGAAATGTGGACAGTACTTTGTATTTGAGTGAAACTTGGGGAGCTTGTAGATATTCATGTTAGCTTTTCAAAATGGGTTTATTTTCTTGATTTGGAGGTAGTATGAGAAAGTTATGGGCTTGAGAGTAAAAAGGTGAAGGGATACTTTCGGGTTTTCAAGTGAGTGAGTTTTGAAAGGCTATGAAATGTGGACAGTACTTTGTATTTGAGTGAAACTTGGGGAGCTTGTAGATGCTCATGTTAGTTTTTCAAAATGGGTTTATTTTCTTGATTTGAAGGTATTATGTGAAAGTTATGAGCTTGAGAGTGAAGTATAGGTGAGCTGCCTTTGAGTTGGGAAGGGTGAACTTTGACAGACCATAAAAGACGGGAAATATCTTAGTTTTAAGTGAATTTTGGGAAGGTTGTAGAACTTTTTGTTAGCTTTTCAGAGGCATATCACACTCTTAGTTTGGAGTTGTATAGCGAACGTGGCACTCAATCAACTATCAAACACCTCTTCGAGGGGAGTTCATGAAGGATATGACTTTGTTTCCACAATTTTTTATCATGCATGGGGTATATTGAGACTCCATGACATCTTTGGAGAGGTGTATGGAAGGGTGATAGTATTTTGGTTCATATGGCATCATTGGGGGGATTTATTGTTATGTTTGTGACTTAGACCACAGGATCTTCCATTATTTGAACTACATCTAGTTGCAGCTAGAAGCCCCGCATTTTCCCAAGGCAAGGACTCTCTACTCGACAGCAGGGACAAGTCTAGGACATTCTTCTAGTGCATACAATGTGGCCAGAACAACTTCAGCAACAAGATGCACCTAAACTCTCATCGCTTCATGTCGCAGTGTCCCTCTTTCAAGGATGACACGGGGAACCCCAAACGCTTGCTATCGTATCCGGATCAGGGAATCGGTCAGGGTAAGGTTTCGGAGCTCATCAGAAAGGGGAAGGCTATCAATCTGGAGGCCAAAGGCATTCATGGCAGCGACAAGAAAGACACAGGCGCCATGGTTGTCATAGTAGGTAGACGTCCGGTTCGCCCGTCCGTTAGAGGTCTCGCCCGTCCGATACAATCAACACAAAGTTGACTTTATGAAAACAGAAAAATAAGTCACGCGGATGCCACATGGATTCTAGAACATGTAGGGCGCGGACGGGATTTACATATGCTAAATTAATATGCTTTTACATATTTCCATTTCATATTTCATATTCCATATTCTATATTCCATATTCCAAGTCACTCCAACACTCCATTTTTTTTTTAATATTACATCATATCACTGTAACACCCGAATCATTTCCATATCCAAATCAATCCACCATTCCATATTTTTTGGGGGTATTAAATTACATCATTGTAACACCCAAACCACTTCCATCTCCAAATCACTCCACCGTTCCATAAATTTTTTGGGTGTTACATCATATCACACTAACACCCAAACCATTTCCATATTCGAAAGCACTCCACCATTCATATTTCTTTTAATGTTAGATTATATAACTCCTTAAAAATAATGAACAACTCTAAAATAAATTGGTATGCTTTTCAAAAGCTTGGGTCACTCCATCTCCCCTTTTGGACATTCATTTTTAAAGCACACTTCCATTCCAAGTCATTGCCCTTATTTTTTTGGTGGAATCATTCCCTTTCCTATTTTTTTGGCATCATTACCAAAAGTCTTGTATTTTAATTCAATGCCACTTGTGTAGAGTGGAATGATTTTTTTTTCCTATTTTATTTTCCGTGATTAGCACAAATGTTCCATCTCTACCTAAGGCCATTTATTTATCATTGATCATTCCCATTCATTTCATTTTTTGCTTCATTAGCAAAACTCTTTCATCCCAAGTGAATTCCATTTATTTTTTGTCGTATCCCAACTCTATCCGAATTGAATGATAATTTTTGGAGGGTGTTAGTTCAAATCATTTTGACACACTATTTTTTCACTTTTTGTGGACTTATCTCTCTCACAAAATTGTTCCATCCCAACCCCAAGCCATTTTGTATTTGTTCCATCATTTCCTTTCCTATTTTTTTCCATTAATGAACAAAGCCCTTCCCATCCCAACTCTATGCCATTTTGGGGGGGTTGGATCATTCTCTCTCTTTTCGGGGGCTTCATTCCTAAAACTCTCCCATCCCAACTCATGGTTATTCTTTTCTTCTTTGTTGAAACATTCCATTTTCTATTTTGTTTTGGTTCATGAATTAGCAAGACAGTTTTATTTGAACTCATAGTTTTGCTTTATTTGTTCAATCTTTCCCTTCCCTATTTTATTTTTGCTTATTTCTAAAGTTCTTCCATCTAAACTCAAAGCCATTATTTTTATTTTTTTGTTCCATCATTCCCTTTCCTTTTATTTTTTTCTTCATTCCTAAAATTCTTCCAATCTACTTCAATGCCATTCTTTTTTTTGTTGGATCATTTTTTTTAGGGGGCTTCATGAACTCCTAAAACATAGGCATAGTGAAAACATAAAGTGTATGTATTTTTATACCAAACTACTGCATTCATTGTTTTTATTTAAGTTTTATCATCAATTCATAGAACTCATAAAAATGCAATGAGAAAGAACAATGAAATGGAATATTAATATATTATGAGATTTTGAGTATAGAACACATCCGATTTTATATATATTTTGAGGTGTTTGGCAATTTCCAACTAGGTACACATGGTCCTCTATGAGGATGATTTACCTTCTATGCCTAAACTATATGCTAAACTACACAAAGTAAAACAACTAAATACTATGTACAATAACAACAATCTGGCATAGTCCAACAGTGGGGGGCGTTTTTCAATGTGTCTAGAACATCTGGCACTGACGCCCTTTCACTCACATCCTCTTTTACGAGGCTTTCCAATTTGATCCTAAGGTTCTAATATTGCTCTGGATTCTTCGTTGTAAAGTATTTGGGGTTCCAGTCCTCTTTCCAAATTGCAGCTGCTATCCATCCCGCCGCATGTGCATCAGCAACCATGGAGTACAAATGTGTTTTCTGCATGGCCTCAATTGAATTTGCTGAACCCTGCTCTTCGTATACATAAAACAATTCAGGGGCTGCAAACCTTCGCTTCTTCTTCTCCTTCACTAGAATCTCCATGCTGGGGAAAGCCATACCTTGATGGCTCCTTCTCTACAACTCGGCTAGAAAGTCCCCAATCACATATCCCTATGTACACCCTGTGTTCTTTCCAATCATCAAAATGGAGCAAAACATTGGATGGAGTTATGTCGTTGTGCATGTACTGTGCATCGTGGCATTTCCCCACAATGACAAGCAAGGAGAGTGCTAAGTTCACTCGGTTCTTTCGGTAAGTTGCAACCCATGCAAGCTCCTCTTTTGTCAACCCCGTACCTTGTTCACGCTCAATGTCATCCACATCCACTGATTCACTCACTTTCGAATTGTATTTGGATAAGAAAGAAATTAGAGATCCTCTATTCCACCACAGCGTATAGCCTTCCATCGTTTTAGGGTGGAGGTATGCAATTCGAATGATGCCAGGATGTATCACTAGACACCCTCCTGCCTCATTGATGATTCCTTGGCGCTTCTCCTTTTCATTTGTGGTTTTCAAGCTCTTCCCAGCAAAAAATATCCAACTAGGAATGCTCTCAAGTTTTGTAAGCATCACCTTCCTCACGGTCCCATATGAACCAACTGCACTTTGTTCCGGCATGGGGATGACTTTTACTAAACTTTCAAGCCACTTGAATGTTCCACTCACACAATGAGCCCTTATTGCGTCTTCAATTGTCGCTTTCCATGGTGCTTGCTTTTTCTTACGCGATGAAGAAAATTGTTGAGCAAAATTTTGAATGATTTTCAATTTTGCAACCAACTCTTTGTTCTACATGTCCCAATCGCTACCATCCTCTTTCTTACCCGTGTGGTAACACCAATTTGACACTATATTGGTTGTGAGGGCAACCACCTATTTATCCAGCCAGTCTTGGTGCAACCAATAATCAGAGAAATTGTTGAATTTCTCAGATGCTTCAAACTTTGACTCCAGCTCCCTTCACAGGTCCCTCGTTAGTTTGTGGTATCCTTCTTCGTT